>CM059190.1:60776422-61376422 GCA_030323885.1 Branchipolynoe longqiensis | reverse complement strand
AAGCAACCTCTCGACCCTAATCAAGAATTTGTTTCTGTACCTGATAGCATCTCGTTAATTAATATCACGCAATCTGTCCCGTCAAAACATTTTAGTTCTCTGATAGCGTAATTACCTCCACTTACGCGCTGCATGTGTTAATTAAATGTCTTGACTCTACTGAACAGGTGACTCCTAAATCTGGTGTGCTGGAACCCAAGCAATTACTAGTTGAGGATTCAGTTCCAATGCTTGCTTTTGACTGGTTTGATGCACCGATGGAGGTAGTTCTATCAGCATCAGCCAACTCCTTGGTGGGGACCTTTGTACCTCCTCCCACTCTGGCTAATTTTAAACATGCGCTTATGTCGTTCTGGCCTGTCTCTGAGGGAAAGGCTTGGGTTGATTTAGGTATATATAGAGACAATTATGATAAAGTGAGAGTTATGGGGCTGCCTAATTTTTTGGAAGCATGCATAGCAATTTCGTCAGGCCTTAATATTCCAAAGTGGTGAGCATTGTTGATAGATTATCCTGACGTGTTGCTGGTAGATCATCTTGAGTTTGGCTGGCCCTTGGACTATACCTCCTCTGCAATTCCTGTGCCAACTTATAGGAATCATTCCTTGGCGGCAGAAGCAGATATGCATATATACGAAAGTTTATTACTACTGAACTTTCCCATGGGGCACTTATAATAGGCCCGTTCGATTCTCCTCCCTTTCTGCTGTGGTGCCAGCTAAGCCCAATGATGATGAGGCCTAAAAAGAATTCTAGTGATAAAAGGATCATCATAGACTTGAGTTTTCCACGAGGCAGGAGTGTTAGTGCAGGTATCGTGAAGGGTTTTTATTTGGGTCGCCCAATTAATTTTTCCCTGCCATCTGTTTCTACCTCAACTGATAGGCTGACACAATTGGGACCTAATGCATGGATGTCGGGAGATCTAGCACGGGCGTATAGGCAGCTGAGGGTATGCCCGCTGTCCACCCCTTTGTTGGGTATCTCCCTCAATAAGAAAATTCATTTAGATATCGCTCCCCATTTGGGTGTAGAACCTCGGGGTTTGCTTGCGCCCATACGACGTGTGCAGCAGTGTGGTTACTACGGCAAGCCAGATATTTTTCACTATGCTACTTTGATGACTTTATAGGTATTGAGAGCACTGAACGGAGGGCATTAGAGGCATTTAATAGCTTCAATAACTTAACTTCTCAACTGGGCTTGAATTTGGCTCCAGATAAATGTACACCTCCTAACACAACGATAACGTGGCTTGGCTTTATAATTAATTCCGTTGATATGACAGTCACGCTTCCACCCCAAAAAATTAAAGATTTACCCACTACTTTTGAATTGTAGAATAAATTAAGTCATAGCAATAAATAAACTTTAAAAGTTGAATCCAGAGCTTTCTGGGGCCGCCATCTCAGGATTTTGCATTCTCTACCAATTTCTCGTCTTTACACCAATATATAGATAAATACTGCACATTGGATTCACTACCTCCACAGTTAATTCCTATTTGAAGCAGTTGTTGCTCTGATTTTGACATAGTTGTCATTCACCCCTACTTTGGGTAGAGATGACCCTTTAATCTAGGGCCCATGTAAATAAGAGATTCACCTCTGACTCTGTTCAGAGGTGAATACCAACCATATGTAAAGGTTGGAGAAAATCTGTATCACTGTTGAGTTTAACTGTTTTAGTTTAACATCCATACCTTATGTTTATTAAAATCCAATAGCTACAATCCAATTGTATAAGTTTTCCCTCCACATATACTCTCCAGAGTGTTCAAATAACATAATATCAAGGCATAATGACACAAAATCAGTTTAAATTGATAGGAAATCTGCCATGTTTGAATGAACTGGTTCACCACCTGACTACGTCAGCTAATGAAAATGACTGCTTCCTGACCTAGATTGAATTATTACCCAGGAACCGCTCAACTTCCTATCAATGGCCACATGTGTATATGTGGGCTGTGTCAATTAATCTACTTGATTTAATCTACTAATCAGTTCAAAGGTTGCGGGTAAATTTAACAAGGTATGTGAAGAATATATTTTGCTTCTTAGATTAAGACTTTATGCGCTTATTTCATTTACTCATAATTTCTCCACGTTTTCGAATGGGTTGTTCTTCTCAAGCTACTGTGTAGTACAAGGTGAATCTTGTATCTAGGGTTCATGGTGAATTATAGGTCTGAGAGTGTCACCAACTCCAACTTCCGGTGTGTAAGCTGAAACTGTGATGCGGTGTGCAGGGTCGCAGCTTTAGTACTTCCTGGGGGACTAGCAGAACTCAGAATACCTGTGTCGGAATAAACTAACTTATTTTAGTCAAAAAACTGTTTCATTAGAGAAGAATATCCAAGTGTTGGTCTTGAGTAACCTGAAGCGCTACCTTTAACATTATGAAGTTCATGAGAATCGAGTCAGGATGTGTACCCTTCGCTCCAGTATATCTCTTGTTGATGATTGCCTTAATGTTGTTTTTCATTGCATTGTCAAACTAAATTGAAACAAAGGTAGGAATGTATCAGAATGGTTCAAATACTGGAATGACCTGTATAAATGTGTTCAAATTTCATTAATAAATATCTCTATCAATTTTTTTGAATGTTTTGATTAAAGTCGTTTAAAGTTCCATGGTCCGATGAAATATATATTTTCTAAAACCAGAGCACTTACCTACATTTAATTCTATATATCTAACTTAGTGATTGGTACATTAACTAATGATTTGGGACAGCATATACAGAATAATCAGTGAATTTACTACCTCATTCATCCCTGTGGACATCTACTAGACAGGGAGGCTGTTAACCAATTAGGTCAATCTTGTGACCTGAATAGTATTTCCCTCATTCCCAGTACCATATATAGCTTTAGTCAGGTTCCAGGACATATAATGGGAGTTTGATGGCACCCCACCCAACCACCCACAGCTGGGTGCTTACCCAGAACTCTCCCCCCCCCCCCCCACACACACACATACACACTCTGACACTGATCTTCTAGCCTCCCTTCCACACACCCATCCACACACCCATGCCTCGCAATTGTGCATATTACTTCGGTAATGTGGGTAATTCGGGGATCGAGTCGGAGCTGCCCCTCACCCCCCCCCCCTCTTTCTTCCTCTCTCCCTTCCCCCTCCCCTACCTGCCCCCCTCCCACAGGCGGCGACACCGCTCCCCCTCCCCTACTACCCTGCAGATGGCGCCACTACCACTCACGACCGGGAACCAGCACCTCTGACCTCATTCCCTCCCCCGCCCCTACACTGCCCTGCGCCCTCCACCCAGCCCACTTCTCACCAGACGCCGCACCGACAACACCCCTCCAACTTTACCACCCGCCCACCCAACACCACAAGGGTTGAGGCCCGATCGCGACCGAGAAAACACTACCTCACCCTACCCTACTGACCTCCCCCTACTTTCCTCTCGCCCCCCCCCCCCTTCCTACGCCTCCCACACACTCTCTTCCATACCTCCTACACCACCCTCCCCTACTCCCCCTAACCACATACCACTTACCTCCCCGCACACCTGATGTACTTATCCTCTCATTGATCTCTTCACTGCACCGATAACCATTATATACCTGATTACCGATTACCGACGTCACTATTGATCACCTAATGATCTGCTCGATTTCTCTAATTAACTATTATTACCTGATCATGCTCAAAATGTCCTGATCTATTGTACTATAACTCCTGATCACCGATTACCGACATGACACTATTGATCATACATTAACTGAGTCACATTTCTCGACTGCTCCCATTGTTACATTGATCCATTGCCTGCCTTGTACTACTATGCTTCGAACTCCAATAAAGTTCCATCTTATAGCTCCGTCTCGTGTCCTGAATTACCCCTCCCTCAATCCCCACCATCACCCACAGAGGATAGTTCTGGGAGTGTGCTAATTGGATACACACCATGTACAGTCAACCGCCCCCACCCCCCCACCAAAACACACAATCACTATGCACTGTGTGTGTGAGGGAAGAGGGGGGGGGGGGGGGGCAGATGACACTTACTAGGTGGATGAACCTGACTTGGCCAGTAGAAAATGATAGGGGACCAGACTACCTACACATTACTAGGTCAACTCACATCACGTGACCATTGTGAGATAGAAATCTGGGGCATAGCTACAGGACTTTTGGCAAGCTTGCCGAAATTATATTGTGTTCTTTCATTTCAAATTACTCCAAATCTAGCCACTTTTCATTCAAATTACTCCTGAATATTGAATAGCAGGTTATAATGGTCACCCTAATATATTTATCTCAAAAAGGAGGCAACAATTTGAAAGCCATCGGACTATGCTACTTTATACCCCTGTCACACTACGACATAACGAGCCAACGTGAGCCTAACGTGGTTATTTTTCGTCATTACGTTGGGTTATGTCATGATGACGTCAGAATGACGTTAGAATGACGTCGAGCTACGTCACATTACGTCGTGTTACGTCGAGTTACGTCAAGGTTTTGGACATGTTCAAAACTTTCGACGTAGGTCGAACGTAAGGGTTTATGTTCGCCGTACGTTCTGTTCACGTTCAGTGAACGTCAATGACGTTAAACGGACGTTATTTCAACACTGCTCACTACGTTCAACTACGTTCCACTACGTTGACCCACATTAAACCAAGTGCAAATGCCTACGAGGCTTAATGGGAACGTCACGAGAACGTCACGAGAACGTCACAAGAACGTGCATTCAACGTACGTTCAACGTCTCATGACATAGCTAACGTCACATAACGTTCTTCTGGCGATGGAATAACGTTCATAACGTTCCGTTATCGTAGTGGCGTTGTCCTCTCTCGGTGATTGACGGTATCACTATGCTTTACCAACGTTACGCTCTCGTCTACTACGCTGCATCCACGTTCAACTTGTGCCCAAATTTGCATACTACGCCGAAAAGTTCAACGTTCTTCACGTTCTCCCTACGTTGACATCGTTACGTCGTAGTGTGACAGCCCCATTAAACTGACGGTTTTTGAGTTTTAGCCATACATATTTTTTAATAAATAGGTTAGGTTGCCCGGTATAATCTACCTTATTTTAATTCAAAATTACATTTATTCTCAACAGCTAACATTAGATATTAGAACTAAGTAAAAATGCACACGGAAATTGTGGGAATTTGACCCCCCTTTTGCTGGAGCTAGTTGTTTTTTTTATAAATAATGTGTAAAAAGTGTCTTACCATTCCCGAAACAAAGAGAATAGAACAAAGTATTACAGTCATTGATACCGCTGTATGGATCACAGAAAACTGCAATGGAATGTGAGATAACACACATGAGGCTTACGTCATGAAATATGGCACAATAGTTTGATGGGGGGAAATGTAAATAGAGTTAATTTTAAGTAAGCATGTCATGAATGAATAATCTTTAATTACTATTAAATGGGGAAAATCTGAATAAAGACAAATGCAGCTACGCATAGTTATAATCTGTAAATAGTGATTAAATAAGGGAAATGGAAATCGAGTACATTTGATGGAAAGGATACTATAAAGCTGTGTTCACACACGGGAGTTAAGTCGCCTGAACTAATTCGCCTTGTCTAGTTCAGCTCACATTCGCCGTGTGGACGTGACGCTGAAGCGAATTAGGGCTAGTTCGCCTCATCTAGTTCGTTTCAAGTAAACCACGTCGTGAGGTAGTCCAGATGAACTGAACTAGCTTAAGTCGGCCCACCTTGCTTGTGTGGGCGGTAGCGGTTTATTTGAAGCGGATTAAGCACGTCACACTATATAATATAATTTGCTCTATGAACCGGCTAGAGGTGCACAGATATTTTTTTCATCATTTATTTTTAGGGTTTCACTCCCCAGCAGAAGTTTTGACCGTTCCAAAACAATACGATTCAGTCGAAACAGATCTAGGTCGAACCCACACTCTCTCGTGCCGACGTCGACTAACCGAAACTGGCGCTGGTTAGTATGGACTTGCTCATGCTCAGATATCGATTTCCGCTTTAAACCGCTCCGTGTGTGGACACGACACTAGTTCACCTCATCTAGTTCGCCTTATCTAGTTCGGCCTAAAGTTGTGGGTGTGAACACGGCTTTAGATTGGGTAGTCCACAAGTTCGTTAATTTTTTACGGGAGATTTGCTGCGCATATTCACAAAGTTAATAGAAGATTTGGAGTTCACAAAACAATACATAAGATGTCCTAATTAAAAGAGTAGTTTCAGTCACCTCATTTATTTATTCTTTAGAATACATGATGCATCTTGGCCCGAGGCTAACATGACTAATTTGCGAGCGAGGCAATGTCTGTCCCTGGTTCACTGCTATTTCTGTCTTCCTCCCTTTTCTCACTTCTCTATAGAGGGTATTCCTGTGACGTCATCAACCGAAAGCGCGGCCATTGTGGCGATTTCAATCAGTAAACAACCTCCCGGTTGCATTATCATAGTAGATCATTCTTTCAGTTTTATTCCAAATTAATAGAAATGCAGAACCTTAACCTTATAAATTTAATATAATCTTTTCGCTGAATTTGTTTTCTATATGTGTGCCAAGCGGTTTGTTTCTAGGTGGTGTAGTTTTAGAGATATTTCACTTTTTCTGTATGAAGATTGCTCACGGCCATTGACAATGCAATGAGTTTGCCGATACACGCAGTGCAACACGTCAATTTTATTCAAAATTAATAGAAATGCAGAACCCTAACCATATAAATTTAATATAATCTTTTCATTGAATTTGTTTTCTATAAGTGTACCAATCGGTTTGTCCCTAGGTGGTGTGGTTTTAAAGATATTTCACTACTTCTGCATGAAGATTGCTCACGGCCATTGACAATGCACTGAGTTTGCTGGGATGCGCAGTGCAAAACGTCTATTTTATTCAAAATTAATAGAAATGCAGAACCCTAACCTTATAAATTTAATATAATCTTTTCGTTGAATTTGTTTTCTCTATGGGTTCCAAGCAGTTTGTTTCTAGGTGGTGTAATTTTAGAGATATTTCACATTTTCTGTATGAAGATTGCTTGCTCACTGCCATTGACAATGCATTGGAGTTTGTTGGGTTTGTTATTGTGGGTTCTATCGCCACAATGACCGCACTTCAGTTTAGCGTGATGTCAGTGCATGCCCTCTATACACTCACTCTGCCTCAGTGCTCGCTACTGTTCACAACTTTTCCCCACCCACCCTCTCTCTCATGGGTGAGCGCTGTCCTCTCTCGCTGAATACCTGATCACTGATGTCGCTACCTGAATCTATACTGAATCTGTGGTCCTCGACCATGTAATCGCTCATGTCAAGCAATCCAAGAACATCCGGCTGCTAGCTGCCATTGACCTGATTATGGTCAGCCTACACTAGGCGACGATTACTTTTGTTAAATAAAGGTAACTTAAACTTGTCCTTGCTTCTTACTGGCTTGCATGTTGCTGAGTGAAGTGAATTAGAATAGAAAGCAGAGTATCAATCAGCCCATTTAATGTATATTTTATACATCTTTCCAAGACGTGCAACAAATTCTAACCAATAACGGATTAATTTTATAATATATAATAAATAACATAGGCCTGTATATGTGCAGAATAAATAAATATATACAATAATATATGTACATAATAAATATATATATATATTATAATAATATATAATGAATATATGTAGTAGTTTTGATATATAGTAATCTTTATCAAATAATTATATATCGTAAATAGATTAATAAATATATCGTAGGCTATATTTATCATATACATTTTTATATGTATTATATATTGTATATATTGTATACATTGCATACTATTGTATATATTTATAATAATGTATATTATGTGTATATATTTTCCCCATTTATGTGTGTGCGTGTGTGTTGAAAATTCCCCTAACCTACTACTGATATGCCATAAGTGAAAATGAGCAATATGCCCTACTCCACAATGCTTACTCCAATACCTCGGAGCCACTTGCAGAACTTACTATGACAAGAAGTACTTTTGATTGGAGAAAAACACTTAGGCTGTTGAGGCTGTCAATGAGAAATGAGAGCACGGCCATCAGCATCAGTATTGTCCCCACATACTTCATGATATCAAGATCGCCTCCATCTAGAAATAAAACCAAAAAATGACAGGAGAATTAGTAACAGGGTCATTCTCTGTTACTGCATTGTACTTTGAGATCGAAACACAAAGGTATGCCTACATAATGTTGTTGCGATATCTCTTGTATGAGGAAGCATACCTTCTTCTTTTTTAAAGGTCAATATTCAAAGATTAAAACTAAATAATGAAAAGAAATTAATTGATGCACATGTACGTTAAAGGTCCATACTTATGGGCGTAATCGATTAATCAACTCGGGTCACTCAGCCACTTTTTGGCACATGCGCACATCCTACAGACTCGGGTTGAAAAAAACGAATACGCTCGGGGTGGAAAAAATGGTGGCTGAATATAAAACTTAATAGTTTTTTTCAATAACCGATATAAGTACAGCAAAATAGGATTTAAAGTATTTTATGATTGTAGAAGCTGACAATCTAGGTTATAAATAAACACACATTAAAACAACACGTAGGACCTGTACTGGAATCCTACAGGTACCAGCACAGATGTGAAGTCATCGCTCCTAGCAAACCCCAGCCAAGAGGTGGGTTACTGAGGTCGCATTGTTTTGCACATGGCACGTGTTTTTGTCAACTCCACTTGCGGTGTTTCATTTGAAATTCTAGCAACTCGGGTGACCTGAGTTGCCCGGTGTTGCAGTTATCGCAAAATCTAACAGGATCGTCTGCGCATGCTTCAAAATTGAACCACAGTATGCCAGTTTGCGAGGGACACATCGCCTAAGACAGTTGACTAAAGCTGTGTTTACATGATCGAGTTAAAACGGCTCAAATAAAGCGCCTTGCCTAGTTCGCCTCACATTCGCCGTGTAAACGCGACTCTGAGGCGGATTAGGGCTGATTCGATTCATATGATTCACTTTATGTAAACCACCTCGCGAGGTAGTTTATATGAAGCAAACTAGCTTAAGCACGTCACACGCATGCGCAGTCGAGACCTTAGTTTGTTGACTTTCCGGTTGATCAAAAGTGCATATTATATCATTTGATCCATGAACCGGCTAGAGGTGCACATATATTTTTTTCATCATTCATTTTTAGGGTTTCACTACCCAGCAGAAGTTTTGACCATTCCAAAACAATACGATTCAATCAATACATATCTAGGTCGAACCCACACTCTCTCGTGGTGACGTCGACGAACCCAAACTGGCGCTGGTTAGTCTGGACTTGCTCATGCGCAGATATCGATTTCCGCCTTAAACCACTCCGTGTGTAAACGCACCAGTACTTCGCTTCATATAAATCGCTTTGTCTAATTCGCTTTGCCTAATTCGCTTTACAATTCCCCGTGTAAACCTCGGCTTTAGACATATTTGAATATTCACTACAATCAACAACGATGCTCCAACTGACACCCAAACTGATAAGACATCTAGTTTGTTATATATTGTATCTGGTGTGATTTTCTAGATAATAGAAGTTTTCTGCAGTGTTCGTTTCATGGTCAATGTCACTATAGTGTCAGTGAAACTTCGAAGTTACATGCGAATATGAACACTACCGTAGTGCAGAAAACATATATTATGTTACTATAGTGTCAGTGTCACATCTGCGTGAAACATCCTTACGTGCGAATAAGAACACTACCCTAGTGCAGAAAACATTTACATTGATTAGACATAAGTACAAAAGTAAACAGGAATTACCCCCCCTCTCAGAGATAAAATAATTATTAAAATAATCACCCCCTCGCGAGATAGTAAAAAAAAAAAAGAAAGAAGTACCCCCCTCCCCGAGATATTTGAAGCAATAATTAAAAGAATGTAAAAGCACCCACCCTCCCAAAACACCAAGCCAGCCGCTGTGTGAATAGAGGTAGGAAATACCCCCCCCCCCCCACCAACACCAATGAATAGATAAATAAAAGTACCCTCCCCCCACCTCAACGATACAAAAATAACAAAAATAAACTAGAATTACCCCCCTTCTCTGAGATACAACCCCCCCTTAACCCAAGTCATGAATAGATAAATAAAAGTACCCCCCCCGCCTCTCAGAGATACAAAAATAATTATTAAAACAATAGAGGGGGTGTAATGACATCACGAGGCTACTTTCGGTGGCCATATTCGATTACATACAGAAGGCTGGTAACTGCCTATACTGTGCTTATCGACAGCATATCTCGGAAACTGGCGTACCGCGGAAACTGCAACACTCTGCAGTTTGAAGGAGTCGGTCAAATTTGGCGCATGCGCAGGAAATCCACGCATGCGCAGAAGCGACAGTGTCCCTCGCAAACTGGCATACCGCGGAAACTGCAACACCGGGTCATGTTAATCGATTACGCCCTATGTGACAGCAAATTACGTATGTTGGCGAAGCAACATATTTAATTCGCAAGCGAGGCTAATGTAACCCCTCCCCCACCCACCTCACGTGACCCGCCCACTACCCAGCTAAAGTCACTTTAGCCGTGTTCACACGGGCAATGTAAATCGATTCGTAGAAAGCGACTTGCCTAGTTCGCCTCACATTTCGCGTGTGAACGCACGTCTGAGGCGGATTAGGGCTGATTCGACTCACGTGATGCGGATCGTGTAGACCACCTCAGCGAGGTAGTCTACAGCCTTGTTCACACGGGCAAAATGTGAAGCGACCTAGACAAGGCGAACTAAAGGAGTCGAATTAGCGCCCGTTCACACGGGCACTGCGTGAGGCGGAAGTGGATATCTGCGCATGAGCAAGTCCAGGCTAACCAGCGCCATTTTGGGTTCGACAATGCTGGCACCAGAGAGTGTGGGTTCGACCTAGATATGTATTTAATGATTCGTATTGGTTTGGAACGGTCAAAACTTCTGCTGGGCAGTGAAACCCTACAAATAAATGACAAAAAAAATATCTGTGCATAGATAGCGGTTTCATTAATTAAATTATATAATATGCGCTTTTGATCGACCGGAAAGTCAACAAACTAAGGTCTCGACTGCGCATGCGTGTCACTTCCTTAATCCGCATCAGTGCGTCCACACGGGCAAAATTAACCGCATCACAGAAATCGCCTCACGTAAACTACCACCAATAGGTGGTTTACAGGATCCGCATCACATGAGTCGAATCAGCCCTAATCCGCATCAGACGTCCGTTCACACGGGAAATGTGATGCGAACTAGGCAAGTCGCTTTCTACGAATCGATTTACATTCCCCGTGTGAACAGGGCTTACGAGAATCGATTCCTGTGATGCGGTTAATTTTGCCCGTGTGAACGGGCGCTAATTCGCCTCACCTGATTCGATTTGCCTGATTCGCCTCACATTTTGCCCGTGTGAACAAGGCTTTTGTCTCAGGCGCTCGGCAAGCAAGTCAGATTTTTCCCAACCTCTCAACCCTTTTCCAGAAGGGGTTAAGTGCTGATTTCACCAATTGACTGTGTTCCTGCATTAAATGTCTTCCTCATGTCGCTCCAGCAAGATGCCCAGTCGCATTTACCACTCCGCCAGCCAATTGATGAACAATAGTGGGAGTGCACGTGATGTCATTACTTAGCAATCAATGGTCAGCGGGCTGCCATCTTGGATTACAAGCACCCTCCCTAGCCATGTTGTGAATGCATGCAGATGCAGTAAAACAGAGTTTTCTTGTGTTATGGGAGGTTCTGGGAGGTTTACATCCAATGTGTTTACTTACAGCACTTTAGCAACAACTTATGAGGCCAAACTGCTCAAAACAGTGACACATAAACCAACAAGTCATTAAATAAGCACAGTGTAGGCAGTTGCAAGCCTTCTGTATGTCATCCAATATGGCCACCGAAAGTTGCCTCGTGCCGTCATTATACGGAAGCCAGCCCTTCCTTGACTACGGTGCCAGTCACCCACATACGAGCCAGCCTCACACGCCTCTGCAGCACTGACATTTTCTGTTTGTTTATCTGATTGGTCGTAATGCTTGCATTGCGCTTGATTCGCAGTGAAGGAGGAGGACCCCCCACTCCCCTGTCCGCCGCCGACCGTTGGGGTTGCATAACACCCCCCCCCTCCTTTGCCCTCCTTATAAGCTCCCTCCCAGCCTTCCTTCTCCACTCCGCCTCCTAGCCCTGCCAGATACACTACCCGACCAATTTTCTATTTTGGCTTGCCTCCTCCTGCCGTGGTGCCTCCACGGATCGACGCCTCCACGCCTCCGTGACCCGCCTATCGCCGGCCTACGCCAGTCATGCCGCGCACACGAGGTCGCCGCGCCGCCCGCGTATCCAGGAGAGCCACGCCCCCGTCGTCCATGGCAGACACCGCCTCCGCGATATTGGCCCTCCCTCCCCCCGGCCTGCCGCCAGGGAGGAGGCCCCGGATCCGGGGCCCATGGCCGATGATCGCATCGACGCCAACTCCCGTGCCCTGGAGCGCCTCACCGGACTCGTGGAGAGCCTCCTCCTCCAGGCGGCGGCTCCGGCCACCGCACCGGTGCCCGCGCCCCCGCCTCCATCGCCTCCTTCAGTACTGGAGCGCCTGGCAGACTTTGTGGAAGGGCTCACCGACGACGCCCCAGGCGCCGCGCCCGTGACACAACGGCAGCTGGCCGCCCCGCCCCCGGCGGCCCCAGACGTCCACCCCATCTACCTCCGGAACATGAGACGCGGAGCCTCCGCGACCCAGATGTCCGCCTCCCGGACCCTGCTCACCTCCGCCGCTCCCCCCTCGGCGACCTAGGCGAACCCATCGCCGACGTCGTCGATCCTGACATACAGGACAACCTCCCCGTCGCCCCCGCCTGCGGCCCCTCCCCCCATTAATACCGCCCCACCGTCCTCTCCATCTGGCCCCCGCCTGGGAGCGCTACCCCACCTTCTCCCGGGCCTACGACGCCCTCCGGATCGCGGGCCTACCTAATTTTTTGGCCGCCTGCATCCCCCTCCCCTCAGGTCTCCACATCCCTGCCTGGCGCACCCGCCTCCACAATTACCACGTCGACCTCCTCGAGTTTGGCTTTCCTGCCAACACACATGCAATATAATGAATATATTTAAGACAAAATTAGCCATAGTTAAAGTTGCATGGTCCGATGGTTTTGAGTTTCTGGAATTTTCTGAGATAAATATATAAGATTGTTCACGATAACCTACCCTACTTAAGTTTGAAGTAACTTTTATTTTAAATGGCTAAGTTTGGAGATTTTTTTTTTTTTTTTGGTACATTAGTTGATTAAGCAGGGGAAATTTCAGTCGCAGACGACTGGTCTTCCTCATTCCACTGCTCCTTGCCCTATCCTAATAATGCCGAGTGTCTGGCTAGGAAGCAACAAGTATCAATTTTTAAGTCATTGGTTTGACTCCACCAGGATTCGAACCCACAATTCCACAATCTACCAACACGGGAAACGGACGCTCTAACTCATTTGGCCATCCCATCTGGTTAACTACAACTATGCCAAATTAATTTTGGCAAGCATGCCAAAACTCTGCCACCATAGGCTTCTGCTGTAACAGGTTCTATTAAATTGCACCAGTATTTCCTTCAATGTGGCAACAACTGTTTAATAGGTGCACCAGTGTCTAAGTTAGATATGTTCAATCAAATCTAGATAATTGTTTTGATTTTGAAAATGTGATGCTTCATCGGACCATGCAGCTTTAAGGATTTTGAGCTAAGAAACATACAATTCCACACAAAACAATCACTCACTTTAAGGCTGATATCCACATCACTATTATTAATTCTTGTTCTAAATATTAAAATACCAAATGTGTCAACAGACACTTGTTTCAGAGAAATATATAACCAATGGCTGATTAACCCTAGTCATTTCATAGCTCTACATATGTCATTAACCATAGGATATAAATAAAAACTTGAATAAAATAAGTAAAACTGACTCTTACTATGGCTCTAACACTAGTCTGAGTGACCAGATTTGTCTAGATCTAAATGCAGATGGCATAAGACGTGCTGATTAGATTGAGGTAAATGCAATGCTAGATAAAGGATTAACATCTTAATTTATTATATATATATTTGTTGATATTCTACATTTCAAACATGAGCTGAAATGAGCTGAACATAACAGATTTCATTGCTGCACTCAATGGTTTAGCATTAGCCATGTGCATCGCACGGGCTTGTTTTGCTGCCAAACATCCCACAATGCACCGCGCCGCTGGAATTGTGAACTAGTCTCTTGTCTTTGATAGAAAGATAGATGATCCACCAATGAGCAAACTCAGGACTGTCACCAGCCATGTCTGGCACAATCACATGGTTAAGACATTTGTCTATAAGCAGATTAGCGCAGGTAGCTCTTTGGACTGTGTTCCCTGTCATTATATGGACTACTGACTCACCATATATTGCTTGTAGAATGTCTTTAGAGTCCTCGGCTGCTCTTCAGAGATCCTATTGCACCCAACAAGTTTATGACCACATGAAAACAACCAAACAAGAGTATGATCTCCTTCAAGTGCCTGTTCTGCGGTCAGCCTATGATGATCTCGCTACCTTCCCAGTACAGGGGCTGGTCAAATGTTATTATCAGCGAAATGTTGTGAGTCATTGCCTATTTACAAAGAAATTCCAATGTGCAGGATCTAGGATTTCATGGTAACGATCATTACCGGTAGCGTGTCGTTACCGTGCTGGGGAAACTACGGAACCAAAATTGCGTTTCCCATGATATTAATCAAACGCAAGGCAATTTTGTGTTTTAATATTACAAAAAATGCTACAGACGGTTGTTTTCATTACATTGTAGATGAGTAAAGGTATATGTACAATTTCATCACAGGTGTGTTTAAAACACACTCCTACTAAATTTAATTAACTGTTTCAAGAATGGGTACCCAACACCAATTTTATGGAACTGAAAAACAGTTACCCATGGGTTTCCATGAGTACCAGGCATGGAACCCAAAAAGTGTTTCCCATGAAATCTGAAATCCTACAGCCTGAATGTGGAAATACAGGTCCTGTTCCCTGAGTACAGGTCGATCATAGGCAGATACAGTACAGACTGACCTGGGTGTTTTTACACCTCTGATAAATAATATGCATCATACCATGTCAATTGGATTTGCCAGATTGAAGCTGAATGAAAGTTCCCATAGCACATCAATAGTCTGATAACATTTGCTAAGTTTTAGAAGTTCTTTAAACACTATCTTACAACATGCATGGTGGGCAAAGTGATACCCTGCTATGTCAATCTTCGTTTTCTCTGCAAATTTCAGTTCTGAGATACTTCCTCTTGCAATGATCTGGTTTGCCTTTCATACTGGCCCAAGGCAGTGATCATGCCCATCCTATGAAATGTGCCTTTGCCATCAATAGTGAGAATGTTGTGGTCAACATTGTCTCCAGCGAATAGTATGGCCATACCTTGTGAATCAATGTTCTCAACCATCGACAGTACCAGCAGAATTCTTTTCAAATCTGAGAACTTTGTTGTAGGATGAGGAAAACCCCATTTGATACAGAGTATCTACAATGAACCTTGAGTGATGCTAATGATGTGTCTGTATGGTATGACCTGTCTGTAATGGCTCAAGAACAGCCCATGACCAGACTGCCTGAATTCCATCCAGGCAAATTCCAGCTGCCTTTCTCTGTTTATCCTTCCCCACAAACAGAAAATCAAGAATTGCATTAAGACTGTCTGGAAAATATTGCAAGGAAGTGTCATGTTTTGCCATCGCTGTACCTGGGTACTGGTCAGCAACAGAGGTAGCTTCAGTTTTTATGTCACTTTTGATAAGCCCTTTTCTGGGATTCCTCATCACTCTCCTTAAAAAGTAAGGCTTGTTTTATTTAACGAAGCCTCTAGAACACATTGATTTTCGTATCATCAGCTATTGGACGTCAAACATATCGGCATTCCCTCAATTTGCTTTTGAGGTATTGATTGCCGTGTTGAAGAGAATATTCACCACACAGAAATTCTTTCATTTTATCCCCAAGGATAGAAATTCTCAATTGTTCCTCATCATTAGCCTCTAATTAACAACACATCTTTGAAAATGCTTATTTTCTGAAATGGATTGAAGTACGCTAAAGTATTTGAACTTACTTGTGGTTTCCAATATGTTAACAAATCATTGAAAATACTCTGATGTAATATCAAGTTATCATATAATTATAAGGGTCAATCCGAAATAACAAATAGAATTTGGAAGATGAGTTTCTTTATTCTGATTAATGTAGATTGCAGCACTATCAATATATGAATGTAATGTTCCGTTCCTTTTAACATAAACAACTTAATGGCTTTTGTAATATAGGTTTAATCTGCCATGTACGATATGTGCTACATTGGGCATTAATCAGTGTAAAGCCATCAGTGCAGACAAACTAGTTGATGGAAATGTTAGCGTTCTACACTGTAATTAACTAGTTGATTGAAATTTTAAAATAGGCTGTAGATGTTTTCATGCATTAACAAAGGGGTGAAGAGGGTGTGCCAAAGATGGTGATGCTGTGATAGTTTCTTATACATCTAGTGCATGAATTCTTGGATATCGGTGGCTGATTGTTCAATGGTGATTTTACTGGTTTCAGTGAATTTCTTGACCCCTACAACATGGAAGTAGACACCTTAATAACCATTCTAGGGTGAATAGTAAGGAGTTATAGCTATTTAAAGTTGCATAGTCCGATGATTTTGAGTTTCTGTCATTTTCTGAGATAAATATATTAGGTTGATCATTATAATCTATCTTACCTTTAGTTTGAAGGAACTTTGCTTTAACATGACTAACTCAGGAGATATTTGAAGTTAAAACATATAAATTTAATTTTGGCATGCTTGCCAAAACTCTGATCCCATAGGCTTCACAGTAACAGGTTCTATTAAATTGGCTTAGTATGTCTGTCTATGTAGCATCAAATGCTTAATAACTGCACCAGTGTCTAAATTGGATACGTAGGTTCAAATCTAGATAAGGATTTTGCTTTTGAAAATTTGATGCTTTCATTGGACTATGCAACTTTAAGGTATTGGTGACCATCTTGGACTTGACAACTTTCCAGTAGGTGGATTTTGAGTATATTCTCCACATCCAATACTATCAGAAACCGTTTTAAAAACCTTTTCTAGCATTTGTTTGGGTGGTAGGGTTGCAATTTTTCATAGACCTACCCGACTATTCAAGGCACAGTAACAACATGCAGGTGCTTGTAAGCGGTAGCACCCTCGCCATCGTTATAGCTTCAGTCTACTGTGTGTGTCTATTAGTACTATTACTATTAGGAGCAGTATCGCCATACTTATTGCATCACTATCAGTATCAATATCGATGTGCCAGTGTCACTACCACAGTACTACAACACTCACAGCATCAGTAGGCCTATATTGTACATGTTGCCGGTAACATGCATAATTTAAAACCCTGACCACGGGTCCATAGTAATGCATCCTAGCTACAAAACATGATCTCGAATTCGGTAACCCGGGAGAGTTGATTTCCGGTTGCACAAGCCCCGTTGAATCATTCTTCACCGTATCACCGAGCTGTAACGACTTGGATGTCTCAACTGCGAGGAATTTCAACGTCAACGTGCGCCTGATTCTATAGTGACAGTGGACTTACGATGCCGAAGGTAGTGAAATCGCGTGCTAGAGGGAGTGGGAAGTTCTCTCGGGAGCTCCTCGCTTCCGCGAGTCGACGTTGTTCGCCGTTGCCTGCAGAAGGATCTGTTGGTCGGATGGCATCGCCGGCGGCGGCAGCACATCGTCTCAGTACATCACGGCTGTCGCCGTCGGCGGTAAGTGGTGGTTTCCAAGGGGTGTTGCTGGAGGATCTATCGCGCCTCTTGGATTCTAAACTGTCAGCTGTTACCGCACCATTGTTGTCTAGGATTGCTAGTCTTGAATCACCAGTCCCTGAGTCGCCATTGTCGTTGCCTGATTTGTGCGAGGTGCCGGTGACGTCACAGCCGGTTTCTGGCTCGTCGGGTGTTCGCACGAGGCGTAGGTCTACTACCTCGACGAGACCGTGTGTCGGTTGCGACGGTAATACTGTCCGTGTGGACAGTGCTCCTCGTCGTGGTAGTACTGATTTAGCTAGTACAGTTAGCGCTTTGATCGCCACAGTGGACAACAGGGGGCAACAGTTGGGTTTGGAACGTAGTGAGGGTGACGCATCTGATTCAGATGACGAACTTATGCGGGACTGAATGAGAGTGGCCAGGGCCAAGGCGAGGAAAGCAGCAGGAAAGGGTAAGCTATTGCCACATAAATACGTCATCAGAGGAAAGAGGAAGAATAAAGTATCACAAGGACAATCTACGTGGTATGAGTACCTGGCTGCGATTAGACGTATGATTAGACGTGGGGACATTCCTGTTGGATGTGTACAAAAAGTAGAGGATCATGTCGATGTGCTTTTAGATATGGCCCAGAACTATACTTGGGAAACTTGTCTTGCTTTTTCTGAAAGAGTTTTCAACATGATAGCCGATAAACGGCTCCCCAACGGGTGGGATGACACAGCTCTGATTCAGGATATTAGGCGAGACGAGAGTGGTCTAGGTAGACGTCTGTTGAAATCAGTCGTTAAGCATGGCAGGGATGGTTCATGCCCGGACTATAACAAGGACGTTGATGGGCGTACATGTACTATTTGGAACCGTGGGAAAGAGTGTGGGTTTGCTAACAGTAATGGTATGGGTAGAGATCGTTTTGTGCATATTTGTTTGTGGTGTGCGTATAACTTGAAACGCAAGCATTATCACAGGGAGATGGAATGCAAGAGCAAGTTGCATGATCGGGAGGACAAGTCTGTTGACATTTCTGCTACGTCTCTTAACAAGGTTTTTTGAATGACGGTTTGCTGAGGACGTCGCCAGTTTCGCTGAGGACGACGCCGGTGTCGGCTGCAGGGACACAGTTCGTGGACGTGGATGTCGATGTCAAGGCAGTGGTTCCAGTGTCGAACCACGCATTGTCTACAGCGGGTGTCACGTCATCAGAGCCGGTCGCTGGGACGTCATGTCAGGTCAGCAAGAGGTGTTCAGTTGATGTTGATTCCCAGTTGTGTTCCAATGTGCAGTATCCTATTGCTAAGCCGTTACTAGGTTCCCTTGATATTTCTGTTCAACAAGCGCGTACTGTCAAAAGTATGAAATTGTCTAGCGGATGCTCTGTTGCACCGTATTTTAGCTCTGCGAGTGGTGCAGAAGCGCCCCCCCTATTTCTATGTTTCATACTCGTGATAAATATGTTTGGTTCAATGCTGACTTGCGCCGCAATGTTGGTAAAGTAAATAATTCGGTTGAGCAAAGGGTTGCATGTTTGAGCGAAACTGGGGGTCAGAACCCTCGAGCTGAGGTAGAAAAAGCGGCCGGGTCTGCCTTCGCTCGTCCGCGCACTATGAGTTTGCCTCGCCAGATTGCTGTACCGGTCCCCCATGCGGCCACACCTGCTGTCACCTCGCCTTTCGCGAACTGTATGACTTTTCATGGTGCTGTCAACCCACCTCAATTCATTCCTGATCCTTGTATACGCTTGAGGTTGCCTGTCGCCTACGTATTACCTCTATTGGGTGATCCAGCCATCACCCCCGTGCATAGTCCTGCTACTGGCCGCACCTTTGGTGCTGCTACAAGGCACTCACTGATGGCACATGCTTGCCCAATTGTTTCGTTGAAGGTTGATAATGTTAAGGGTTCTGTTGCAATGCCTGTTCAAGGGCACAGTTTGTTGGGTCCCCCTGATGATCCTGTTACATTGTGTTCAAATGCTTGTACTGACTGTTGTAGTGATGATTTGGTCGTGGCATCTGCGCCGCCTGATATTAGTGATGAAAATTGTTTGTTTGATACTTGTGTTGATGAGCCCGTCCCGGGTAGGGGACAGGTCGTTGTGGATATCCTCGCGAACGAGAGCACTGGTTTGACGGACGACATGATGAATTGGGGGGAAGCTGTTGAGTTAACTGAAGACATATCCCCTGTTCAGTTCTCCGAGCCGTCGCCACACGATTACAAATCTCATTTAGACAGTTTTTGGCCTGTGTGGAAGTCGACTCCCGATTGTGATAATTCTTATAAGGATTTATATGATAAAGTCTGGTTGACTGCTCTCCCTAATCACTGTCAGGCCCGACTGCCGGTCCCATCTGGGTTAAATATACTTATGTGGCGTAAGCTGTTAGAGGGCTATGTTGACTACGAGGTTGTTGACTATTTAGAATTTGGGTGGCCGGCCAATTTTACTGGCCGGTTAGCACCAGTTCCTACAGAAGTCAACCATTGTTGCCGTGATGAAGATTTTTTCTGGTTAGACAAATATGTGGCTACTGAGACCGCTCACGGCTCGCTCCTGGGTCCATTCGATGCCCCACTCTTTTTTCCCTGGGCTCAAATCAGTCCCATAATGAACACCAAGGAGAACACCAAGGAGCGCAGAATAATTGTCGATCTTAGCTTTCCTAGGGGTAAAGGGGTAAATGCAGGTATAGCAAAGGGTTTTTATCAAGGAAATAAATTGTCTTTTAACCTACCAACCATAATGACCTTAGCCAGAGAGGTGACTAGATTGGGTCGAAATTGTTTTATGTGGTCTATTGACCTCGCTAGAGCATATAGGCAGTTGAGGACTTGTCCGTTAAGCGTTCCGCTTTTTGGAATTAAAGTTAGGGATAAATATTATTTTGATATAGCGCCACCTTTCGGTTGCCGATCCTCCTGTATGGCATGTGCCAGGACAACGTCAGCGGTTGTATATTTAATGCAAGAAAAGGGTTTTTACGTGGCCTGTTATCTAGATGATTTTGTGGGAGTCGAGAACACTTTCGAGCGAACATTACAGAGTTATAATAAGATCTTAGAATTAACTTCACTGCTAGGGCTAGAGTTATCGGTTAAAAAATGTACACCGCCTGCTGTTTTGATGCAGTGGCTAGGGTTTGAGATAGATTCTGATCATATGGAGCTCAGGATCCGAAGGCCTAAACTTCTGGAAGTTCTGATAGAGTGCAATAAGTGGAAAGTAGGGGGCAAAGTTAGTCGTAAAAATGTCCAGCGCTTAGTGGGCAGGCTTCAGTTTGTATCAAAATGTGTTGTGCATTCGAGGCAGTTTATGAATAGAATTCTGAATTTCTTGAGGGATACACCATTTGTGGGGAAGGCAGTGGTCACTCAGGAACTTGTCCGGGACGTTAGTTGGTTTATGCGCTTCGCGGAAGGCAGTAATGGCCTGGTGTTGCTCAGACCTTTCCCAAAAAGGATTTGGGTCATTGAGTGTGACTCTTCATTGCTCGCCGGGGGTGGCCACAGTAGCACACATTATTTTTCTGAATTATATTTGGCGGATTTGTTGCTTAATAATAAACTACACATTGCACAATTGGAAGCAATATATTTGGTAGTAGCCCTTAATGTATTATACCCTCCCAACCCTGAACAATTCGTTATTATCATTAACACTGATAATGAAGCTTCACAAAAGGTGTTATCATCCGGTGCGGGGAAAGACCCTGTCTTGTGTGCTTGTGCAAGGCAGATTTGGAAGTCTGCGGCGCTTAAGTCTTGTGAGATCCAGGTAGTGCACAAGGCGGGGTCGACCCTCGTACTGGCGAATGCCCTGAGTAGGTTGTTTTTCGATGATGCTGCCAAACGTTTGGCCCAGAAACTATGTCATGAGAGTGAATTAACTAGAGTAAATGCGTGTCACGACAACATGGTGTTGGATATGTACCTATAGATGTCAGCTCGTTCTAATTTATTTTCTTGGCCTTATTCTCTCGCAGATCATGGGTATGCTGTAGTTAATAGACTGAGCATATTTTTCAAGGCAGGATTATCGGAAGGAACGTGGAGGAATAAGAGGGTGCATTTTGAGGAATACTTAAAATTTTGGAAAAATAGTAAGGTTGACCCAAAAAACCCTAAATTAAAAACCGTAATGCTATACATTTTATATCTAAATGATAAGTTGAAGACAGAAGGTGCCATTAAAAATTACCTGTGTGGGGCAAAGTCTTGGGTGAAGTTGGTACGGGGTAGCTGGGATGTATTTGATGGCTATGCAGTGTCAGTGCTAAAGAAAGGGGTTTGCAAACTTAAGTGTAGTACAGTAAACAGAGCGTACCCATTAAAAATTAAACATGTGAAATTGATAATATTAAAATGTAGAAAAATGGGGAAATATGGACTTGTATTCATTGCTGCGCTATTAATTGGTTATGCCTGCCTATTAAGACTATCTAATTTGTTTTACTCTGAGATGCTGGGTGATGGCGGTCATACGCTGATGTTTGAGGACATCGAGGCACACAAGTCATACATCACGGTGCATATCCGCAGCACTAAAACGGTGTGCGAGCGGAAAGACAGCTACCACGTCAGACTGCCAAGAATACCGCATTCACTCTTCTGTCCCGTCCAAGCGTGGACTGACTACTGCCACCTGACAGGTTCGCAAAAGGGCGCCCCAGCATTTGCACTGGCGAACGGGGACCCTTTGACAAGCCAGAAGTTCATGAAATGCATCCGGCTAAAACTGAAGGGAGCCAAGTTTCCCTGGTGGCCGATGGTAACGACCCACAGTCTAAGGCGTGGATCTGCCCAAGAATATGCTCGAATAGGAGTGTCTCTAAACTGCATAAGACTACTAGGACAGTGGAAATCTAATAGCATATTTAATTAAGTAAATAAACAACTGGTGAGCAAAGGACCATCTACCCTCTTGTCCCAATTTGGCTGAGAGTAGATGGTCCAAATCCAAAAAGAGTAAATGTCTGGTAGTGCAAATTGTAGTGAGTGAGATGTCCCTGATGTGCTTCCTTGTATGACCGTTATCTACACCTAGCGGAGGTCTGCTGTCATCAACTCAAGAATATTTCTCAGTTGCATATATAATACAGAATAGTCATTGTTGAGTAGTGTAAACCTAGATATCAACCCTGCATATAAGTAATTTGAGTTACATGGCTTAACAGTCGCCTCTGGATTGTACTATCTCAGAAGGTAGATTAGTTTACAAGCTGTCCGGGCATCTGTACTGTTGCCAAAGTTAATGATATATGATTGGTGCTAGTCACAGAATAATAATGGCTAGTGTGTAATTTATTAAAATGTTTAATAAATTATTGGCCCAAATATTTGAAATCCTCTGTCTGGTTTTAAATTATGGTCAGTATCACTGTCACAGTGTCAGTATGAGTATGTGAGTATCATAAAGGCCTATGGGCTATGCCATGGCTAGTATGGGTATTCCATATGTGGCCTACTTTTCGAAACAAATCGCATGCGGTGAAATCAACATAACACTTGGAGAAAACAACCATGTTACAATATCACAAGCTGCAAATTTGAGCGATGTGTATTTACCTGAAAATAGCAGGTAAAGCATCACGGCCAATTCTGAATAGACTATGTTTTAAATTTAGCAGACGACGACATATTAAAGTTACAACGATCCACACACTGAAATCACCTCACGTACAGGTGGCGCCATCTAATAGAACCTGACGGAAGTATTTCAATTCAATACTAATCTCGCTCCGAAGGGTTAACTTGGGAAACTAAATAAGGGTTCGGCGTGATATTGCAATGCCGACTTTTACTTTATTTCAACTAAACTGAAACACTCAGATCTTATTCCCGGTAAGTCCAGTTTAGTACTCAGAGTGAGTAGATGGTGGAGAAGGTGGTGTCGAGATTGTTTCTCCTTCTCCCACCGTAACTTAGTTCCGAGGGCTTGCTCATAGATGTAGCCACTAGAACTGGTTCAACATCCTTGTTAGTTTAGATATTGGGGGGTTTGTGACCCAGCGGTCACTGGCTGCAAAACTGCAGCGTTGATAAACGGCCCGTTTTTGGTGGGTTTTTTTCTTTTTCTTTTTCTTCTTTCTTCGTCCAACTTTAGGGTTGGTAGGGGGGGAGGGGTGGGGTGCTCTTCGCGGCGCCTTGTGCGGTGGTGGTGTGGTGCAGTGGTAGCCCGGTGTCGCAGTTTCAGCGCCCGGTCAGTTTCAGCGCCCGGTCAGTTTCATGCGCATGCATCAAAATCTAACATCATCGTCACTAACCTTATAAATTTAATATAATGTTTTTGGTAAAGATGTTTTCTACATGTGTACAAAGCGATTTGTTTCTAGGTGGTGTGGTTTTAGAGATATATCACTTTTCCTGTATTTTCTGTATGAAGATTGCTAGCGACCATTGACAATGCCTTGAAAATATATTAATGCGCGATTGAAGAGGAAGATCTGAAGTATTTAATTTAACTTAAGGGCAATTTTCTCTGAAAGTATTAAAAACAGAGATAATAGTGAAAGTTGGGATATTCTGAGCTCATAGCCATTGAGTTTGCAGTGAGTGTTGTCCTGCAGCCAAGCAGCGCGCGCACTGACCTAAATAGCCATGCTGACGTCATATGAAATTGGTCAATACCTTCTTGGGGCCCACTGTCCTGTACCTCAACCGGAGAGCAAAGCGGGGTCCGGTGTCGTTGGCAGCGTTGAAGGTGAAGGCGTATAGACTACATCACGGTTCCGACTGCGCATGCGCTGAAAACGGCGTTGGGAGCAAAGCAAAGGGATACGACCATTGAGTTTGCCAATGCGCGCAGTGAAAAACGTTAGTTTTATTCAAAAATAATAGAAATCCAAAACCCTAACCTTATCAATTTAATATAATCTTTTTGTTAAACATGTTTTCTATATGTGTTCCAAGCGGTTTGTCTCTAGGTGGTGTAGTTTTATCAATATTTTACTTTTTATGTATGGAGATTGCTCACTGCCATTGACAATGCATTGAGTACTCTAGCTATGGCTCTAACACTAGTCTGAGTGCCTAGATCTTTCTAAATCTAAATGCACATGGCATAAAATGTGCTGATTATATTGATGTAAATGCAATGCTGGATAAAAGATTAATATCTTAATTTATTTTATATATTTTTTTAGTTGGTATTCTATGTTTCAAACAAGAGCTGAGATGAGCTGAAACTAACACATTTGATAGCTGCACCCAGTGTATTAGCATGTGCCATGTGCTTTTGGGGGGTGTTGTTTTGCTCTGATGCATCCCACAATGCACTGCGCCGCTGGAACCGTGATGTAGTCTATTAACTTTGTAGATAAACTAGATCACGGTTCCGACTGCGCATGCGCTGAAAACGGCGTTGGGAGCAAAGCAAAGGCGTATGGCCATTGAGTTTGCCTATACGCGCAGTGAAAAACGTTAGTTTTATTCAAAATTAATAGAAATCCATAACCCTAACCATATCAATTTAATATAATCTTTTTGATAAACATGTTTTCTATATGTGTTCCAAGCGGGTTGTCTCTAGGTGGTGTGGTTTTATCAATATTTTACTTTTTCTGTATGGAGATTGCTCACTGCCATTGACAATGCATTGAGTAGGCCTACACTGGCTATGGCTCTAACACTAGTCTGAGTGCCTAGATCTTTCTAAATCTAAATGCACATGGCATAAGATGTGCTGATTATATTGATGTAAATGCAATGCTGGATAAAAGATTAATATCTTAATTTATTATATATATATTTTTAGTTGGTATTCTATGTTTCAAACAAAAGCTGAGATGATCTGAAACTAGCACATTTCAAAGCTGCACCCAGTGTATTAGCATGTGCCATGTGCTTTTGGGGGGTATGTTTTGCTCTGATGCATCCCACAATGCACCTCACCGCTGGAACCGTGATGTAGTCTATTGATTCCCTTTGCCAGAGATAAAAAATAGATTACTCAGCCCAACCTGTTTGTTTACTCAGTTGTGATTACCGTAGTCAAGTTTATATATATTATATATATATATAATATGTATTTATTATATATATAGCCTGAATATACGATGTATATCCGCGTGTAAGGGGCGGAACATGGTGCTCCCCTGTTGCGGTGCGCAAGACACTTTAACGCAGTTGGTTCAGGTACTATCCATTGGGCGATGCTGCATTTCGTAGCCGAGGCAGTCTACGCCTCGTGCATTCGACAGTGCTCGCGTAGCCGCCCCCACCGCCACACACACCTCTGAGCGGTCTTTGGCAGACCTTATTGTTAGCAATTTTTCTTTTCATTGATAGGATGTGTTGTCCAGCCCAGTTGATTGTTTGATTGATTGTCTGATTGATTATTTGATTGTTGATGTTCATTGACATATGTTGATTGTCAATGGTCGTAATGCGAGCACCGCCTTCATCAACCCGCCCGACCCGACCCCGTCCTGGAGGTATGCGGGGGGCGGAGCGGGCCCGCATACGTGCCAGCGGGCCGGGCATGCTGGAGGAGCCCGAGGGGGGGCAGCGGTCCGAGGTGAAGCAGCGGTGGTGGAGAGCCAGACAGGAAAAAGGCAGAGCGCGGAGGAGGGCTGGAAGGCGAGTGGCTGAGGGAGGCCGGCGGGCGGCCTTATAAGGGAGGCAGGAGGGCGGTGGCAGGTGAGGTGCGAAAGCAGCGGGCCGGGGGAGGGGGAGGACAGAGGGGTGAGAGGCGGAAGTCGCGCGAGGTGCGAATGCTGCGCGACGACCGGGGAGGCGGGGGGAGGGTCTCTTCCTCTCCACGCATCAAGCGCAATGCTCGCATTACGACCGATGCGCGAAAAGGAAGAAGGCAAGGCGGAGGTGGGAAAAAAGAGGCGTTTATTGTGACACCTCTGGCAACAGGGGGTACAGAGCAACAGTGAGAAAAAACGGATCACAGTAAGGACACAGGCAGGTAAGGTTACTGAGGAGCAGAAACAGAGATAATTAAAACAGGGGCTCATAAGGAGCAATGTCAGAGAGGTAAAAGAGTTCAGGTGTGTGTGTGGTCGGGGTGTAGGTGTGTGGTGGGGGTGTAGGTGTGTGGTGGGGGTGTAGGTGTGTGGTGAGGGTTTAGGGATGTGGTGTAGGAGTGTGGTGGGGGTGTAGGTGTGTGGTGTGTGGTGGGGGTGTAGGTGTGTGGTGGGGGTGTAGGTGTGTGGTGGGGGTGTAGGTTTGTGGTGGGTGTTTAGGGATGTGGTGGGGTGTAGGTGTGTGGTATCTGTTTGGTGGTGTAGGTGTGTAGGTGTGTGGTGGGGTGTAGGTATGTGGTGGGGGTGTAGGTGTGTGGTGGGGGTGTAGGTGTGTGGTGGGGGTGTAGGTGTGTGATGGGGGTGTAGGTGTGTGCTGGGGGTTTAGGGATGTGGTCGGGTGTAGGTGTGTGGTATCTGTTTGGTGGTGTAGGTGTGTGGTGGAGGTGTATGTGTGTGGTGACAGCTTAGGTGTGTTGTGGAGGTGTGGGGGTGTGGTGGGGTGTAGGTGTGTGGTATGTGTTTGGTGTTGTCGGTCTGTGGTGTGTGTCTGGGGATTTAGGGATGTGTGGTGGGGGCTTAGGGATGTGTTGTTGGTGTAAATGTGTGTGGTGGGGGTTGACGGTGTGTGTGTGGTGGGGGTATAGGTGGTTTGTGGTGGAGATGTAGGGTTGTCTTGCAGAGTGGCACCTCACAATCTTTAGCATCCCTAATCCCCCACCACACACCTACACCCCACCACACACCTACACCACCACACACACCACACACCTACACCCCCACCACATCCCTAAACCCTCACCACACACCAATAGCCCCACCACACACATACATCCCACCACACACCTAAGCTGTGTGTCTGCTTCTATTCAACCAAAGCATTACAGAGACTGGCATGAGTCGCCATCTGACGAGAGACTCATGCAAACTGAAAGGTCCTCATTGAATAGTCTCAGCAGTTTTCTTATCCCGTTTCTCTAGCACTTCGTTTCAGATGACATTACTGTGGCGGATATATAAAGGAAACTATATATTTCTTTAGAAAAGGGAAACTAATTAATGTTTAGAAGCGATAAATAAGGTGATAAAAATAGGGAAACAAGAAGATTTACTTTATATCCTCTTGTGCCATGGGTAGGTTAATAGCCTGTTAGCAGTGCATATCTATATACTTTCAAATCTGTGACTTGTGGGGCTAACATACTCATGAATGGGTTTCGGACTGCTTCGGTAGGCCTAATGTCTCTACAATTGGTTTAACCTAGATTTAAAAGCATTTAGACTGGGTGCTTCTACTACACCTCTTACATGTTCCAGGAATTTACCGCACAGAATGTCAGGAGCATATTTGCCACCTGTTTTATTAGCTTATATCTGTGAAAATAATTCATGTAAGGCTACACAGGACAATGCAAGGGGAGACTGGACAATATAGTTCTGAGGAGCAGAAACAGAGATAATTAAAACAGGGGCTCATAAGGAGCAATGTCAGAGAGGTAAAAGAATTCAGGTGAGGGGGGGGGGGCGCCGAGGAGCCCTCCACCAAAATGGAGGAGAGGGCTCGAGGCGCGCCCGAGGCGGGGGCCCGGCGCACCCGAGGCGGGGACCCGGAGTTGCAGGTCTGGGTGAGAAGAGGTGTCCGGGGCCTACGTGGACACACCTACACCCCCACCACACACCTACACCCCCACCACACAGCTACACCCACCACACACCTACACCCCCACCACACACCTACACCCCCACCACACACCTACACCCCACCACACACCTACACCACCAAACAGATACCACACACCTACACCCCACCACATCCCTAAACACCTACCACAAACCTACATCCCCACCACACACCTACACCCCCACCACACACCTACACCCCCACCACACACCTACACCCCCACCACACAGCTACACCCACCACACACCTACACCCCCACCATACACCTACACCATCACCACACACCTAAACCCTCACCACACACCTACACCCCCACCACACACCACACACCTACACCCCCACCACACACCTACACCACATCCCTAAACCCTCACCACACACCTACACCCCCACCACACAACTACACCCCCACCACACACCTACACCCCGACCACACACACACACCTACACCCTCACCACACACCTACACCCTCACCACACACCTACACCCCCACCACACACCTACACCCCCACCACACCCCTAAACCCTCACCACACACCTACACACCCACCACACCCCCACCACACACCTACACCCCCCACACACATACACCCCCACCACACACACCTACACCCCCAAGACACACACACCACACACCTACACCACGTCCCTAAACCCTCACCACACACCTACACCCCCACCACACACACACCACACACCTACACCCCCACCACACACCTACACCCCCACCACACCCCTAAACCCTCACCACACACCAACACCCCCACCACACACACACCACATACATACACCCCACCACACACCTACACCCCCACACACCTACACCCCCACACATACCACACACCTAGACCACACCCCTAAACCCTCACCACACACCTACACCCCCACCACACACACACCACACACCTACACCCCACCACACACCTACACCCCCACCACACACCTACACCCCCACCACACACCTACACCCCCACCACACCCCTAAGCCCTCACCACATACCTACACCCCCACCACACACACACCTACACCCCCACCACATCCCTAAACCCCCACCACATCCCTAAACCCCCACCACACACCTACACCCCCACCACACACCTAAACCCTAAACCGTCACCACACACCCAACACACCCCTACACCCCCACCACACACTACCACACACATACACGACAAACGCACATACACCTACACCCTTCTATCCAACCATGATCGCCGACTTGGACCAGGAACGTGTGCTGCCACCTAGTGTATAGCGAGAGAACCTGACTACAATTGTTACAAACCATGTCTTGTCCTCTTTATTTGACCTCGTCGCTGACGCAAGCGGAGCGGTTTGACCTACTTCCCAACCAAAACAAAGATGGCGGAACTGTTGCCCGTTTTAGGGCTAACTGGAGTATTTTTCTGCCAAATAATCAATGTTCAGGTAAGAATAAAGTGACAAAACGGACCCAAATTAACCACATGCTGTGGGTTATGAGGCTGAGCTGATTTGACAGTCCTATCAATACATATATTTACTTTACGCTGCAAGCTTGTGATCGATGGTCGGAAACATCATCATCAAATGATCAATCAATGAATCATCATCATGTCCATACTCCATGATGATGATTATCATTCATTCATTGACATAAATCATTATCATGATTATGATAAACACTGTGAGTGTGACTATCATTCATGACTACGCGACATGTCTAGACTATGACTAGTATGAGTATGACTGTTTCAGTGTTTGGTGGTGACTCGTGTGGGGACAAAAGCTCACGAGACAGTTGAAGACAAAAGCTCACTCCCGTCACAAATGCCTTGCGGCGACCGTAATTCACCGCATCGGCCAGACCCAACGGTTGTTTGCTCGCCGCAAGGGTTTTCGTTTTGTTAAAGTAAAGTTATCTTAAAAACCGCAACCCCTTGCAGCGAGCAAAAACCTGTACGGTCGGCGTACAGCCACCGTATCAAACCGTACGGCCATCGCACGGTTTTGCCAATGGAAATGCAGCGACTCACGGTCGCCGAAAACACGCCTCAAGTCAAGGCATTTCTGACCGTAGGCGTAGCATTAAATTCGTAAATCGCAAAGCTGCAGGCCGCAAGGACGCCACAACACCGTACGGTCACCTTTTTTGACATCAATGAATATCAATATGGTACAATATTCATGTTTGTGTGATCAATATTAAGAAAGTTACGTTTTTTATATATGAAATATGTGTATAAAGTTAAACACAAACTCCAAGGTGCCTTGCGGTGACTATACGATTTGTGAATAGATCAACCAAAATACCGTAGCATTATCAACACTAAATTCCAGAAAGACTTGATACATTTAACTCTGTCCCATGCTCTCTGTGATCGCTCATATAGAGGGGGTGTAATGACGTCACAAGACAACTTTCTGTCGGCATATTGGATGACATACAGAAGGCTTGCAACTGCCTACACTGTGTTTATTTACTGATTTGTTTGTTTATTTGTCACTGTTTTGAGCAGTTTGGCCTCAGAAGTTGTTGCTAAAGTGCTGTAAGTAAACACATTGGATGTAAACCTCCCAGAACACAAGAAAACTCTGTTTTACTGCATCTGCATGCATTCACAACATGGCTAGCGAGGGTGCTCGTAATCCAAGATGGCAGCCCGCTGACCGCTGATTGCTAAATAATGATGTCACATGCACTCCCTCTATTGGGGCAGAGGTCAGTCAGTGTTGAGCCTCCTTTGTGCTGAGTGAAGGTATATTCCTGTGAATTCTCTCACAGGCTTAACCTTGTTAGGGAATCGACCACAAATACTAGAACTTGTAGAAGTGAGGTTACATTTAGAATTCTCTTCGCGTTGTCCTAGCTCCATTCCACTGATCAGTCAGTATGTATTATTCTTGGAGTGTTCCACCGTAACTGCTCTGACCGTATTATCATTCACTTAGCCGTCAATTACCTTCTTTATTGTTTCTCCAACATTACTTTTGTCGTGGGGGTGATGAAAATGGGAAATATTGTGCCTAGAGCGGGACTCGAACCCACATCTCTTCTTTGCATTCCGGGCCAGTGTGCTAACCATTACACCACCTAGGCTCCCTGATATCAACACACTACCCATACCTACCTGTCTATGTGGTTACTTGCCTGAGAGTTCAGTGCAGACTACTACACTTTCATCCCTACGAAGTCTAATGATTAGGACGTTTACCATGGGATGTCAAAAATGTGGGGTAAAGTCCCACTATATGCATAATGTTCCTTTTTATTGCAAGTTTCTCCACAAAACAATGAATACTTTGCTCTTCCTGTACCAAATAAGATTTAGATAGCTGTTTTCTAGATACACAGTGAAACCCTGTTATGACGTGATCGTTGGGGTCCATACAATATCATCCTGAAAATAAGCATGGTAGTACTAAATTGAGGTTGACTTTTCTGAATTACCTTTGATTTAATGAACTCCAGGTTATATCCAAAATCGCGTAAAAATTGGGGCGCGTTAAATCGAAGTTTCACTGTATATACAAAGATGGGCTCCGTTTTCCAAAGAAAATTATGCACATTAATCTACGTTAGAGTCAACTCGGCTTTTATTTGTTTCAGGCTCAGGAACCGTGTAAAGATGACAAATTAGTGTGTGATCGTGGCCACTGCTGTGGGAGAAATCGATGCTGCACTAACTATTATGAGCTGTGGGGTGAGCGACTTGGATACCACGCTGCGAAAAAGGGGATGAACGCAACTTTCTTTTATTACTAAAACTGACGCGTTCATTTGTTGGAGACATTAATGCCTAATGGTGTAAATTGTATTTATAATATAAGTACCTAAGATCACACACAGGTTCTGTGCTAAGTGGTTTTTTTTATCAGTTGTAAAAGGTCCCCACTCCTCACCTCAAAGATTAAGTGTGTATTGTAGGCATATAATGATATAATAAGGGAGGAACTGAAACGGCAGTGTTTTTATTTATACTCCCATAATGACTTATGAGCTCTCTCTATATTTATGGGTCGTTTCATTGTAAATGGGGAACAACTTTTCCTTTCATGTAACGGATGTTTCAGTGTCACAATTTTATATGTTCTCTGTTCTAAGCTCAACTGGACAAACACTCATAAAATTGCACTTAGTTACTCCTAGTGACTGCTGTTCAAAACCTAACTAGGAAAAAATCAGGGTCTTGTTCAAAATGCGACAATAGGCGGCTTTTTGTGTCGCACCGAAACACGCGTAACGTTCTCCACTTGGTCGTGTTCAAAGCCACCCTGACTGGCAGTCAGGATCCAAACTGCTTTACTTTTAATTGTGCCTTAAAATAGGATATATGTGGAAGACAACAAGCCTAACTAGGATAAGCTGTGTCGTATTTAAGTTTTTACCCCCGATTCCCCCTTTTTAGGACCAGCAGCAAAGAAGAACCCATAGCAAAACTTGTAACACTCAAAAGACATACTTGCATACATGTAATATGTAGAAAAAATACCCTTAACAAAAACTTTTTTTTGTGCATACTTTTAGCAATTTCTGAGCCAAGTTATTATTGAGTGTCACATGAGACATGCGTTACATGTCACATGAAACATGCGCTACAACTCCAATAACATCAGAAGTTATGGAAGTATTCCAAAATCACTGAAATATGTCCACAGCATCAAAAACTAATAAGCATAAATACCTTTTCATGCTCTGTGGTGTTTGTTTGATCTTGAAGAAAAAACTTTTACTTTCCATGTCACACATGTTTCAGTGTCACAATTTTATAAGTCCTCTGTTCTACTCTCAAGTGGACGGACCCTCATAAAATTGCACTTAGTTACTCCTAGTGAGTGCAGTTCAAAACCGTACTAGGAAAAAATAAGGGTATTGTTCTAAATCTGACACTAGGCGGCTTTTTGTGTCACACCGAAACACGCGTAACGTTCTCCACTTAGTCATGTTCAAAGCCACCCTGACGTGCAATCGTTGTCCAAACTGCTTTTCTTTTAATTGTGCCTTAAAATAGGATATATGTGGAACACAACAAGCGTAACCAGAATAAGCTGTGACGTATTTAAGTTTTTACCCCTGATTCCCCTTTTTTAGGACGAGCAGCAAAGAAGAACCCGGATATTGCTAGGGCCCAAACCCCAATAATGCCTCGGTCACAAATGCGTTCCGGCGTGCTTGCGGCGACCAGACCGTACGGTGGGTTACGGTCACCATGCAGTCACCATGCGTTTTTTTGCTCACCGCAAGGGTTGCGGTTGTTTTAAGTTGTAGTTATCTTAACTTCGAAAAATCGCAATGCTGCAGGCCGCAATCCTGACAATCCAGACTCCAAAACACTATACGATCACCTTTGTTGACATCAATGAAAAGGTTATGAAATGAATATCAATATGGTTCAAAATTCATGTTTGTGTGACCAATATTAACAAAGTTATGACTTTTTAGTTGTATATTAAATACGTGTATAAATTCAACACAAACCGTACGATTTCTGAAGAGATAAACCGCAGACTGCAACGCCGTAACATTAGCATAAACTGCAAGACACACCGCAGACCGCAGCACTGTATGGCGCCTGCAGCATTTGTGACCTAAGCATAAACAAACTGTGTGGATATATATATATTTTACCTCGGTAAACAGCCTCAGGGTAGCCTCAGGCTAGGGAGAGGTAAGCACGTCCGGTACCAGCAATTAGCATATACAACTCACGACTGGATAACGTGTCGTTGGGTTGCTCCGGCAAAATTAGTCTACATACAAGCAAATACGCAGTAAGTATAATAAAAACTGTGGTTAGCTTAATTATGATGCATTAGAGCATCAATATGGAAAGTTTAGACTTTCGTTGGTCCAATTTGGACGAGTTATTTGGTTATAAACAACCAAGGATAGAACACTCGAGTGGGTTTCGCGAAGGAACCAAACCGGTCATTAGCGGTTATGTCAACACCCGGGTCACCGTGTGACTATGGGTAGAGATGTGGGTTTCGCCCTATCTCATGTGGAAATTCTCTCGTACTCTAATAGAGAGTAATGTTGGAGATGCTCCTGGGTTTCTTTTATAGACTCCCCTAGACAAAACTTTTTCAGGCGTTTTCTCCGAGTTTCGTAGCATTTTCTCCAACTTGTTGACGTAGTAGTCACAGGTGGGAGAAGTGTGCGGAACAGAGGGATGGGCGGGCCGATACACTGGTCCCGACCCCGCGTAAGGTTTGGGCTTGACCCACAACCCACGCACAAATTTAGCTTATTACGCCTGTGTTATAACGGTATAAACACGTTCTTTAACACCAATAGATGTCCAAATGAGTTTGAAACAACCATATTGTGACATATATATATACCGGGACTGATCAAAAATGTTTGTTTCAGTTCCCGATGGCCACGAAGCGGAGTAAGCGCGGTGCAGCAGCAGCCGAGGGGCGTGTTCCGAGTGGAGTGGACGAGGAGTACGACTCCTCACCCGTGTTGTCGGCAGGGCCGTCGACACAGCCCCGGGCGCATATCCTCTCCGACCCGGACGAGGACGCAGTGCCTGATGTGCCTGCGCCTCCAGATTGGGAGGCTCGCTTTGCAAGATTGGAAAGCCACATCTTGACTGCCAAATCGCCTGTGTCTCGGAAGCGGCGTAGGCCGAGTGTCCAAGAGGATTCATTTGAGGATTTCTTGGACACAGACTCGGCGGTGGAGCTTAAGGCTCCTCCTCCTCCTTCTCCTAAACGGAGGAAGAAGAAGAAACAGGTGATTTCTTCAGGTGATGATTTCACCAAGGAGCGGGCAGAGTCTGGTTTGCGCAAAAAGCGGAAGACTAAGTCCAAAAAGAAGAAGAGGAAGAGGAAATATTCTTCTTCTGAGTCGTCCACTGGGTCTACTTCTACGGAATCAGACTCAGACACCGTATATGAAGGGGTCTATGCGGACATTGGCACTAAAGTGGCTAAGAAGGTGGAGAAGCCAAAGGCTAAGCGGGTTAAAACCACTACGCTTATGCGCGAGACCGTGAATGGTCATTTTCGCACGTTCAAACCGGCGGAGGTTATCTCCAAGTTAGGAGATGAGTTAACAGGCATAAAGGGTGTTCCCAACTCCATCATTAAAGAGATGGATCGGGATGTCAATATGACGGATGACCGTAAGAAGTTTGAGGATGTGTTGCACACAGTGCATAAGGCAGTGTTGGCTACCCTAACAGCTATTGTTCCTGTGGCTAATAGGATGCAGAGTGAAAATAAGTTCTCGTCTTTGGCTAAGACAATGGACAAAGGCATTGCAGTACTAGCGGCGGCAGGTAATTACCTGTCGTTTCGAAGATATGAAAATGTCTTCAAGTCAGTTTGCACAGATGCTGGCAAAGAAGTGGCTCGCTCTAAGAAGGTTACCGATAATGAGGGGAAGGAGTTTACGCTCTATCTTGCTCCAGAGCCGATTAAAGGGAAACCTTTAGATAATACCAAGATGTTTGGCGGTCAACTACAATACCTCTATAAAGAGGTAGAGACTGCAGCCAAGAGTGGCAAAAACATGGATGGCAAGAAGAAACAGGAAGTTCCTCGTTTCAAAAAGTCACGAGGGGATTTTCGTCCACGACGGTTCACCAGGGGAACCAGACCGAGTTCAAACTTCGGTCAAGGGTTTCGGGGCCGGGGCGCTCGCCCAGGCTGGACCGACAACACCGCACGGCCAATAGGTCGAGGGTTCAACTCGTCGAGACCTTTCCCCAGGGGCGGGTCCAAGTAGAGGTCCAAACACAAACTTTACAAGTCCCTGCAGCCTCTAAAAACACACAAACTGTAAGCAACTTTGTGGCTGGTAATATTAGTAATCATATTTCTGAGTGGCACAAAATTACTAGTGACCAAGAAATTATAGAAATAGTTAGGGGTGTTCAAATTCCTTTTACACAAATTCCTGTACAAAGTATAATACCGTTTCCATATAACATTCAACCAGTTGAACGAGACGCACTAACTAAACAGGTACATAAATTCTTTGAGAAAGGAATTATACAAAAAGTGACACACTGTTCAGGACAGTTTATTTCAAACATTTTCTCGAGACCGAAGCCTAATGGTGATGTTCGAATGATCCTGGATTTAACAATCCTTAATAAAAGGGTGGAATATCGACATTTTAAAATGTTCTCTCTAGATACGGCACGGGATCTGATTACACCAGATGCGTGGATGGCTAGTGTTGATTTACAGGATGCATATTATACGCTTCCCATAATGGAAAAATACCGAAAATTTCTTCGATTTATTTGGGATAACCAACTCTATGAGTTTACCTGTATGCCGAATGGCTTAGCTTGTGCGCCACGTTTATTTACTAAATTGCTTAAACCTGTTTTCTCGGTAATGGCGAGGAAGGGTCATATAATGTTTCCATACATAGATGATTCTTTTATTATAGCATCAACACAAATTGGTTGTGTGAATGCAGTTTTGGATTTATGTGCATTACTCACTAAATTGGGGTTTTATGTACATCAACAAAAGTCAGTGTTTAAACCAACAAAACAACTTAAATGTTTAGGGTTTATTCTGGATACACAGTCCCTTACAGTGTCGATAACAGAACAAAAACTAATTAAGTTTATGACTACAGCGACTCAGCTTATTAAGTTATCAAAGCCAAAAATTAGACAGGTTGCTGTTCTTATTGGCATAATGACCTCATATGCACCTGCGGTGTTATATGGGAAGGCCCATATTAAGTCGCTAGAAATAGATAAAAATTTAGCGTTAACACGAACTAAAGGCAATTTTGAGCGAAAGATGTTTATTTCGCAAGAAGGGTTACAGGATATTGGATGGTGGATGCAACATATAGCAAGTTCACCAAATCCAATCCGCATGGCGGAACCTAATACAGTAATTACTACTGATGCTTCGTTAGAAGGTTGGGGAGCTCATCGAGATGGGGTCACAACAGGAGGTAGATGGCTTGATGATGAAAAATCAGACTATATTAATGCACTAGAATTGCGTGCTATTTATCTGGGCTTACGTAGTTTAGTAAAGATAAATAAATCACAGGTTAGAATACTAACTGATAATACTACTGCCATGGCATATATTCGTAACATGGGTGGAACCAAATCAAAGTCTTGCAATCAGTTATCTAAACTGATTTGGAACTGGGCACAGGCTCAACAAGTCTGGCTGACTGTAGCGCATATTCCAGGGTCACAAAATACACTTGCAGATTATAAAAGTAGAAATTTCCATGACCATTTAGAGTGGTCTCTCTCTACACATTTGTTTAACTTCGTTTGTGAAAAATGGGGTACACCTGAAGTTGACTTATTTGCATCACGAAATAATAACAAGTTACCCTGTTATGTTTCTTGGCATCCTGAACCGGATGCTTGGAAAGTAGATGCGTTTGCTATTACCTGGGAAAATAATTATTTTTATATTTTCCCACCATTTAGCATTATCAGCCGAGTAGTGAGAAAAATCGGCTTGGAAGGGACACATGCGATACTGGTGGTGCCCGATTGGGACACGCAACCTTGGCTGCCAGCAGTTTCACAACTGGCAAAAGATCGTATACGATTCCCAAGAAAACTCGGGAATCTGACGCACCACGGACCGCTAGTGGTTCACGGCGACGTGTCAACGACGCCCCTATTGGCATTCCTTTTCTAAGGAAGCAGCTACAGCAATTTGGATTGGACAGAATTACTGAGGATAGGATAGTATCGGATGCCTGGAGGCCAGGAACTGTCAAAATGTATACAACCTATTTAAAGAAATGGGGTGTACATTGTTTGTTAATGAAAGTTAAGCCAACAAATCCAAAGATTTCACAAGTAGCTCGGTTTTCTTCGTTCTCTAGAGGATGAAGGACTTTCCTTTGGATCGATTAATGCGGCGAGGTGTGCGTTATCAATTATATTACCTAGAATTGATGGCGAAACAGTTGGAAAACATCATGTTATTTGTTATTTACTTCGTTCAATTTATCAAAGGAATCCTCCAAAACCAAAGTATAGTCGGTTTTGGGATGTTTCTATAGTATTTAAGTTGTTTCAGGCTTGGCCTCACAACTCGTGGTTAGATATAAAACAGTTAGGTTTTAAGGTCGCGGTCCTGTTATTGTTAGTAACCGGACACAGAGGACAGACGATTGTTGCTTTATCCTTAACTGGATTAGAAATAGACAAGCAACAAGCTACGTTTGATTTAGAAAAATTGCTTAAATCGAACACGTTAGGTGACCCTTTATCAACGGTTCACTTAGACTGTTTTCCGAATGATCGGAAATTATGTGTTGTGTCGGCCATACGGGCTTATATATACAAGACAAAGGATTTACGTGCATCACAACAACTATTAGTGAGCTTTATAAAGCCACATAAGGCGATTTCACGAGACACACTTGCCAGATGGACAATTACGGTGTTGAAATTGGCTGGAGTGGATACGAGTAAATACTCTTCCCACTCAACTAGAGGAGCCATGGTCTCCAAGGCACGGGTGCTTGGTATTTCTGTGAAAAGAATACTAGCGCATGCAGGCTGGAAGACGGCTAAGTCGTTTGCAAAACATTATAATAAACGACTAGAAAAGCCTACCGGCGTTGCAAAGCGTCTTCTCGCCAACTAACAAGAATAGGTGAGAACAAAAATTTAGAATGTTATAATAATAAGAAAGAATGATATTAAGGATAAAAATGAATTATGTAAAGGTCTCCCTAGCCTGAGGCTAGCCTGAGGCTGTTTACCGAGGTAAAATAGTATAGTTATACGAGTCTTACCTTGGTACAGATGATGGATAACTGTTGTTTTACCGAGGTATAAGCCTCGGATAGATGTGGGCTAGGGCCCTCCCCGCCACACCCTGCCACATCTATTCCGTTGGTGTACCTTTTCGGTAAAGTAATAGTATCCATTGTTTGAAAGTCATTTTTATCCTCAATAAGTAGGTTAAGATTGCTGGTACCGGACGTGCTTACCTCTCCCTAGCCCACATCTATCCGACTAGAAAAGTCAAGCGGTCTAGCGTCACGCTTGCTCACCAACTAAACAAGACAGGTGAGACAGTTAAAAGTATACTTTGTAAAATACACTGTATTGAAATAATGTGTAAAATTGAAATATAATAAGGATAAAAATGATATTACGTAAAGTCTCCCTAGGCTATAGACTAGCCTGCGGCTTGGTACCGAGGTAAAATAGTATAGTTATACGAGTCTTACCTTGGTACAGATGATGGATAACTCTTGTTTTCCCGAGGTACAAGCCTCGGATAGTCATGGGCCCACCCAACCCGCCCACCCAACCCTACCATGACTATAACGTTCGCTTGTGCCGAGACGAAAACATAATAGTATCCATAGAATTTAAAGATAATTTTTTATCCAAATAAGTATGTAAAGATTGCTGGACCCGGATGTGCTTCCTTCTCCCTAGCCCACGACTATCCGAGGCTTGTACCTCGGCAAAACAACAGTTATCCATCATCTGTACCCAGGTAAGATTTGTATAACTATACTATATATATCAATGAGGACAGGTATGATACTGTGCCAAGGGGGGGCGGGGGGGGGGGGGGAGAGAGAGAGAGAGAGAGAGAGAGAGAGAGAGAGGACAGAGAGAGAGATACACACACACAGATTTCCCCATAAATAATTCTGCCTCAAAAAGTGTCCCAAGAATGTCTGAATAAATTGCATCTTTTTCTAATTTCTCACAAGACCCTTTCCGTTTGTGTTATTTTTCCTTTAGGTTTCTGGGTATTGTGGGTGACTGGTGCTCTATTAGTTGGCTGCTGCTATTACCAACAGAAACGGCTCAGACGTCAGGCAATTCCATTCCTGCAAAGGTCAAATAGGGGACGTAGGCCAAGGCCGCGTAGGCGCAGTAGGTCAAGGAGATGTACGGGACGCTCCTCCAGTGTCCTTACGAGCAGCGAGCTCCTAATACCCATCTTCGATCCAGGTGAGTTCGGTGAATCTGGAAACATGGCAGCTTAAGTTCCAATATTAATCTCCTGACAGCGATAGGAAGCTAATGGTATCTATAAACTTTTTTTTTTTTTTTAATGCAGATGTATGTATTTCTTGGAGACAGGATCAGTTTAAACTTGTCTTACGTGTTTCATATGTATTCCTGACGGTTTAAAAAGATTCCACTCAGAGAATTATATAATGACTTTCACAGGGCTATATATGTATTTATATACCATTATATTATATACGTTACAGCATATATATATATTGTTACAACACTCCGCGAAGTCAGATAAAACGACGTAGATGTTCTAAATCTTGGTGTATGGTTGCAAACATATCCGCCGCAAACTAGGTGATATTAATAAACAGAAGATATTGCAAAAAAACATACAATGAGACAATGAGGAGTATCAGGACTGAATTTGACTTATATTATAAATTATATTACATGGGTGTAAACCCCCAAGAATGAAAACAGTAGTCTAAGATTGTGAAAACTAGTATTTACGGCCAAAACGTAGTACTTGACAGGTTTTGGGGACACAATGAACCGCGCTCTGTATTGGCGCATATTCTGCTTGTCCGTGGCTACTCTCGTTTTGCTCGGACAAGCGGACCCGCGTTATTTTGAACGCTGTATACAAGATAATATTCGGCCATCGCAACCACCCTGCATGCATGTTCACTACCCGCACTATCTGTGACTAGTTAAAAAATATCAGGACACATTGATAGCATGTGGAATTGCGTGTCTATGTCAACTAATGTTCAGCTCATCCATTCTTCCAAAACTACGATGGCTTAATAGACGAGATCGCCATTCCGACTGCGCCTGCGCTGAAAACGGCGTCTCGAGAAAAACAAAGGCGTCCGACCATTGAGTGTGCGGATACGCGTAGGGCAAAATCTCGATTTGATTCAAAATTAATTTAAAAAAATACATAACAATTATAAGTTATAATGCTCAAGGTGACAGGTTGGGTTGCGCTCGACGGAGGAGGGGAATTAGTAAAAAAAAAAAAAAAATCGGAACCTTTTATTCTAGATGACTATATTTGGAATCAATCGAAATTGTAGCAGTTTTTGTGCGGAATCACAATTCTTATTTGAAGCACTCAGGTTGGCTGATATTAGAATTCTGATCTGGTGCCAGGTTGAGAATGCATGGTTACAGTTAGAATTCCGATTCTAGCCGTTTAGGTTAGGAATCTGGAAGAATGCATTGGAAATTCCCATCTCTTCCCGAGTGACATTGGAATCCGGATCTTCGTCGGTCAGAATTAGAAATCTGATCTGATCACGGAGGATTCAGGAAGTCCTTTAAAACAGATCCTCATCGCGACCATACTATATTTAATGTAGGCTATATGGGTCCTTCTCTGAAATTGGACACCACATGTGTCTATGCTACGATGGCCACAATTAAATATTTCTTTTTTTTAAATTTTCAAACTAGTCTAAAGTAAACCTTGCATGCATCATTTGACAGAGAAGATGCTCCGCCTGCCAACCTATGATGAGGTTAAGCAGCTGCCTCGCAATCCACCTGCCTACAACGCCCTCTACAGCGTAACGAGCCTCACAGAAACGACGATAGGGGGAGCCACCCCCCCGCCACTGTCACATACGTCGCTACCTCCACTGACACCGCACTTAGGAGACGGACCAGATACTACTGAAAGGTCCTTATAATATTATTTTATATATGCTTATAAATATTTGGTATATGTTTATTTATAGATCAATACTGTATATAGTGTTTCCTCCAGTGTGTAACGTGAGGGGGTGCCCGCCCGGCAATTTACCCGACAGCTGGGAGGGGGCTCCATCAATGCGCAAGAGGAAATATAGGATGTTCATGTTACCCTTTATTTATACTCGTATAATGCATTATACACCACATATATATAATATGTATATATATCGTCATATTTTTAAACTAAAAATTGCTAAAAGTAGTTAAAAATTAATTGCAGTACCAACATTTTATGGTCACTTAAATTGTCATAAAATGTTGGCAATGCAACAACAAATTCTTCTAACATATACTCACAATAATTGTCTTGAATTTTATTCAACTGTTTAAAATCTAAGCTACTGTATAATATCTGGTGTTTTGTGTCTTTAGTAAAATATTGTCGTACTATTTAATGAAAATGTGTTTGCCATATTGTCACAAATCAATTCTGTTGAAGAGGCTAGGGAACCATGCTACCAAATCTTGTTGTAGTTATTTATATGGAGTGCAGCATCTTATTGAAGCCTTTATCGTTGCATTTTTTTCTGCTAATAAATTGGGGAGGATATGATATTATTTTATGTCTATCTACTATGCATACATTTGTAATATCTCGAGAACTCATAAGGAAGAAAGGCAGACAAGTCACGCAAGATTGACAGTGAAGAAGTTGTGCTTTATTGGCATCAACTCCTGTTCAAGAGGGCCCTAGAGTGGGGTCTGTGTGACAGGTATAAGGAATGTAGGTGACTGGGGCCGTATGCAGGAGTCAGTGTTAGCGAGGCAAAACGGTGTTTGGCAGGAATTCCGGTTTAGCGGTGAAAAATGGTATGCACGAGTCAGTGTTAGGCCTAACACCAAACGCTTAACCGGTGTTACGTTACCCCTAAAAAATAATAGGTTTAGCGAGTTTATTAGGCCCAAATCTATTCAATGCTGTCATATTTAACAGAATTACATACGGAATAAGTGAAATTTGATCAATTTAACCCTAAATTTGAAGCGTTATTAAGGCTACCGCCGCATTGGCGGCGATATTAATAGTTATATTTTCGAATCGACGAAGGTAAAGTAAACAAATCGACGTCGCTTTCCATACTGGCGGCGGCGGCGGTTTGTTTACTTTACGTTCGTCGATTCGAAAATATAACTATTAATATCGCCGCCAATGCGGCGGTAGCCTTAATAACGCTTCGAATTTAGGGTTAAATTGATAAAATTTCACTTATTGCGTATGTAATTCTGTTAAATATGATCGCATTCAATAGATTTGAGCCTAATACCCCTGTCACACTACGACGTAACAAGCCAACATGAGCCTAACGTGGTCATTTTTCGTCATTACGTTGGGTTACGTTATGATGACGTCATAATGACGTTAGACTGACGTCGAGCTACGTCATGTTACGTCGGCGCGCGTCAAGGTTTTGAACCTGTTCAAAACTTTCGACGTGACGCGAACGTAAGGGTTTACGTTCGCCATATGTTCTGTACACGTTCAGTGAACGTCAAGGACGTTAAACCGACGTTATTAAAACGTTAGTCACTACGTTCGACTACGTTGACCCACATTAAACCCGGTGGAAACGTCTACGCGGCGTAATGGGAACGTCAGGATAACGTCATGATAACATCAGGAGAACGTCACGAGAACGTACGTTCAACGTACTTCAACGTTTCGCCATCAGGTAACGTAGTTCTGGCGATGGAATAACGTTCATAACGTTCCGTGAATGTAATGAACTTGTCCTCTCTCGTTGAATGACGGTATCACTACGCTTTACCGACATTACGATCTCGTCCACTACGCTGCATCCACGTTCAACTTGTGCCCAAATTTGCATACTACGCCGAGAAGTTCAACGTTCTTCACGTTCTCCCTACGCTGACATCATTACGTCGTAGTGTGACAGGGGCATAATATATGGCTACAAACGCAGAGGGATTTCCCAAATCTATAAATAAATTCACGTTTAGCTATAATGAAAGTGTTACGCGCTCCTACATACGACTTGACACAGTTCCCGATGTCGGTGATAGCTAAACGGTAACAGGCTCTAACACCAAACCCCGCTAACACTAGGTACTCCAAAGTGATTTCTATTTTCAACAGGTCAGTATTACATCTTATATATCTGTACAGATCTTTTAAATTGGATCTCAATGATATAAAAATCATTTAGATCGATTGAATAGCTGCAAAGTTATGAGTGTTTAAAGATTGATTTTTTTTGCCCCGATTTGTGCACATTTCCAAATTAGCCAAATCTCGGATTTTAGGGTCCCACCTGGAAGCTATTTTGCATATGATCTGTCCAATATTAAAGAATCTCATTCTCTATAATACAAATAAGAAGCTCAATTTTTTACAGACCATCACTGTTAGTATTCTTTCTGAAATTTCATGTCAAACTTGCTAAATTCCTTAATTTCCAGCAACCACCAATAATAAATTCAGTAAAATATAGAAAAATAGCATAACTCCCATTCTAATTTTCCTATCACAGCAATCTTTATACCAAAATAACCAGAATCAAAAGCTCTACATGATGACATAATTTTCTAACTGATCAGAGAAAGAAAGACAATATTCAATTTTAGGCATCGCAAGCTGACAATAAAATTAAGAAAAATAGCATAACTCCCATTCTAATTGTCCGATCACTGCACTCTTTATACCAAAATAACCAGAATTAAAAGCTCTACATGATGACATCATTTTCTAACTGATGAGAGAGAGAAAGAAAGACAACATTCACTTAAGCATCGCGAGCTGACAATAGCCAAATTCTTGCAGCAGTCACTTCTCAGACCATGCTTGATGCGCATGATATAGATCTCAACCAAATATTGTTCTGGTTAGGTAGAGGAAGACTTAAGCTTTCTGATGATATAATTTTCAAAACGATCCTGATCAATTTTCAATGAGGATTAATGTCTTAAAGTTTTCACTCCTTCAGTTCAATCAAATTTCCCACTCAGAAACACTCATGCTTGATATGCTAATGAAGCCTAGATTCTTCTCTATCTTTTATTGGTGGTTATTTTTAGCTCAGGTCAATGTACTCACCAAGCCATCAAGTTTAGGGAAGGGAGTAGCTCAGACTGGATGAAAACAAAATCGGCAAGCATGCTCAGAGCTGCTGATGGTACCCGCCAACAAGTGTCCTTTGACTGTGATTTCTTTCATAATGATGATTAAAAATCAGACACCCTAAGAGGCAAAAGAACAAGCTTTAATTTGATATAATTTTTATTTCAAACCAAGCAGAATTAGTGGAGATTCCAGGCTTTTTAAAACGGTTAAAATGAGTCAAATTTTGCGCTGCGGACACCGTATACGCCGACTTTGGAGTACCTACTAACACTGACTCCTGCATACAGGCCCTGGGCTCCCACAACCAGCCAATCAGACACCCTCTACATCCTGGGTGGGCGATGCCCTAATAGGGGGAAGCTGTCACTCAACCCCCAGCTGCAGGTGATGTCCATAATGTATGCAGGATGGCTGGGTATACTTGCTCATCCACCCCGTGGTAACAGGTAGTTGCAGACAGTTACAACAAACATATATTAAAAATGTTGTTCCCCTCCACTTGCATTCTTTCTGGTGCATGGAGGGAACATTTAAATAATTATTAACCGTCTCTTAAGTAGGAACATCTCATCACAATCTCGGTTGTTCTATGTTATCACATTTCCACATAAGCGCTTATTTCACAAAGCGAGTGGGGCACCCATTGCTTCTCTATTACATAATCCTGGTCCCCACTCCGTCGCCCGGGAATAGTAATACTCTTTGCCAATATATAAATCCGAACTGAAAATCCGTATATTTTTACACACTGTTAAACATTCACATTTGTTTTAAAAATACAAGACACACACCGGATGCGTTAGCCAAATCAGTAGAGCGCAGGCTTCCCATGTGTAAGGTCGGGAGTTCGAATCCGAGCCGAGTCAAACCAATGACTTTTAAAATTGATATTTGTCATCACCTAGCCTGGCGTTCAGCATTATTGGGATAGGGCAAGAACCGGTTAGCTCAGTTTAGATACTGGTGCACTTATTAAGCATTTATTGATGCATAGAAGGGAATACTGAATCAATTTAATAAAAAAAATACTGTTTCTGCTTAATCCTATGGTGTTTGAATTTCGACGTGCTTGCCAAAATTAATTTGACACTTTTTCACTTCAATTATCTCCAAAGTTAGTCATTTAAAATAAAAGTTACTTCAAACTAAAGTAATGTAAATTATACCGAACAATCTAATATATTTATCTCTGAAAATGGCAGGAATTGAAAACCATCGGACTGTGCAACTTTAATGTGGAGCTCACTCAGGGTTTGAACAATCTTGAAAAGGCCGTAAATGCGAAAATACCCTGAAAAGGCCTTGAAAATTGGCCAAATGTGCTGAAAACCCCTTGAATTTTTAGATTGATCATTGAAGTCCGATTTGAAAGCAGCTACAATTTCATTTGTTTTCATTACTAGCTGCATCAACGAAACATCGATAAATGACAGAATCATGATATGTTAATTCTGAGCATTAGGCGATTAGCATAATATTTTCTGGTTCGCATCGTAGCTACTATGCTTTTTTGCTTTATAGAAATAGCATACAGAAACCTGGTGAGGTAAGACCATAAGGAATTAACATATATATAATCAATATAATGTTATATTTTTTCGGCCTTAAAAATTAATTTCTTACCTGAAAAGGCCCTAAGAGGTCCTTTTATCACTGAATAGCTGTATGAACCCTGTCTCTCCCTTTCCTTCTTTTCAGTTGCCATCCCTACTATCTCCATCCAACAGAGTCGTCGAGTGGCAGCGGAACGACCGTAGTTATCACAGGAGTGCCTGGGGACGACCCTCCGGCCTATTCGCAAGACACCCTGGGGCCATATGCAAGAAGCGGTAATAGCATATCCTGGAAGTAACCTCTTTCCCGAGGTTTGTTTTTCCCAGGATAGAGGTACACTGAGCTTCATATGCAAGAGCGAACATTGTGTTGGGAATAACTATCCACTCAGGATATTTTTTAATTGGGGATTTCCTTCACATTTTTGCGTCTTTCCAAGCACTATCCTACCTCCATTCCACTGGCCCATCAGTAGAGACTATTTTTGGAGAGCGTTCTACTGTCCTTGTTGTACCTGTATTATCACCAATGCTGCCAATTCGCCTTTTCCCCCCTCTGGAATCACTCCTTGCTTTTCTTTCTTTCTTTGTTTTATAGTAAAATCTAAGGTTATATAAGAACGGGATTCTGACTGGCCAATTACTACTCTATCCTTGGCATTTTGTGATAGTTAATCAGTGATTATCAAAAAGCATGGAAATACACAGTCACTGAGATCTTTCATCTCTGAATTTAGAGTTCTAACCAGGATAGCACTATAACTGGTAAGATGGGGAAATAATTTAACACCGGATTGGGTTGCTTAAATAGGGCTATTACCACTCCGTGCATACAATTTTTTTAATGGTTATCCTGAGGATAGACTATCCTGGGATATGGTTATTATCACCGCTTCTTGCATACTGCCCCTGGTGCACTCTGCCGCCACGGTGCCTCTGGCGGGCATTCGGCACAACATCGACAGCACACATCCCATTGGAGAGTATGCAAGGGGCCCAAACAACGAAAGCACAAGTCACCTCAACGCTCTCCTCGCATGGTGATGGCGTCGGCTGAGATAGTGAGCGGTGGGGTTTTACATCCTGTTAACATCTGTGGTCATGTCAGGATGAGTACCTACCGTATTGCGACTGCGCTTCCATGATGGCGGCTTTGAAGTGCTCCACTGGGGTACCACGCTACCAGCACCATGACCCTGATATCCGACTCAGTCACATTATCGCAACTCTGAGCAAACCAGTCCTTGCCATATCCCAGTAATGCCAAGTAAGCAGCAAACCAGGTAGCGACAAATACCACTTTGGTAAGTCTTTGGTTTGAATCAGCCGGGGATCAAACCCCAACAGCCGCCCCAGGGGAAGCGGGTGCCTTACCCGCTCAGCCACCCTCCTCACTCACTATCCTGATATGATGCAGGCTGTGGAAGGTAACCAGCCATTATGATAGTGTGATGAGGTTGTTTCCTTTCCCTACTCAAACATCAGAACCAAAAGAAAGACAAAAGAAAGAAAGACACAAACAAACACCAGTGTTGGTATCAACTTTTATTACCCATCTAGAGGTCAGGTGGTGGTCATGCACTGCCTGTGAATCATGTGTCAGGCGCTCTTAAAGCTGCATAGTCCGATGAAAACATCAAACATTTGTCACCACATAGAACGGAATACCAAGCTAATTTAATAACCTGATACTGCTGAAGCCTATGGTAAGAGTTTTGGCATGCTTGCCTACATTAATTGTGTATGTTTGCAATTCAAATATCTCAAAAGTTAGCATTTAAAATAAAATAAAACTTACTTCAAACTAAAGTAAGGTAGATTATAACGATCAACTTTAATATATTTATCTCAGAAAATGACAGAAACCCAAAACCATCGGACTAGGCAACTTTAAATATCCCGTGCTAATGGTGAGGGTTGGTCACTTGACCAGTGATGAAACTGTGGCCAGCGACCAATCCCCTATGCTAACACGCCCTTGTTGGGAATAGGGTCAGAGAGCGGAACAGCCTTCAGGGCCTATATGCAGGAGTCGGTGGTAGCGGGTTTTGGTGTTACAGCCTATTACCGGGTAGCTATCGCCGACGTCGGGAACTGTGTCAAGTGCTAAGCAGGAGCGAGTAACACTTTGATTATAGCTACACGTGAAGTTATTTATAGATTTGGGAAATCCCTCTGCATCTGTACCCGTATATTAGGCTTAAATCTATTCAATGCGACCACACAGACACACACACACAGAGACACAGAGATACACACACAGACACACACAGCAACAGAGACACAAAGACACAGCGACACAGACACACACAGAGACACAACACAGAGACACACACACAGAGACACAGAGACACAGAGACACACACACAGAAACACAGAAATGAGAAATATGAAGAATGGGACGGTGCAAACATGTAGGTTTATGCGGCGGACCTGTTAGGAAGCAGTCTTCATGAGAAATATGAAGAATGGGACGGTCCAAACATGGCTCAGTTTAGCTTGCTTAGAGGGATGTTAGGACCGTCCCAAATATGCATTACGCGTATATGGAATGCGCCCTTTAATAACGCTTCGAATTTAGGGTTAAATTGATCAAATTTCACTTATTGCGTATGTAATTCTGTTAAATATGACACCATTGAATAGATTTGGGCCTAATAAACTCGCTATACCTCCTATCTATCAGAGGTAAGGTACCACCGGTTAAGCCTTTGGTGTTAGGCCTATCACCGACTCGCGCATCCAACTTTTCGCCACTACCCGGGAAATTCCCGGCTACCACCGTTTCGGCTCACTATCACCGAATACCACCGACTCCTGCATATAGGCCCTGGCATCTCTGGCCTCACTACAATAACTAATCGACTTGCAGTTGCAGTATTCCAGAGCACGTCAACTTGGGTTATTTTCAGATTACAGTGAAACCCTGTTATAACACGCACCGATTTAATGTGACTTTGGAAATAACGCAATGATTCATTGGACCCAGAATTATTTAATTTAAAGGTAATTCATAAGTAAACTGAACCCCAATTTAACGCAACCATGCTGTTTTCGCGATGACATTGTATGGATCCCAGCGATCGCGTTATAACGGGGTTTCACTGTGTGTGCTGTGATTAATGTGAATACATTTATAAAGTCCTCGGCTGGAATCTGTGGTTGTGTAGGCAGGCTATAATGAAATCAATACAGGCAAGAAGAGAAAGGAAGAGTATAAAGAATGAAAGTAGAGAAAGAGACAATGCCCTCAGGTTTATTATTATATAGTGGTACATGGATCTGGTATGGCATACCACCTGACCGTGTTCTCCAATGAGAATCAAGCATTTACAGTTCCACTAATGAACATCAAGCATTCCTGTGTCACCATGGCTACCGTGTGTGCTGTGATTGATGTGAATACATTTATAAAGTCCTCGGCTGGAATCTGTGGTTGTGTAGGCAGGCTATAATGAAATCAATACAGGCCAGAAGAGAAAGGAAGAGTATAAAGAATGAAAGTAGAGAGAGAGACAATGCCCTCAGGTTTATTATTATATAGTTTTACATGGATCTGGTATGGCATACCACCTGGCTGTGTTCTCCAATGAGAATCAAGCATTTACAGTTCCACTAATGAATATCAAGCATTCCTGTGTCACCATGGCTACCGTGATCTGCCCACCACCCCATGCGGTGTGGCTGCTTGGTCACCACCTGCCTGAGCTGAGTGTGTGGTGACCCGTGACTCTTTCACACTATCTGCTTAATACATAATGACTTTTAACCATGAGTAATGTATCACCAGCAACTACATAAATACAATTATGCACCTGGCACTATATACCATTTACCATTATAGACCATTTGTATTCCCCCACCAATGCGTTCTATCGGAATATTTTACACATTGTCATCACAGTGATTACAAGACAGTTTAGTTCATTATGCCATCATCTATGTTTGTGTCAATACTTCGTTAACCAGGCCATCATTACCTGAGGCCTTGGATGCTGTGACCATTATCATCATCATCATCACCACCACGATCATCATCATCTACGTACATTATTGCTCATCATAAATATGGTCTTTGTTGCCGACTTGACTTGAAGTTGCCATCATTCCCTCATCATTATGCCACCACCACCATCAACTTTTAATTTCTCACCATGAATATGGTCTTTGTTGCTGACATGACCTAAACGTCATCACTCTCTCATCATCATCACCATTTCCGTTTTGATAACGATTTATTCAGCAAAATACACACTTTTTCATCATCACATCGTTGTGTTTGTAATTATAATCTATTTAGTACAATGTTGATATTTTGTGTGGGTCGACGATGTCTGTAGAAAAACCTATCTTATGGCATATTTATGAATACAGCTTAATCTAAATGAAATTTATGTCAGGAAGCACATTTCCCAAGCTGGGGAACATAGATCACCATCACATATTCTCGCTTGATCAAAGTGAAAGCTATTTGAGAATTCACTCTTTCACTGATAGGTCCATAAACCACGTTCCAGCTATTCTTCACCGAAGGGAAAGTTTTGAGAATTCTCTCTTCCGTTGTTGGGTCCATGAACCACATACCGCCATTCTACCTTAGTAAACTGCGGCGGGCTTTCACCACCTGGGTGAGCAAGGCACAATTGCAAACAACTCGGACAAACATAGTTTGACTATGGCTGAGACATAATCAACTATCATAGTTTGAGTATGGCTCAGACATAATCAACTATCATAGTTTGAGAATGGCTCAGGTGTAATCAACTCTCATAGTTTGAGTATGGCTCGGGCATAATCAACTATCATAGTTTGAGAATGGCTTAAGTGTAATCAACTATCATAGCTTGAGAATGGCTCAGGCGTAATCAACTATCATAGTTTGAGTATGGCTGAGACCTAGTCAACTATCATTATTTGAGTTTGGTTCAAGCATAATCAACTGTCACAGTTTAAGAATGGCTCAGACATAATCAACTATCATAGATTGAGTATGGCTCACACATAATTAACTATCATAGTCTACGAATGGCTCAGACATAGCCAACTATCGTAGTTCGTGTATGGCTCACACATAATCAACTATCAGCAGTAGCTATCGTCATCATCATGAGATTCTTTGATAGAGGGAAAAATTACACCATCAGGTGCCTTAATGGTTCATGAGAACTGTTGATAAACTGGTATATTGTGAATTTAAACGGCTGTTCACTGCGACCCTGTGGACATTTGTGTCTGTGTGTGTCAAATGTAGAATCTCCATTCAGCAATGTCTGATTTTGAGTATTGAGTATTATTTTCCCCATGATACTTTGGTTTCAGCGTGGGCTTTGAAACTACTGGTTTTAATTTGTATGGTTTTAGTTTATTTGTTGAGGTTTTATGTCCTTCCAACGCCATATTAGGAGGGGTACTGACTTATGACAGTGCACACTCATGGTTGGCTTTATAGTGCTGCCCCACTGGAAGACTGGGCCACTGGCACCATGACCTGCTATTCTATTTAATCACATTATCCTGATGATGATCAAACCAGCCCTCACCCGCCACACTGCCTTAATTAAATTAACCTAGCTATGTAGGCCTACTAGGATAAATATTTGCATACATAAAATAATATCTGCATAATATATTATGCCATTATTATTTCACTGGCCAGTTGTAAATTGTGGGGGATCTGGTTTGCTATGTGAACATAATCTGCATTCCGTTATATGAGTATAGTAGGACTCAATGAGATTGCCATTATGGGTATTAGGATAATGAATTAGTAGTATTAGTATTATGAATATTAAGTTACCTATGGCTGTAGGAAGCACTATTGTGATGATGGCTGGTAGGATTTATTGTGGAATAAACCTTTTGTGACAGTATAATTTAATATGCTTATATTATTACGATTGGAATGTGCTGCCCGGATTGGTTCTATAAGTCCCCACTAATCGGAACCAGCGCCACTTAAAATTCCACCCATTTCCGGGAGGTACGAGGGCACTACTTAGCACTCCGCAAGCCACCGCCTCCTGCGATGCATCATCACTTGCCAGAACTAAATACCATCACTGGTGAAATGTGCTAAATACTTCTAGTTTCAGGTTATTCAGTTCTAGTTTCTGATACAAGTGTAATGGTCCACACTGAAAGGACTTGAATTGGAGTAATGTAGATTTAATAGAACCGGAGTCGGATCTGAGGTAGTGTGCAATTAAGAATGCAGAAATTAGAAGCTATTTGTCATAATTGAAAACGAGGTTGAAATTGCATTCGGTATTTGCTGCACAACATTATGTAATGTGCATAAGTAAATGGATAAATACTGTTATGAGGTGTACTCACCTCCCCAGGTGAAATGCCACACACACAGGTAGGCATAAATAGTTTGATTGCATCAGGAAGCCTAGGTGGTCTAATAGGACACGAGCCCAGAATGGCAGAAGTGTAGGTTCGAATCCTGCTCTAGGTGTGATGTTTCCCATTTGCCCCCCCCCCCTACGATATTGGTTCCATGACCAGGATTATGTAATGATGTGTGCTATATAGTGTTTGAATCATCTCAGAGTATGTACTCACTAGTGTCAGTCCCCAGTCAAACTAGGCCTGTGACTACTTGTGACCCAAGAACAACTGGGTGGTTGTAAGTGGTTGTGAAAAGGGCTCTATTTGGTTTTCACTGATCACCAACCTTCATTTGACCATTTTGGGCACAAGGAGCTTGCAGGTGTTGCACCAAAAAAGTTGCAAAGCTTTTTCATAGGTTGGTGATCAGTCGAGGACCATTGCCGATTAATTCATGACTATCGCCCTGTTGCAAAGCACTTTCGACCACTCGACAATTGATCTGCAAGTGGTTGACAACTGATTTGTTACTGATCTGCAATCGAACGCTGATCGGTCGCAAATCAGTCTTGTACCAATTGCCAACCAGTCTTCCCTGGTCTTCAGCAGCAGTCGCCAACATTTTTGTTCCCGTGTTTTTTTTTGCTTTGGTTGCAAGAATGTTGCTGACCTATATGGGTGTTTTGCTTGAAAGTGGTCACAAAGCAGTCACAAGCCTCGTGTGACTGGGGTGTTAGCGCACTACCTGACTTTGTAATTGTAAGTATGAGACGTACAATTCCCAGGGAGCGAGTGTAGCGAGGTGCACCGACTTCCTCGGGTGAAATACCACATACACAGGTAGGCCTGGGTAGATTGATTGCATCAGTGAATGTAGATTTACTAATTGTTGGGATGCTAGCCCCAGAATGGCAGAAGTGTGGGTTCGAATACCACTCTAGGCGCAATGTTTCCTATTTGCAAAAATACCCCCATAACTACATTACTGGTGGTGTAAGTACGTGTGTACGGGAACCAACCAAAACTCAGATAATTAACAATAAAATATTGTTTAATTTAAGTCCGTTGTGGAACATAATCCGATGGTTATGCGCTACATAATCCGATGGTTTTTTAATTTCAACCATAATTTTCGATAAATACATTAGGTTGATAATTATTATCTACCGGTACTTTACTATAAAGTAACTTATTTTAAGAGGTTGACTTTGGGAGATGTTTGAAGTGAAAACATGGACAATTAATGTTGGTGTGCGCACCGAAATTGCGGGCATCATAGGTTTGAGTAATGACAGAGTCTATTAATTTAATTTAGTTATCCTTACAGCAATAACATTTCAAAAGTCCACCGGTATCTGTGTTTGGATATGTAGGATCAAATCTAGATAACATAACCGGATATACCATCAGACACATTATCTTTTCACTGAGCCAACCGTTATCTATTCTACTAATGCCGAACGACAGGCATTGTGGGTGAAAAATAAAATTTTTTCCCTCTCTTACTGTTTTGTTTTTGAATTTGAAACCAATAGTATATTTCAAACGAATTTTAGAGCATTGCAAAATGTGTGTGCTGTTGTTTTGACATTAAAGTTAAATAGTTTTTTTTAAGACAAGCTTAATTAACCTAGAAGTATATTGTCATGAAATCTTATGTATATTGGATATATGGTGAGATGTATAGCTTTAGATGATCTTTATATATTTATATACACATATATATATATATTTTACCTCGGTACTAAGCCTCTGACTACTCGTGGTCGAGGGAGAAGGAAGCAACATCCGGGTCCAGCAATTAGCATATTCCGCTCATAACGGGAGGAGGTTACGAGCAGGTTCAGCAGTTTTTCCAACAAATAACAACAATTCCACATTAAGTATTGGATGAAAACTTACAAGGATTTATAACAATGCATATAGCACAGATTGACGTACTTTTAGCGACGGCGAAGGGGAGAAAGGGCGATGTACCACACAGGCTCAGTGACGGGGACGGTACCCCTGGGCTCAAGTCCGCTCAGTCACATGACCACTCGCCCGAACCAGGCCCGTCTAATGTAGACGACCGGGTGGTACAACTCATCAGAGAGCAACTACAGCAGCTGCTCCCAGAGAAGGCGACCCGACAACAACAACAAGATGTCGCTTCTGAGGAGTCGGAATGGGAGGATATGTCAGACCCTCAACAAACTACCGACTCAGAGATTGGGTTTCCCTCACGGAAGAGGAAACACAAGAAGGACTCATCCGATGGGGATGAGTACTTCAAGGCCCGCAACAAGACCGGCATTAAGAAGACCAAAAAGAAGTCCAAGTCAAAGAAAAAGAAGAAGAGTAAGTCCTCTTCATCGGAATCTTCTTCGGACTCAACCACCACAGATTCCGAATCCGACATGGAACGAACTGGCAAGTATGTCAAGATCAGTGGAAAGGTCGTTAAGAAAATCATGGCGCAGAAGAAGAAAAAGATCAACACCTGCACACTGATGAGGAAGACAATCAAAGGACACCAAGATGTTCAACAGCATCCAAATCAGCCAAGCATTTGGATGTTAAGAAGGTATCGGACAACACAAACCGTTTCAAGAAGATCCGTTAGGATTTTCGAACCCGACGAACCGGACAACGAGGAAACCGGTTCGGGAACAGCAACTTCGGCTATCAGGCCAGAGGAAGGGGACAGAGAAACCAGTATGGCTGGAATGACAACAACCGCCCCTTCAAGAGGGATTCGAACCCCAGAAGCCGTTCCCCTGACCAGGGAACAAGTAGAAGTTGCAACACAAACTCTTGTAAGCAAATTTCAAGCAGGGAATGTTGCTAACCATTTAGATGATTGGGAACAAATTACAGATAACCAGATGGTTCTTAATATTGTACAAGGAGTTAGAATTCCGTTTATAGAAGACCCTATACAGAACAATACTCCATTCCCATATCGTTTTGATGAAATAGAGAAACATGCATTACACAAAGAAGTGCTAAAATTTTGTAATAAAGGGATTATTGAACAAGTCCAACATGTCAAAGGAGAATTTATCTCTAACATATTTTCCAGACCAAAACCAAATGGCGATATTAGGATGATTTTGGACTTAACGACACTTAACAAGATAGTCCAGTACAAATATTTTTAAATGTTTTCTTTAGAAACCACCAGGGATATAGTGACACACAATTCATGGCTTTCAAGCGTAGATTTATGAGATGCATATTTTACAGTCCTGATATATAAAGCAGACAGGAAGGTCCTAAGATTTATCTAGGAACAACAGCTTTACGAATTTACATGTATGCCAAATTGTTTCACATGTGCTCCACGTCTATTTACAAAATTGTTAAAACCAATTTTCTCAGATATGGCACAGAAAGGTCATGTTATGTTCCCGTACATTGATGATTCGTTTATTGTTGTTCAAACACAACACGATTGTCAAAATGCTATCGACGATTTATGTCAAACATTTCTTAAGTTAGGATTTTACATACATAATACTAAATCCGTACTTACGCCAACCAAAACACAAAAATGTTTGGGATTCTTTATTGACACAGATATTTGAAGTTCAAACATGCAAAGTTATTTTCGGCAAGCATGCCAAAACTCTGACACCGTAGGCTTCAGTAGTAACAGATTCTATTAAATTGACCCAGCATCCCCATCTATGTGGCAACAAATGCTGAATAAGTGCACCTGTATCTAAGTTAGATATGTCTAAGCATATCTAGATTATTGTTTTGGTTTTGAAAATGTTATGCTTTTATCGGACTATGCAGCTTTAAAGTCAGTTTGCACCTATAACCACATTCCTCCTGATGACTAAACTTGGTCGGCTTCTTGCCATGCATTTGTTTCCAATGTAAATTGTTCGGAGATTGTCCATAATACTATTCTTTGTGTGCATGTATTCACAGCTCCCCCCACCTTCCGGCATACATTTTTTAGTTTTTTTTTGTTCAAGTGTTTTTATTCCTCTGAATAACATTGTCAGTGCTAATGCACTGGTCTTCCAGCCCTAATCTCAATTGCCTCTACACAGTAAACAAATCTACAACAATATACAGATAGACAATTACAGGAAAATAAGCAAATCATCCGTAGATGAATGATAGGTAAAGAACAAGATAAGCAAAAAAGAAACATATGCGGGGAGGTAACTATGTTAGACTAGACATGTATGCTGAAGCTGCAGTCTGGGGTGCTGGGTCACAGTTTCAGGCTTTGTGAAGGACCGGAAGAGCGCGGAACACACAATGATATTATCATTGGATTCAAATGGATAGGATTCTTAAATTTTACACTTCTATTTTGACTTGTATTATCAGGGTCCATACGGGGCCTGGACAGTTTTGAAAAGTCTTGAACTTCATTTGCCCCATTTCAAGTTCTTGAAAGGCCTTGAATTTAACCTATTTTGCCTAATTAGTCTTGAAAAGCCTTGAATCCCATTAAACTGTCCCCACTGATCTAAATGTGGGACCTCCGACTTTTTGGTTCAAACTCCTGCCATTCCCGTCACCACTGAACGAGTGGGCCTATTCGGCACACTGTCACACTGCAAACTCAATGGCTATGAGCAATCTTCATACAGAAAAAGTGAAATATCTCTAGAACCACACCACCTAGAGACAAACCGCTTGGTACACATATAGAAAACGTATTCAACGAATAGATTATATTAAATTTATATGCTTAGGGTTCTGCATTTCTATTAATTTTGAATAAAATAAACGTTTTGCACTGCACATACTGGCAAACTCAGTGCATTGTCAATGGCCGTGAGCAATCTTCATACAAAAAAGTGAAATATCTCTAGAACCACACTACCTAGAGACAAACCGCTTGGTACACATATAGAAAACATATTCAACGAATAGATTATATTAAATTGATAAGGTTAGGGTTCTGTCTTTCTATTAATTTTGAATAAAATAGACGTTTTGCACTGCGCATACCGGCAAACTAAATGCATTGTCAATGGCCGTGAGCAATCTTGAATTATATTAATACAGAAGAAGTGAAATATCTCTAAAACGACACCACCTAGAGACAACCCGCTTGGTACACATATAGAAAACATATTCAACAAATAGATTATATTAAATTTATAAGGTTAGAGTTCTGCATTTCTATTAATTTTGAATAAAATAAACGGTTTGCACTGCGCGTACTGGCAAACTCAATGCATTGTCAATGGCAATATCTCTAAAACCACACCACCTAGAAACAAACTGTTTGGTACACATATAGAAAACATATTCAACGAATAGATTATATTAAATTTATACCGTTAGGGTTCTGTATTTCTATTAATCTTGAATAAAATAGACGTTTTGCACTGCGCGTCCCGACAAACTCAGTGCATTGTCAATGGCCGTGAGCAATCTTCATGCAGAAGTAGTGAAATATCTTTAAAACCACACCACCTAGAGACAAACCGATTGGTACACTTATAGAAAACATATTCAATGAATAGATTATAGTTCTGCATTTCTATTAATTTTGAATCAAATAAACGTTTTGCACTGCCCGTACCGGCAAACTCAAAGTATTGTCTGGCCGTTTAGGCCCACTAATACCGACGCGCCACCAAGTGTCGGAAAAACTAACTACGCCACATGTCTCATATTAGTCAGGTGATGCGGATTCTGAGGGACACCAGTTTGCCAGGGACATTTCCATTCAAATGCATTGTTAACGGCCGTGAGCAAATCTTCATACAGAAGAAGTCAAATATCTCCCAAATTACACCATCTAGAAACAAATCGCTTGGTACACATATAGAAAACATCTTTACCATGAAGACTATATTAAATTTATAAGGTTAGGGTTCTTGAATTCTATTAATTTTGAATAAAACTAACGTTTTGCACTGCGCGTACCGTCAAACTCAAGGCATTGTCAATGGTCGTGAGCAGTGTTCATACAGATAATACAGAAGAAGTCAAATATCTCTCAAATTACACCATCTAGAAACAAATCGTTTGGTACACATTGAAAACATCTATACCAAAAACATTATATTAAATATAAGGTTAGTGACGATGCTGTTCGATTTTGATGCATGTGCAGAAGCGATGTGTCCCTCGCAAACTGGTGTCCCTGGGAAACCGCAACACCTGAATGGCCATTCACCATTGTCCCCCTCCCCGCCCCTCCCCCCCCCCCCCCGCACTCCCTGAAATCCAAATAAAAAGCGTCTTGGATTCCTATCAAAAACAGTCTTGGAAAGCCTTGAATTCCATATCTTCACATGTATACGGATCTTGTATAATGCTTGCGATTAATTTAGATGACGGAAAGTCTGTGATGAATCCTTATGGGTTTGCATACTCCTGTCAATCCATGCATGCCCCCCCCCCCCACACACCACCACCAATAGTGCTTTGTGCCTTCGGCACTCATCCGTTCCAATAATTTATCTGTGCACCCAAACAAAAGCTTCCTAGCTACGTCTATGCTCTATATAATGTATGTATATCCTATTATTTCCAATTCCATATCGCCTTAGGTATTATACTAGTAATTATTTCACTTGTGTTACTTTAATACAACTGTGCATTCTTCCTTTCTGTCGAATGCACGAGTACCATTTTAAGTCACGAATATAAATACATGGTAAATAAAAGAATTCTGTACACGCATATTAAAATCCGCATCTCTTCATATATATATAGGGCTTATATATGTATGACAAGATAACTGTGGGTGGAGGGACCTGGGCTTTTAAGTCTAACCACGTGCCCATTTGAAATCATCCCACATTCCACTCTTAAACTTAATACATATGCCTACATCAAGACCGCAGCTATCGGAGCGGAAAGGTGGGTGGAGGGACCTGGGCTTTTAAGTCTAACCACGTGCCCATTTGAAATCATCCCACATTCGACTCTTAAACTTAATACATATGCCTACATCAAGACCGCAGCTATCGGAGCGGAAAGGTGGGTGGAGGGACCTGGGCTTTTAAGTCTAACCACGTGCCCATTTGAAATCATCCCACATTCGACTCTTAAACTTAATACATATGCCTACATCAAGACCGCAGCTATCGGAGCGGAAAGGTGGGTGGAGGGACCTGGGCTTTTAAGTCTAACCACGTGCCCATTTGAAATCATCCCACATTCCACTCTTAAACTTAATACATATGCCTACATCAAGACCGCAGCTATCGGAGCGGAAAGGTGGGTGGAGGGACCTGGGCTTTTAAGTCTAACCACGTGCCCATTTGAAATCATCCCACATTCGACTCTTAAACTTAATACATATGCCTACATCAAGACCGCAGCTATCGGAGCGGAAAGGTGGGTGGAGGGACCTGGGCTTTTAAGTCTAACCACGTGCCCATTTGAAATCATCCCACATTCCACTCTTAAACTTAATACATATGCCTACATCAAGACCGCAGCTATCGGAGCGGAAAGGTGGGTGGAGGGACCTGGGCTTTTAAGTCTAACCACGTGCCCATTTGAAATCATCCCACATTCGACTCTTAAACTTAATACATATGCCTACATCAAGACCGCAGCTATCGGAGCGGAAAGGTGGGTGGAGGGACCTGGGCTTTTAAGTCTAACCACCTGCCCATTTGAAATCATCCCACATTCGACTCTTAAACTTAATACATATGCCTACATCAAGACCGCAGCTATCGGAGCGGAAAGGTGGGTGGAGGGACCTGGGCTTTTAAGTCTAACCACGTGCCCATTTGAAATCATCCCACATTCGACTCTTAAACTTAATACATATGCCTACATCAAGACCGCAGCTATCGGAGCGGAAAGGTGGGTGGAGGGACCTGGGCTTTTAAGTCTAACCACGTGCCCATTTGAAATCATCCCACATTCCACTCTTAAACTTAATACATATGCCTACATCAAGACCGCAGCTATCGGAGCGGAAAGGTGGGTGGAGGGACCTGGGCTTTTAAGTCTAACCACGTGCCCATTTGAAATCATCCCACATTCGACTCTTAAACTTAATACATATGCCTACATCAAGACCGCAGCTATCGGAGCGGAAAGGTGGGTGGAGGGACCTGGGCTTTTAAGTCTAACCACGTGCCCATTTGAAATCATCCCACATTCCACTCTTAAACTTAATACATATGCCTACATCAAGACCGCAGCTATCGGAGCGGAAAGGGTGAACGTCCCCCCCGCCCCCCCAACCCCAAACCCCAACAGAAAAAACACCTAATCTGAGGGTCGGCGGTTCGATTCCCCGTGCCCCCAGCTCTGCCAATTTGGATTTCCACCGCTGTGTATAACATACAGCGTCATCAAAGGCCGGTTGCTCTCATACCATGTCTATGTGGTGTGGGAGGTTAAAAATCCCTTGGGTCGGTAAAAGTGTAGGCTCGGGCTTTCTATCGACCAGCAGTGGAATGAGGAAGACCAGTCGTCTATGACTGAAATTTCCCCTGCTTAAACAACTAATGGACCCCCCCAAAAAAAATATGTAACCTCCCTGAAATGGGTGGATGTGACATTTCAGAGCCTTTAGATTTCAAAATTTCCCAGGGGAATACACATAGAACCCCCCCCCCCCCACTAGTGGCTCGTGCCTTTGGCAATCGCCCATTCCAAAAGATTTGCTCACACCCTAAACAAAAATTCCTAGCTGTGGTTAGATACATGTATTCAAAATAATGTATATTGGTGTACGACTGAAATAGGAACAGTGTTTGTGATATTACCTGAATCTAATTTTGTCTAAAGGGGAGGGAGAGATTGCCATACAACATGCAAATATGAAATTTGTGCACAACAGACCCAATTTTATTGACTATACAATTTTCTAATTATATTATAGATGAGTGGATAATAATGTATTTCTTGTACACAGGGACAAATAAACAATGCCATCATGTCTACATGTTAGTTCGCGTAATCTTTTAGGGTGAAAAAAGGAAAGTGTTTTATTTAACGATGCCTCTGAATTGTATCATCGGCTATAGACCTATTTCATGTCACGTCAGCACGGGTATCTAGGTCAGTGCGCGTGCCCTTTGGCTGCAGGACGACACACTGTCACACTGCAAACTCAATGTCTATGAGCAATCTTCATAGAGAAATGGTGAAATATCTCTAAAACCACACCACCTAGAAACAAACTGCTTGGAAGACATATTGAAAACATATTCAAGGAATAGATTATATTAAATTTATCCCAGATAGCAGACAGCCGTCGGGCCGACGTCGGCTATTGGTCGGACCGTCGCGATCGACTTTCCACCGTCGGGCCACCGGTTGATTTCCGACGTTGGGAATCAATCCCTTTCCACTTTTGAGCCACCGTCGGGCCGCCGTCGGGCCGCCGGTTGATTTCCGACGTTAGGGTTCAATCCAAATTTCCACTTTTGAGCCGTCGGGCCACCGTCGGGCCGCCGGTGGTGTTCCGACGTTAGGGTTCAATCCCTTTCCACTTTTGATTCACCGTCGGGCCTCCGTCGGCCCGACGGTGGTGGGCCGCCGCAGGTTTGCATTCATTTTCCACACTTGGCATGCCGTCGGGCCACCGTCGCCCCGACGGTGGTGTCCCGACCTTAGGTTTCAATCCTTTTCCACTTTTGAGCCACCGTCGGGCCACCGTCGGGACGCCGGTGGTGTTCCGACGTTAGGGTTCAATCGCTTTCCACTTTTGATTCACCGTCGGGCCTTCGTCGGTTCGACGGTGGTGGGCCGCCGCAGGTTTGCATTCATTTTCCACGTCTGATACACCGTCGAGCCACCGTGGTGGGTCGCGCATGCGCAGTTCTTTAAATTTGGATTTCAGCTCGAGTCGCCAGCGGAACATGTGCGATCGTTGATCAGTGTTCTTTTTCTACCAATAACTCCAGAAATACCAGGAATTTTAAGGAATTATTTAACAGGTATGTTTATTAATATGGTTAGATTATTTTGTAAAAGTTTTGTAATTTATTACGAAGTATTAATGGAATTATTCGTGTTAATACGATTTGAATTTTCCGATACGGTTTGTTTACTTCGAATCGCCACCGGAACACGTGCGATTGTTGATCAGTGTTCTTTTTCTACCAGTAACTCCAGAAATCCCAGGAATTTTAAGGAATTATTGAACAGGTTTGTTTATTAATATGTGTAGATTATTTTGTAAAAGTTTTGTAATTTATTAGGATGTATTAATGGAATTATTCGTGTTAATACGGTTTGAATTACCCTGTATGTATTGACACTATAGTGACAGTGTCTTCTCGGCTCGTCGGGTCGACAGCGGCAGCCGCCGTCGAGTCGACGGTGGGAGGTTGGACAAAACAACGTCGGCCCGACGGCGTTTGTCGCCGTCGGGGCGACGGCGGCTTCCGCCGTCGCCCCGACGGCGTCGGGGGCGGCGCGAGCCGCCGTCGCCCCGACGGCGGGAGGTTGGACAAAACAACGTCGGCCCGACGGCGATTTCCACCGTCGGGCCGCCGGAGCGGCCTCCGTCGGGCCGCCGTCGGGCCAACGACTGTGTGCTATCTGGGATGTGGTTAGGATTCTGCATTTCTATTAATTTTGAATAAAATAGACGTTTTACTCTTCGCATACCGCAAACTCAATGCATTGTCAATGGCGGTGAGCAATCTTCATAGAGAAAAGGTGAAATATCTCTAAAACCACACCACTTAGAAACAAACTGCTTGGAACACATATAGAAAACATATTCAAGGAATAGATTATATTAAATTTATACGGTTAGGGTTCTGCATTTCTATTAATTTTGAACAAAATAGACGTTTTCCACTGCACATACCGGCAAACTGAATGCATTGTCAATGGCTGTGAGCAATCTTCATAGAGAAAAGGTAAAATATCTCTAAAACCACACCACTTAGAAACAAACTGCTTGAAACACATATAGAATACATATTCAACGAATAGATTATATTAACTTTATACGGTTAGGGTTCTGTATTTCTACTAATTTTGAATAAAATAGACGTTTTGCACTGCAAGTACCGGCAAACTCAATGCATTGTCAATGGCCGTGAGCAATCTTGAATTATATTCATATAGAAAAAGTGAAATATCTCTAAAACTACACCACCTAAACACAAACCGCTTAGTACACATATAGTAAACATATTCCAGGAATAGATTATATTACATTTATAAGGTTAGGGTTCTGCATTTCTATTAATTTTGAATCAAATAAAGTTTTGCACTGTGCATACCGGCAAACTCAATGGCAGTGTGCCTTCGTTCTGCAGCCAAGCACGGACATGACAATATCTCGCCAAAAATAATCAAAGAGTGTGACACTCTACTCGCACCATCTATCTCCCACATAATAATCCAATCATTTGAAAATGCTACTGTTCCTGAAAATCTCAAAGTTGCAAAAGTAATACCCATCCATAAGAAAAATGAGAAATACCTAGTTGATCAGCCTACTCAGTACCCTAAACAAATTAATGGAAAAACTAATGTACAAAAAAGTTTACCAATTTCTTAACAAATACAAAATATTACGCAAAAGACACCATCAAATTAAATCAGGTAATGACCGCGCAGACCCCACTGGAAGCCAAACGTATTGCAGACCAGATCCCGGAGACCGCTGAATGGCGCCATGGAAGAGAGACTCTGCTAACAACAATCATAAACAAGAAATTCGACCAGAACCCTGACCTGGCAGATATGCTTGAGGCCACAGGGAACCTGAAGCTAAATGAAGCAACCAACAATGCCTACTATGGGATAGGTGCAACACTCCATAGCAAGGCACTGAGAGATAGGGCCTATAGTGGCTTGAACAAACTAGGCCAGGTGCTGGTGTCCAAGAGAGACAGCCTCAGGGAAGCAAAAAACCAGGACTAAACAGCAAATATACATATGTGCTGGCGGATACCCTCTATGTGCCTGGTGCCAGGCCCTTTCAACACCCTTTAAATTCATGGGAGAGGGTCTCCTGTTGCCACAGTAGATTCAATGCTAAGTGAGGCGACGATAATATAGATGCTGAGATGGGACACTAAAGTTAGATATTCATGCTTGAATAATGATTTGGGTCAGACTAATTTTCATGCAAGAACTTACTCTATATCCTCCCCCTATTAATCGAACTCACATTAAAGCATACAATATTGATAATCAGTCATGGTAGCGGCAAGTTTTCCCACCATGCATCACCTTGAAAATAAATACAATATACCAGACAAAAGAATGAACATAGATCATTGCCCCTCCCCTTCCACACTCATAAGCGAGGTACTGCCAAGTCTCCCCCCCCCCCCCCCATCTCAATTCCAGCCAGCAAAACAAACATGATCCTAGCACCAAACAACGTGGCTGTGCCAGGATGCTGGTGAACACCGGCCAAAACAGCAGATGTCGAAATGAAGCAAGAGAAGTTAAGTATGAGTAAAAACCATCTGATGCTAGGTACTCCAGACTGAATTTTCTTTTCACTGAGTTAGTTGCAAATGGTACAGCTAGGAAACTCTTGGGTTATAATACTGATTGCGGGTGTGGGCCTGTTTCGGATGTGATAACTCTTCTTTTTCTTTTGTCCATTGTAGTGATTGACACAAAACAGCACAGAAACGGTTACACTGAAAACACGGGGACATTTGACTCAAATGAATATGCATTCAGTTGGGATAATGAAATGCCAGTTTGTCCTGGGGAATTGCATAAGCTGATATTGTGTTCGTTGTTGCAATGGACAAGGCTTTGTCCCATATGCTTGGCACCTTTTGAGACAGTCTCATGAGTAGAATAATGGAAATCTGATCTATTAGTCCCTGAGTTATGAATTTCGTAATATGTAGTTTTTGCCATTAATTGCATGTGGTTTTTTTTTCATGATTCTGCAGAAGCTTTAATCATGATGCTTGAGGCTGCCTGCCAAAGGCAAATTACATTCTAATCACATCATTATCCATTTAACCTAATAATTCTAGTAAAAATTCTAATAAAAACTTTATTCAGACCTTACAAATAAATAAGTATTTGTCGGGCAGTTTGACATCAAACTTGGCAAATTGTGTTATTTTTCACTAACCACCCTTGATCAAACCTTAAGAAAATTAATCTCTCTGGTTCTATTTGAGATACTGACAGCAACCAGTCCTTTGTTTGGAGAACGTATTGAGTATCCTTCAATTGATCTCACAGTTAATTCCACTGCTATAAATGGCAGCTTTCCTTGACCTAAGATAGTACTGATAGAAAATACAAAAGGAATACTACACTAATAATGACTGGACAGGCCTGGTAGATTGACCTGAAACCTTACCTAACTGAAAATGTGGGCAATGATTTACTGAACTATTTTTCTGAACTATACCATATGTGAAGAACACGCCCCCCTCCTGTATCCTAAGGAACTGCCGATGTCTCTCCTTATGATTGTCTTTGACCAGCACCCGCCCGGACCCCCCTACCTCACTCACCAGTGTGATACCACGACTGGTGCCGAGGATGCCAAGCGCCACCATGACCAGTACCAGAGGATACTGCCACCGCCCATCAGCACACCAACGATTGCAATGAGTCAACGCCAGCTCCTCATCTCACAAAGGGAAACAGCAGAGCTTGGTCGGACTGAGCCCTCCCAGGACAGACTATTTTCATTACAAGGGACCACAGATTTATAAGGCCCACAGTGTACTATCAGTGGGAAAACTGGCCTATTTCTAACTTATGGGGCCCATATACTGTCCTTGTTACCACTGTGACCATGACCTATACCACAGACAAAACGATACTGACTACCAGGGAACAAAACTCCCCATATCCAGCCAACCCTGTGGATTGTGACCCCCAAATCTGTCATAGGTGATATCCTGCCCCCGCCTGCTCCAGTGACCAGTGCCTTTTAAGCAAAACATCATAGCCATCAATGCGATGTTCCATGGAGTGGACGTTGTACCACTTGTGGGGATTAGGCTATCTGGTAGTATACTGAACTTCTGATTGCTGTGTGGTGGTGGTTCTCCCTGACAATGTTCTCCTGTTGTCATATTGTCAATGTTCACAATGTTATAAATCATGTCAATTGTCAGTGATCGCTGCTGGCTGAGAGTCCTGGGTAAAGGCATCATTGCCATCGACGCGTTGTTGCATCTCGGGACGGTTGCGCCGCTTCTGTACTGAGCTGGTGGTGAGAGGTTGAGATTTGGTTTTCCTCTTACTGCCAGCTACAGTATTACCATGTATAGAAAACAGCTTTGAATACCTGCTACTATGGACATTACTGCATGAGAGCACCAAGCACACACAAAACACACCAAGAATGCACATGATGTGAGATACAAGAGCATAAATATAATTTAAAAAGATAAGATACAAATTCTCAGCCCAGATAAACACTCAACACTCACTAAGATAAACAAATAAACATGTCAATACAACAGTCACCAATATTTACACACATGGGGGTTGGTGGGTCCTTGGGTGTGGGGGGGGGTTGTGTGCACGGGAGAGCGATTGCGAGGACCTGGGTTTGGTGGTTGATGGGCCACCTACTTTTACTGCACTTCCTCTGACAGAACTGAAGGGCCAACCAGGCTTCAAGATTGGCCATCTAAACATACGAAGTCTCCCCAACAAGATTGACCAGCTAAGGATAGACCTACCTGAGTCAGGATTTGATGTCTTCACAATATCGGAAACATGGCTCAACAGTCACATGGAAGATAGACTAGCCAGTGTACCAGGCTACCAATTCATGAGAGCCGACAGAAAAACAAAGCGGCCAGATGGTCAAACTAAACAAGGAGGGGGACTGGGAATATATTCAAAAAATGAGCTGCATACTGATACATCGAAATATGAGGACCTTAACCTCTCCAACAGCAACATCGAACTACAATGGGCAATTGTAATCAGACCCCACACCAAGAGTATACTCATTGGCAACATATATAGGCCTCCAGATGGCAATCTAAATGAAGGAATTGACCTTCTAAACGAATCCATGAGACAAATAACCGACATGGACAAATATGAGATACTTATACTAGGAGACTTCAATGTGGATTACAATGAAAAGAAACAGACTCTGTGGGGAACAATGAAACAATTTGCTGCAGATCATGAGCTCCAGCAAATGATACACAAACCAACCAGGATAACCAGAACCTCTGACAAAACAATAGACCTAGCATTCACCAATATTAAGCACTGCACCAATGCAGGAGTTATCAACTATAATATAAGTGACCACAAACCAATATACATACTAAAAAAGAAAATAAGGAATGACAAGAGATCTGCCACCTACTGGGGACGCTAATACCGAAACTGCGATCAGAGAGAAATGGAAAACTCACTGCAGGAATTCAACCAAAGAGAGCTCCTAGTGGAACAAGACCCAAACAAATGCTGGGAAATGCTTAACACAACAATAACAAAAGCAGCTGACTTGCACTGCCCCCTAGTAGAGCTCACTATTAGAACTAACACAGCTGGGTACCTTAATGATGAACTAACAGAACTACAACAAGACAGGGACTACTTCAGACACAAATTTGAAATAACTAAAGACCCTGGTGATGAGTTCATAGCCAAATGTATGACCAGGAAAACAAGAAATGAAGTCAGAAAAGCCAAAGCAAGATTCCTCCAAGACCAACTACACAAACATCGAAACAATGCCAAAAAATGCTGGCATGTACTCAAACAGATTGAACCAGAAAACCAGACCAAAATTAGTAGCCTTTCCAATGAAGAATCTGGCAATGTGATACCTGATAACCTACTTACAGAAGAAATCAATAACTATTTCATCGAGATAGGAGAAAGGTTAGCCAGTAAATTTAACCGAGGAACAGCCCAACAAAAATGTTACCAAGCCAAACTAAATAACCACAACTATGATCTCCAAGAAACATCTTGTGATGAAATCCTAGACAGAACAAATCAAATATCATCCCATAAATCGTCTGGTATAAAAGACATCAGTACTGCCCTGATAAAGATGGCGATAACAACATTAATTAGGGAATTCACACATATGTACAACTTAATAATTAAAACAGGCATCTTCCCCGATGCATGGAAGGTAGCTACAGTCACCTCAATCCCCAAGACCAATAACCCAAGATACTGCAGTGAACTGCGACCAATTTCAATCCTGCCACTTCCAGGAAAAATTATTGAACAGATTATACATGACCAAGTTAAAGCATTCCTTGAATCATCCAACTACCTGACCTACCAGCAAAATGGATTTAGAAAGAACAAATCCACAACAGGGGCTCTGGCATCTCTACTGGATGAACTTTTGGGCAACATGGATAAAGGTGAACTAACGATCAGTGTCTTCCTTGATTTCAAGAAGGCATTTGATACAATTGACCATGAGATCCTGATGCAGAAAGTAGCAAGAGCTGGATTAGGCAACAAAGCATATAATTTCTTCGCAAATTATCTCAAGAACAGGATGCAGTGCACAAAACTAAACAACAATGAGTCCACCACCCGTAGGGTCAAGACCGGGGTGCCACAGGGCTCCACCCTAGGACCCCTGCTATTCCTAATCTTTATTAATGACCTACCACTAGTATCTGAAAGAGCAACATTTACATTATTTGCTGATGATGCAGCACTCACAGTACACAATAGAGATATTGTGGCAGCTGCAGCCCAGACAGACATGGTGCTAGATAAGGTGAATACATGGTGCCATGAAAATAAACTAACAGTAAATAGTGCCAAGACAGAGTATGTGATCTATGGGGCGAAAATGAGAAAAACGAGAGCCCCCCAAATCCAACTACAAATGGGTGGTACCTTACTTTGTGAAGTGGACTCCTACAAATACCTGGGCACAACTCTAGACTCCACTCTAAATGGGAATCGACAATTGGCAAGACTGAATCAAACACTGGCACTAAAACTGACAACTTTTAGGAAATTAAGGAAATTCATAAGTGAAAACACTGCACTACTCCTGTACAAGACTACACTATTGCCTGTTATAGATTACAATGACATCATATATGAACTCTTAACAAAACAACAAAAGATCAAACTGCAAAGAATTCAGAACCGAGCACTGAGAACAGTTTACCAAGGCAAGATACTCAGTGTGGCTGAACTGCACAAGAAAGCAAAATTGGATACTCTCTCAGAGCGAAGGGACCTACACCTGATGGCACTAATGCACAAACGCGCAAAAGATGAAAAATTCATTGACCGCACAAATAGAATAACAAGAAGAGGAGCCTCCACCCTGCTCAATGTACCACACCCCTCAACAAATAAATATAAGGGAGCACCAATTTACAAAGGTAGTTGCATGTGGAATGACCTCCCTATCAGAGTTAGAGAAACAGAAACAATACTAGCCTTCAAAAATGCATATAAAGCCCACCTGGTTATTCAGGCCCTTGAATGACTACTGTAGTAATTACTAGCAAAGCCCTGAGCTCCTGCCTCCCCCCCCCCCCCCCGCATCCTCGCTTGCTCTCCTGTGGGTTTTCCCCCCCTGCCACCCACCCCAATGGGCCCCCCTCCCCTGCCACCACCCTTAACCATCATGAACAAACCAACAACACACCGAACATCCTACACAACTATCAATCTGGTTAAACACATTGAACATTACATAAGACAGACAAAATGCCCTGACAACTATAAACTTAGCTTGTTTTATAAGAAAAAAATGTAACCCACAACGATTGTTTGAGTTGCCCCGAGTATACACCCTCTACTCGGTGCCGCTCCCCATTTTTGTATGAACCGCAGTGACTGGTGCTGTACATTATACAGCAGGAGCCACTCCCTTAATTCTACACGATCGGTGCTGTGACTAATACAGCACTGATCAAACTTAGATTATTTAAAATGTCAATTCCGATAGTAAGATGGCCGGAAGACCAGTGCTCCGGCGCTGACAAATGTCATATTCAGATGAATAAATACTTTACCAAAAAAAAAAAAAAATACCAATTTGGATTTAGAGAGAATCACTGGCTCTGACTGAAATCTTAGACAATATACTACAAGACCTTGGAAATGGGAAACATGTTGCAGGAGTCTACTTAGACCTGAGCAAAGCATTTGATACCGTATACCATGACATCTTACTCTCAAAACTTAGGCACAACAGAATTTGAGGCCAGCGACTTCAATGGTTTGAGAGTTACCTAAGCAATAGAAAGTAATTTACATACATAAACGGTAAACGATCCAAGCTAAACTCAATCAGCAATGGTGTTCTCCAAGGTTCTGTCCTGGGACCTCTGCTATTTTTTTATCTACACAAATGATATAGTCAAATGTACAAAAAAAGATGTCAAAACAAGGTTATTTGCAGATGATACCAATGGCTTCATAACCTCAAATTCACCCAAACAACTAAAACATTCAATTAAAACATTCCTTTCAGATATATTTACATGGTGCAATGATAACAAATTAACAGTAAATCTGAACAAAACATGCTACACGATATTTAAAAGCAGAAGTACAACCATTCCTGAATACCTAAACAAGATAAAGATGAACAATAACACAATAAAGAGAGTCCCTTCTGTGAAATACCTAGGTATAATTCTAGATGAAAACCTCAACTGGGATGAATATATTGATAACTTAAATGATACGTGACGAGGGAGGAGATGAAGGCAGGGGTTTGGAAATAAAAGCACTTTATTTATAGGGACAGTGCAGCAATGTTATACAACAGGAGTAATGGTGAAATACTCAATGTAGGTATAAGGAAGGTGTAATACAAGCAATGTCAAATAAGGTGTAATGGTCTAGGAATGTCAATGCATAAGTAATAATCAATGTCAATGGTGTGCAGAGAGCATAGCAATCTCACTGGAAAATGTCAGATGAGGAGTGAAGTCAGGTGTGAGGGAGGCGCCCCGAAGAGCCCTCCACCAAAACTGAGGAGAGGGCTCGAGGGGCGCCCGAGGCGGCGATGCGGGGGACGTATGTGTGGACCGCGGCGGAGGTCCAGGTCGCCTGCTCCATTATGTCCGCGAGGGGGACGCCGGTGCGTTGGCATGCCTGGGCCGCCCCCCGGCGGAGGCTGTGGAGGGTGTAGCCGTCGGGGGCGTGACCCCGAGGGCAGCGAGGGCGCCTCACAGGATGGAAGTCAGTGTCCGAGGGTCCAGGGGGCGGCCCGAGGGCAGTATGAAGGCGGGGTCGGCGGCGGAGGCAGGCACCAGTGCAACGGAGGCAGTCCAGGCCGCCACGGGGCAGAGAGGGCGGCCGGGGAAGGCAGGGATGAAGAGGGCCACCGCCCCCGAGGGAAGCGCGATGGTCTTGGAGCTGCGGAGGGTGACACGCAGACCCCCGGGGGCGGGGGTGACATCGGCGCGTGTAATGGTGTGGGGGCCACCCCACACCTCGGGGCTGGGGGAGAGGAGGCTGGACTGCCATAACATCCCGTAGTACCCGAGGAGCAGGGCGCCCCGAGGGACAACGCCCGAGGGCCCGGTGAGGGCGAGGTGGTGGGCGACCACCGCGAGGGCGTGGGTGTCAGCGGCGGGGCGGGGCGGGTGACGTGCCCGGTGGCCCACTCGCCCCCGCGACACACGTCTCGCGCGAGGCGTGAGCTGAAGGCGCTGGGATCGCCCCCGGCCGCCTCCAGCCAGGAGCGCGCCCCAGAGAGGGCATTCCGCACGGAGGCGGGCGCCATGGGGCGGGCGTAGAGTGAGGCGGTGTAGGCGGCGACGTCGAAGGGCATCGGGGCGAGGGGATCCCAGTGGTGGCCCAAGGCGAACTCGACGTAGCTCCGTGCCTGTCGACGACGGTTCCTCCAGGTGGACGGGGCGAGGGCAGCGATGCGCAGCCCGTCAACGACGGCGACCTCGGAGGCGGTGTACCCTGGATTTTAGAGGCCGGGGTTGTATGGAAAGTCATCATGGTCGGCGTCGGCGCGCTCAAGCCCGAGGCGTGCGACCTTGTCTCGGGCCATGCCCGCCCAACGGCCAGGGAGGTGGGCGCGGCTGAGGGCGTCGGCGAGGACGAGGTCGGCGCCGGGCTTGTGGATGATGGTGAGCTCGAAGCACGCCTCGCTCCCGGGCGCAAGTCCCGAGGGTCCCGGGCCCGCCCCGACTCGAGGGAGGCGGCGGAGGCCATGTTGTCCGTGTTGACAACAACATTGGCCCCCGCGACGTCAGCTGGGAGGAGGGCGCGGAGCGCGACCACCAGGTTGACCACCTCGAGCTCGCGGATGGTGGGGAAGCGGGGCCGGAAGGCCTCGGTATACCCTCAGGCGTAGTAGTGCTGGGGGGAGTAGGCTCCACCCCCGGTGAGGCAGGAGTCGCACTCTATGACGATCCTCTGGGTCCTGGGCGCGCAGAGGAGGTGGAGGCCGTTGGATGCGCGCCCGTAGGCCGCGAACCAGGCGAGGTCCCGGAGGGCATCGTCCCCGAGGGTGATGGCGGCGAAACCGTGGCAGCTGCGCAAGGCCGTGAGGAGCCGGGCCATGAATTTTCTCACGGGGAGGACGCAGCTGCCGACGTGGTTGAGGCGGCCGCGGATGCTCTGGAGCTCCTGGCGCCCGAGGGTGGGCTGGGCGACTCGGGCCTCGCAGTCGGCGACGAGCTCGTCGACTTTGTCGGGGGCGATGCAGATGGTCATGGCCTCGCTGTCAATGGCGAAGCCCAGCCAGGAGACTCGCACCGCCGGAGGGTGGCACTTCCCTGAGGCGACCTCCAGGCCAAGGACGCCGACGAGGGGGATGAAGCCGTCGAAGGCCTGGCGGGCCCTCAGGTAGGTGAGCTCGCACCCGACAAAGTCATCGACGTATACGAGGGTGTGGAAGCCCTCGCGCCGGAGGATCCAAGCCACCGCAGCGGTCACCCTCATGCAGGCGGCACCCGAGGAGCGGCAGCCGAAGGGGAGGGCGAGGTCAACGTAGGTGGCCCCCTCGAATGCGATCCCGTATAAGGGGCATGAGAGGGGGTCGGCCCAGAGCTGGCGGTAGGCCCTGGATATATCCGCGGTCCAGGTGTAGGCCCCGGTGCCCTCTCCGATGAGGCGGCGGCCCACGTCGGCCACGTCGGGGAGCCTGTAGGCGTGGGGCCTACCCAGGTACTCGCGGCGGGGTATCCCGGCATTGACGCTGCTGCGGGGAGGGTATGACAGGTCGACGATGACCCGCCTCTTGCCAGGGTCGGATTTGGGGCGGTTCATCATGGGGGAGACCTGAGCCCAGGGGGTGAAGGGGGGGGGGGTGGGGGGGGGGGCGAGGAAGGGGCCTGCAAGGGCGCCGTGTGCGAGCTCGGTAGCAATGAAGTCCGGGAGGTGGACCTGGTGCTTCGGGGCCTCCCGGTGGTTGGTGTAGGTAGGGCGGGGGTGGGGGGGTGCTGGCAGAGTAACTGGCGGGAAAACCGAACTCCAGGAGGTCGACAAGGTCCTTGTCGGGGTGCTTCCGGCGGCGGCTGCGCCAGGCGGGGATGTGTAGGCCTGAGAGGTGGGGTGGTGTGGGCGGCCAAAATGTTAGGGAGGCCCGCAGCGCGGAGGGTGTGGTAGGCTCGGGAGAAGGTTGGGTGGCGGCTCCAGGCGGTGCCGGATAGGTGGGGCCATATGGAGAGGAGGGTGGGGCGGTAGGCTATGGGGGTTGGGCCGCAGGAGGGGGCGGCGGGGAGGGTGTCCTGGATGCCTGGGTTGACGACCTCGGCGACTGGTTCGCCGAGGTCGCTGTGGGGGGGGGGGGGGGGGGGAGGAGGTGCGGCAGTGGCAGGAGAGGGGGAGGTCGAATTCGTGGAGGGAGGGGGTGGAGGGGGAAGCGAGGGCGAGGTGGGTGCGGGGGGCGAGGTGGGTGCAGGGGGGGGGGGCGGAGGCGGGGAGGGGGATGAGGTAGGCGGTGTCGCCGGGGCGGGGGCCGCGGGTGCGGGGGCGATGGCGGAGGTCGGCAGAGTCACCGGGGGGGGTGGGGGGGTTATCGGTGCGGGCGACGGCAGGGAGGTGGGCGGCAGAGATGTAAGCGGTGGTAGCGGCAGAGATGTGAGGGGCGGCAGAGATGTGAGGGGCGGCAGAGATGTGAGAGAAGACGGCAGGCCTATGGGGTGTGGGGGGTGGGGGAGGGCGGCGGCTGAGATGTGAGGACTGCGGCGAGTGTGGCGAGCAGTGCGGTTAGATGTGAGGGGAGGGCGGACAGGGTGGCGGTTGTGGTGAGCTACTTGGCCGGCAGGGGGTGGCGGGCGGGCAGGGTGGTGGCTGTGGTGAGCTGCTCGGCCGGCAGGGGGTGGCGGCGAGATGAGAGGGTGGCGGTTGGCGTGGTGGTCGTTGTGGTGTGGCGGGCGGCGAGCTGCTCGGCGGGCGACTACCGGTTGGCCAGCGAGGGTGCCGGGAGCTGGGCGTTCTGGGTGGCGGGGGCGGGGGGGGTGGCGGGGGCGGGGGGGGTCCTCCAGGCGGGTTGTTGGCTGGGCTGGAGGGGGGCGGGACCCGGGCCCGCGCCGTGGGTGGCCGCCGCCGGTCTAAAAATCCGGCGAGGTGATGGCGGGGGCGGCTGAGGCGTCCGAGGCGCGCTCCCGGGTGAGGCGCGCTCCCGGGTGCGCTTGGTGAAGCATACCGCCTCACTGTGGATGGTGAGGATACGGCACACATTGGCGCAGTATGCGCATGCGTGCCTCCTCCTGGCACCGTGGTCCCCATGCGCCTCGCGGGCGGGGGCGAGGTCGCATGAGGCGGGGTCCCTGTTCTAGGCGGTTGAGAATCCTGAGACGTTCTTCGTATGGTAGTTCTCTTATGGTTGGTGATAACTTTGTAGCATGTCTCTGTACACTCTCAATCATTGACATGTCCTTCTTGAACTTCGGTGTCCAAGCCGTGTTGCCATACTCAAGGTGCGGTCGGATCAGTGACGTGTACAGTGTCTTCACCGTGTCATTGTCTAGATACGTGTACTAGCGGCGTATCATGCCTAGAAGCTTGTTCATCCCTAGAAGCTTGTCATCACTTGTTCATTCACATCATGGACACCAGCTAGATAAGCATCGCTTTTCTGGGATCCTTTCTGTCTGTAAGGAATTTGTATGCATTTATTGTATCACCTCAGTTTATTGTAAACATACCTTGCAGGGAGTTAAAATAAAAGAATTGAATTGAAATTACAGCGATTGGTTTAATTGCCTATGGGCTTAACGCCTAGAAGATGCCCCGCCGCAAAGTAGCGCATGCCGAGTCGAGGAAATCAAATATCTCTAAAATTACACCACCTAGAAACAAATCGCTTCGTACACATATAGAAAACATCTTTACCATTAAGATTATATTAAATTGATAAGGTTAGGGTTCTTAATTTCTATTAATTTTGAATAAAACTAATGTTTTTCACTGCGCGTACCGTCCAACAAGGCATTGTCAATGGCCGTGAGCAATCTTCATACAGAAAATACAGGAAAAGTTAAATATCTCTAAAACGACACCACCTAGAAACAAATCGTTTGGTACACATATAGAAAACATCTTTACCAAAAACATTATATTAAATTTATAAGGTTAGTGACGATGCTGTTCGATTTTGACTCATGCGCAGAAGCAATGTGTCCCTGGCAAACTGGTGTCCCTGGGAAACCGCAACACCGGGTCGTGTTAATCGATTACGGCCCGGGGGTCGGTCCTAAGTGTTGCTTATTCATATTATAGCATACTTAGTACACTCATCAAATGATAAATAATGTCAATGCATTTGATCGAGCACATATCATATTCCAGTACAGGGTCAGGCCTCAGGATAGATAAAAGATTCACCCGGTACGTGTACTACAAGCACACAGCCTCACAGGTGAATCTTTTATCTAGCCTCAGGCTCAGGCGTGAACAATATCGTGGAAGTACACTATATATTATTGTTGTTGGGTAATGTATTCGACGATTAGCTTCGGGCATGACTATCAATTGTTGTGCAAAGAGCCAGCTAAAATAGAGCCTGACTTAGTGACTAGAAAAATGTGACAGATAGCTGGTTAAAGTTGCATGGTCCGATGAAATATTTATTTTTCAAAACCAAAACATGTATCTTAATTTGATTATATATATCCATCTTAGATATTGGTACATTAACAAGTGATTTGGTATGGCATATATAGAATAATCAGTGAATTTACTACCTCATCCTACTTTGAGAAACCCATCACACAAGGAAGCCATTAATCAATTAGGTCAATCTCATCACCAGTAGCCTTGACCCTCATTCCAAGTACGTAGTGAGGTTCCAGGATGTCCAGTGGTAGTATTGCTGGCACCATAGGCTGGGTTGATATAAAGTTGCATGGAATTTTGTATTAAATAATTATTACAGATCTGAATAAGAGTGATGTAATAATTATGTATATTATTATCCGGGAACAATACATTTGATAATCATGCAAGTGACATGCTAGAATAGCTGTACAAAAATAAAGACGCACTTAAGGTCAAACATTTTTATAACTGCTTCGTTAAAGTTGTCTTACATGCCATAGATGTTATCAAATAAATATTGACTGAATACTAATGCAATTGTTATTATTATTATTATCCTGTTCTCATAATGATCAATTTGATATATTTATCTAAAAAATAAGACAAACATTCAAGCGCCATCGGACTATGCAACTTTAAATAAATACAATTTAATATGTATTATATTAAAAATATACATATATAGTACCAAATGATACTGATATTTGTAATGTCGAACATACTGCAGTGTATGGTATAAATGTATAAGTGAATATTATATTAAAAATGATATTACACCACTGCCAAACAGCCGATGTATACACTTAAAAGTATACACAAAAATATAAACACACTAAAATTAATCAAACAATGCTAGTGTAAATAAAATAAAATATGCTGTAAAATAAAAAATATCACATCACATGAAAAACTTACCCATCAGTGGCGTTCTCTATGGTGGAGTGGTTAGAGTGTCTGACTTTTTTCTAGGTCAGACTCCTAATCTGAGGGTCGGCGGTTCGATTCCCCGTGCCCCCAGCTCTGCCAATTTGGATTTCCACCGCTGTGTATAACTTACAGCGTCATCAAAGGCCGGTTGCTCTCATACCATGTCTATGTGGTGTGGGAGGTTAAAAAACCCTTGGGTCGGTAAAAGTGTAGGCTCGGGCTTTCTATCGACCAGCAGTGGAGTGGGGAAGACCAGTTGTCTGTGACTGGGATTTCCCCTGCTTGGGACAACTAATGTATCCAAAAATAAAAAAGAGAGACAAATAAGTGTTCACACTTCCTGTCTACCATTCGCTATATCGCTATATATGATAGTGCAATGGCGCCATCAGGGGAAACTACTAGGAGAACAGGCTACATTTGAATTAGGTCATCCCACATCACATGGTCATCGCGAGACGTCAATACGTGTCATAGCCAAAGGACTTAGTCTTAGGGAAGCTTGTCGAAAGTATTTTGAGTTCTTTCAACTATAATTGCTTCAAAACTCGCCAATTTTCATCAAAATGACTCCAGACTAATGATTAGTAGGTCATAACGATCAATTTGATATATTTATCTAAAAAATAAGACAAAAATTCAAACGCGATCGGACTATGCAACTTTAAACCTGCACTGAAATGGTAACTGTTGCCACGCCCCTACGCACGTGCTGCGTTGTTTAGATTATTCGCCATCTTGAATGTCTCGTGACTCGCAACGTTCATGTGATAAAATATACAAATTAACCGTGGCCTTTTTTCCTGAATTAATACCAAGGTAGCAAATGAAATAAGAAAAGACCCCTGCTTATATCCGAAATATCCATCATTCTTCAGCATAAGGGAAAAAAAGAAAAAAGTCGGCTGTAAACAGGAATGACCTCTGACCTCAGAACCATCATGGCGCTTGATGGAAGATGGTCATGGAAATGTTGCTGCTGCGTCTTTATGCTGCTTTTTGCCATGCATGGCGTATATAGCATTAATTTCTCCCGGCCCCAAGTTTTAGGGTTCCGGGCGAACACCTTGGAAGGTGTCTCAATGGAGAATGAGCTGTTGGTATTGACAGCATTGCAGCCCACAACGCTGAGTTTGTATGGTAACGACTTCACTCCAACCACCGTGCTGTCATTCACGGCTGTCAACGAATCGCAGGGCGCTGACTGCACCGACCACCGTGCCTCAGATGTTTTCGGCAACTGGGTGCTCCGGAAGGAAGATACGATAGCCTTCGTTAACGTCACCATGGACGAATCGGACACATATGCCGACTACCTGACGATGTGCGTAAAAGATACCAACTCTATAGAAGCTAGCTCCAAGTCTAAATGGTTTCACCAGGGGAACGACCTGTCGATGAGGCTGCGAGTTAAGAAAAAGATAGGCAGGTCGACGATACTCCCCATCCCGGTGCAGATTATCTTTCTACTGGTGTTGCTTTGTTTCTCCGGCCTGTTCAGTGGACTCAACCTTGGGCTCATGTCTCTTGACAAGACCGAATTGGCAATCGTCGAAAATTGTGGTACCGAAGCGGAAAAATCACACGCGAAGAAAATAATCCCACTCAGGAAGCGTGGCAACTTCCTACTCTGCACCATCCTCTTGGGAAATGTAATGGTTAACAATACTCTGACAATATTCATGGATAACCTGACTGGCAGTGGCATGGCAGCTGTGATCATCTCCACACTGTGCATTGTCATCTTTGGGGAGATTATCCCACAAGCAGTGTGCTCCAGGCACGGCTTGGCCGTCGGTGCACATACCATCTGGTTCACCAAATTATTCATGTTGCTTACTTTCCCACTCTCGTTTCCCATCAGCAAAATTCTTGACTGCGTACTGGGAGAAGAGGTAGGCGCAGTGTACAACAGAGATCGCCTTCGCGAGTTACTCAAGGTCACAGAAGAGAACATGGACCTTGTCAAGGATGAGGTCCACATCATTGCAGGTGCTCTGGAACTTTCAAAGAAGATCGTCAAAGACATCATGACCAAGTTGGATGATGTGTACATGATTGAATTCCACGGGATGCTTGATTTTGACACGGTTAATCAGATAATGAAGACGGGATACACACGCATACCTGTATACGAAGGAGAGAAAAGCAACATTATCAACCTGCTGAATATAAAAGATTTGGCGTTTGTTGATCCAGATGATCGGACACCGTTGAAAACAGTTTGTAAATTCTACAACCACCCGGTGAACTACGTTTTTGAGGATACAAAGCTGGATGTAATGCTGGAGGAATTCAAAAAAGGTATGGTTTGCATCTAATGAATCAATCCTAGGCTAATTCACTGGTCCTGTAATTTCCAGATTAATAATAGTAATATTTGTTTGTGCCGAAGAAAACCTGACTATTGGTAGTATTTGGTATTGGACAATCAGGGGTCGGGTAGGACATAGAAAATAGATTGGCAGTGGCTATTCGTACGGCACCATATACTATGATATAGCCAAGTGCTTATTAGTACCTCGGTAGTCACATGACTAGCTGTGATCCAATCATAAGATGAAGCAGTGTTTACAGCTAACCCTAATGGGGCTGTCACACTACGACGTCAACGTAGGGAGAACGTGAAGAACGTTGAACTTTTCGGCGTAGTATGCAAATTTGAGCACAAGTTGAACGTGGATGCAGCGTAGTGGACGAGAACGTAACGTTGGTAAAGCGTAGTGATACCGTCAATCACCGAGAGAGGACAACGTCACTACGCTCACGGAACGTTATGAACGTTATTCCATCGCCAGAAGAACGTTACGTGACGTTAGCTATGTCATGAGACTTTGAACGTACGTTGAATGCACGTTCTCGTGACGTTCTCGTGACTTTCCCATTAAGCCTCGTAGGCATTTGCACTTGGTTTAATGTGGGTCAACGTAGTGGAACGTAGTGAGTAGCGTTGAAATAACGTCCGTTTAACGTCATTGACGTTCACTGAACGTGAACAGAACGTACGGCGAACGTAAACCCTTACGTTCGACCTACATCGAAAGTTTTGAACATGTCCAAAACCTTGACGTAACTCGACGTAACACGACGTAATGTGACGTACCTCGACGTCATTCTAATATCATTCTGACGTCATCATGACGTAACCCAACGTAATGACGAAAAATTACCACGTTAGGCTCACGTTGGCTCGTTACGTCGTAGTGTGACAGGGGTATAACATAACTCTAACCCTAACGCGACGGGAAGACGATGTGATAAAGGAGTGCCATACTAACAAGAGCTTTGGCTATTCATACGGTCCCATATGAATAGCCACTTCAGAAAGATTCACCTGTGACTCTGTAGTACAGGGCGAGTCTTTTATCTAGGAGACTAGGACTAGGTAGAACATAGCTGCTAACGCTAAACTACCCAGGGTTGTCAATTAACTGGGAAATAAGTGTATTTCCCAGCATGGCGGGAAATACTGGGAATTACCGGGAAATTCATCCCAGTATTAAATTTTCATCTGGTAAACACATGTTATACGTATACATTCAGATTTATATAACATTACATTGAACTCAAGTATGGATTTGTGAAAGGATTGTTTGTTTAAACCATTTTTTATTATGAAACAGTGCACAAAATGGTTAGTTTTTTTTAAGTCTGCTTTTGCGGAAAAAAAGTTTGTGGATCAGTGTCAGTTATTGGTGTAAACATGGAACACCAACCTCTTTGGCAATGACTGGAAGGCTATATTTTAGTATATATATCTTTTGCGCTCTGAAATGTTAACCCAGCAGTGCTATCTAAACTCTTAAGGAAGAAATTTGCAAAAACTGTTTGTTTCATGTGTTTGCTATGCTAACAAATTAAGGCAGTACTCACTTCTAGCATAGCCATGTTGGTCCTACTCTGTTATTACATAATTAGTATGCATCGCAGCAACATGAGGGAAGTATAGTTGCAATCATGCTTGTAATTAGGTATCAGCGCTATCTAGATCCTTAAGGAAAAAATAGGCAACAGCTGTGGATTCCATGTATTGGCTTTCATCTTAACCTCATTGAGCTGAGAATATAAAACCTGATCCATACCATCAGTCTCTATAACGAAGCCAATCATTTTATAGAGCAGCTCAAACCTACTGCTATGGCATTGAATATCCTACAATCAGACACTGCTACGATCGCAGATGCTTGTGAGCAGTGGTATTCCATTCTCTCAAATGAACAATGTACCAGAACCTCACATGACCAAGATCAAGAAGAGATTTAGCCAAACTATGACACCTACACATTATCTTGCCAACATTGTTCATCCAGTCTACCGTGGTAAGAAGCTACTTCCAGAGCATATTGCAGCCTCTCAGGAGTATGTGTTTGAAGAAAATCCTGAGATCCTCCCAGAACTGTGTCGCCTCCTGGCTGATAACATTACTACTATTAGGACTAAGGCACTGGGACATGATGCTACACTTGCCAAGACAAAACCTATAGTGTGGTGGAGGTGCATTGTTTCATCAAAGACAGTGTCAACTGAGTTATCATCACTTGCCATGAGAATACTTTTGATGTGAGCCAGTGCAGCATCCGTGGAGAGAATCTTCTCCAACTTTGGACTAATACAGATAAAATTAATAAAGGTTCCAAGTTGGTTATGTTGTACCTTGGTGCGATGAAAGATATGTGCAATAAATAAATAAATTATGAAACATGTATGGTACATGTGAAGTTCTATATTTATATTATCATAACCTGAAGGAATGGTACCAGTAACTAAGTATATCACACAGAAATAATTAATAGTATGAACCAAACATAAAATAAAGAACAAAAATGAACAAATATAGTGTGAAAAAAAGTATTTCCCGCTTTGGGAGTAATGAGCAGGGCGGTATTTCCCGGGAAATACCACCCCGGTATTTCCTGGACAACCCTGGCAGGAGGTGATAGACTTGGCAGAGATGCTGTAGCCAAGGCTCTTGACAGAGCTAAGAATGACAACACCAGCCTTGTTGATGCCTATGACATCTTCAACTTGCTGAGTGAGCCTGTTCTTCAAGACAACATTGCAACAGTTCAGAAGCGGGTCGACTTCGGGATCAGCACTGCCATCTAGTGGCCTACATGTTTCACCCCAAGTCCATGGGTGAGGAGCTGTCCACTGATCGGGTAGAAGCAGCAAAGCAGTGGTTGACGTCCAAGAGTGAAGACTTCCTGCCAGCAGCCATCTGCTTCCACAAGTTCCAGGCTGAGGCTCCCCCATTCCCAGCTTCCTTCTTCAAACCAGCGGCCAGACTTATGAATCCTGTGACTTGGTGGGGGGCAGTGGGCTCCAAGTGTGCCGAAACCTATCACTTAAATGCATTGTCTAAATTTCCTGAACCGGATACCAGTTAGTCTGCAGTAACTGACCAGGATCATATAAGTGTTTGTAGGTATTTACCAGTTTTTGACACTTTTTGTCAGTAAAAAGTGGTAAAAGCTGGTAAAAACTTAGTTTTTGCTGGTAAAAGTCCAGCCCTGTGTAAAACCCTAACAAACAACATCAATTTAAAAATCTTGACTTTACAGCTTTATATGGCATATGTAATTTTATATTGTCTTCCTTTTGTACCCCTTTTTTGGTAGATGTTTTGATCAAATTAATTCTTTTGCTAATGCCACTGGCCTCGCACCTGTACCCTTATATTTGGGCCATTCTCTGAAACTGGGCACTAAAGTGTGACATGGAAACACAAAGTGAAGACCTTCCAAATAATAGCAGAATCCATGTTCATGTGAAGGTTTGCATGTTGTGCTTATATATGTCAGAGTTGAACAAATATATTGCACTTTTTTATTTAGATTTTATAGTTATAGTACAAATTGAGCAATACATTAATACCACTCGTGTAACATAAACTCATTATCACATTTATACAATTAAGCCAAACAAGGTTTTATTATTTACCATTAAGCAAGCAAGGTTATACCGTACCCCCAAAAAATAGTTGAACAAAGTTTGGCTAAATGCATGGTGTAAATATGTAAATTTTCACTTCTTCACTTTAGTACAAAATCATTCAACTTAATATAATAATAAATAACTGTTTGATTTCTTTTTTGTTTGTGACCGGGTCCTGTGGCCTAATCGGTAGAGCGCCGGCCTCGCTTGAGGAAGGTCGGGAGTTCGGTGCCCGTCAAGTCAAATCAATGACTTTAAATAGGTATCCCATGTACCTCGCCAATCCACCAATAGTGTATGTGTGGAGCCCTACAATTCATCATTTTCATTCTGTTGGTGGGACAAGGAGCAATTTTAAACTTTAACCATAACCTTGTTGCTTCCTAGCCCGGCACTTGGCATTATTAGGATAGTGCAAGGACTGGTTGGCTCAGTGTCAGGATAACGTAACTGAGTGGTATGTCAGGTCATGATGCCCGTGGCCTGGTCTCCCAGTGGGCCAGCACTATAAAGGTGCCATGAGTACGCACTGTCACAAGTTGGTACCCATCTTGATATGACCTTGTATGTTGCCAGGACGTAAAACTCCAACAACCAACCTTGATTTATTTTGTGGGATAGATTAAATATATGTAGCATTGCTAACATACTTACTTTACTACACAGGGGCTACAATAATTATTTGACTTGCTATCAATACAAGAAAGAATTAATTATCAGCATCGTAACGTTAAATTCAAATATGTGGTGCCCAGTTTTATAGAATAATCCATTTACATGTAACAAAGATTTCCTCATATTTATTTTAAGGAGAGCATAATTGAATAATTAGAGAAAGGGAAGTAGAGACAGAATGTCTGAGAGGATATATAGTAAATTCGCTGTTATGTTACGTAGTTAGTATGTCAATGGTTATTGGTAGGTCGGGCATTGGAATAATCCTGATGGGTCCGTACTTGTTTACATACTGAAAACAATTAAATTTTCCACTGTACAAACGGGACGCGGTGGCTGAATTACTCCAATTTATTCTCGTCGCTACCTAGCATGGTACTTGGCATTACTGGGATAGGGCAAGGACTGGTTAGCTCAATGTCAGGATAATGTGACTGAGTGGGGAATCAGATCATGGTGCCGACGGCCTGCTCTCCCAGTGGGGCAGAACTATAAAGTCACCATGCGTGCATACTGTCCCAAGTCGGTACCCGTCCTGATATGACCTTAGATGTTACCATGATATAAAACTCCAACAAACAGACTTGTGACAGTGACATCGGTGACAGGTAACTTTACCCTGATTTTGTGTGAGTGTGTTGAAATATCACCAAAGGAGACCAGAGGACACAAAGTTAGGATTCAAAATCCCAGGACCAACCGGCGAGTGAGGACAAACTTTGTGCACAACAAACACACTGAATAGGCTTCCACCTGAAATAGTCGAAGCTCCACTAAAAATGCATTGAAGTTGGTTAGTTTTAGCAGTTTACGTCCTGGCAATATCTAAGGTCATATCAGGACAGGTACCGACTTATCACAATGTGCACTCATGGCGACTTTATAGTGCTGCCCCACTGGGAAAGTGGGAGACCAGACCACCAGTGCCATAACCTGATATCCCACTGATAGTATCCTGACACTGAGCCAGCCAGTCCTTGCCCTATCCTAATAAACTGAACGCCTGGCTAGGAGCGACAAGTATAAACCTTTAGGTCATTTGTTTGACTCAACCGGGGTTCGAACCCGTGGGTTCGAATCCCACGATCTACCAAAGCTGGAGACGAACGCTTAACTCATTCTGCCATCCTGGCTGATCAAAATGCATTGAAAAAGAAATAAATTTTGTATCGATATAGTCAATCCTCGCTGAATCCCCACTATAATTATGACAGGTCGTCTATAGACAGGCGGAATATGTTTAACACTAACAGGTTATTATGCCTAAATATATAAGTAGAAGAGGATAAGTTAGTAAGTGTTTGGGACTCATCGTCATGGGAGCAGAGGAGGGATTAATTTATAAATCCTCAGTAAATCTGGTTCTTGGTGGTTTTTGACTTTGTAGTAAAACGGCCCGTTGCCGGTTCCTACTCCCTGCGGGCTGTGTGTGTGTGGGAGGGAGGCTGAGGTGTATACAAGGAAGGTGACCCTGGTGAAATAACAATGGTGGGGCGGAGGTCAGGGATATAGAGGAGGAGTGGGGATACAAACTCCAACAACCGTTGTGACATGTTCGTGCTTCCCCTCCCTTCCATACAGTCACCCGGATATCGGAGTAACCCGAATCAGTGAGACCATTTGTGGTCTCTGTGGCCTAGTGGTTAGAGTGTTGAACTTGTAATCTGAAGTTGTTTGGTGGTGTAGGTTCAAACCCCATACACAGCAGGACTTAGTTGCGTTCTCTGTGGCGGAGTCGTGAGAGTGTCTGACTTTTATCTAGGTCAGACTCCTAATCTGAGGGTCGGCGGTTCGATTCCCCGTGCCCCCAGCTCTGCCAATTTGGATTTCCACCGCTGTGTATAACTTACAGCGTCATCAAAGGCCGGTTGCTCTCATACCATGTCTATGTGGTGTGGGAGGTTAAAAATCTCTTGGGTCGGTAAAAGTGTAGGCTCGGGCTATCTATTGACCAGCAGTGGAGTGGGGAAGACCAGTCGTCTGTGACTTGGATTTCCCCTGCTTGGGACAACTAATGTACTAAAAAAAAAAAAAGAAGAAAAAAAGAGAGACAAATAAGCGTTCACACTTCCTGTCTACCATTCGCCATATCGCATTTGCTTCCATTACAGAAGGTCGTGGGTTCGATTTCCTGGCCGGTCAAACCGAGTGTTTAAACAATTGAAACTTGGTCACTACCTAGTCTGGCATTATTAGGATATATAGTATAGTTAAATACGAATCGTACCTGGGTACAGATGATGGATAACTGTTGTTTTGCCGAGGTACAAGCCTCGGATAGTCATGGGCTAGGGAGAAGGAAGCACATCCGGGTCCAGCAATCTTTACCTACTTATTCAGGATAAAAATGATCTTAAACTTATATGGATACTTCAATGTTTTCGTCTTGGCACAAGCAAACATAATAGTCATTGTAGGGTTGGGTCGGCGGGCCCTAGCCTATGACTATTCGAGGCTTGTACCTCGGGAAAACAACAGTTATCCATCATCTATACCCAGGTAAGATTCATATAGCTATACTATTTTACCTCAGTACTAAGCTTCAGGCTACTCTTAGCCGAGGGAGACTTTTACGTAACCTCATTTTTATCATTAATCATTTTTATTCCAATACACATTAGTATCAAACAAAATATACTTTTTACTTCTCACCTGTCTTGTTAATTGGTGAGTAAGCATGTCGCTAGGCCACTTACTTGACTTTTCTAGTCGTTTATTGTAATGTTTTGCAAACGTTCTAGCCGTCTTCCAGCCTGCATGGGCCAGGATTCTCTTTACTGAGATTCCTAGTTGTCTTGCCTTCGAGACCATGGCCCCTCTCATTGAATGGGATGCATAACTTCCAGTATTGACGCCTGCCTTAAGTACCTTAATGGTCCATCTTGCGAGTGTGTCTCTTGAGATAGCCTTATGCGGTTTAATAAAGCTAATCAAAAGCTCTCTGGAATTTCGTATTCCTTTTGTCTTGGCTATAAAAGCCCTGATGGCTGACACTACACAAATTCGTCGATCATCAGTGACCAGGTTAGGTAGTGAGTGACAAGTATCAATTTTATATGTCATTGGTTTGATTCGGCTGTGATTCAACCTCCCAATCTTCCACACGGGAAGCCTGGCGCTCGTCATAGCTAGAATAGATGCAAAGCCTGGTTTTGTTTACTGTCAGGATCATTTCACTGAGTGGAATATCAGGTCATGGTGACAGCAGCCTGGTCTCCAAGTTGGGCAGCACTATGAAGTCATCATGAGTGTGCACTGTCACAAGTCAGTACCCATCGTGATATGATCTTAGATGTTAGTAGAATGTACAACTCCCAACAAACAACAGACACAGATCCAGTTGTCTCTGGGCCAAACCGGTAGTCTATATGTTGCGATATAACATGCCGAAATATAGCTTATTCCACATTCGACATAATTGTTTCCATGGTTAAAATACTAATAGCGTTTTGAATGGGCTTGATTTGAACAGGGGGTGGGGCAATGTCCTAGCGGTGGCGCATTCGGCTCCTGCATGTACGGTCGTGGGTTCGATCCCCGGCCAAGGACGGTCAAGATATAGTTGGTATTTGTCGCTACCTCGCGTTGTTCCGATATAGGATACCTGATTTAGGATAGGGATAGTACTGGTTGACTTAGTGCGAGGATAATGTTACTGGGCATGATATCATGTGATGCCTTGATGGTGTCGGGTTGTTTTGTGGCGAGTGCATTCCTACGGGAGGTGTGAGTTTGGCTGCCGGTTCCACGCAATGTGAGGCCATCCACTCGTCAGTGAGGCATTAGCCATCGTTCACAGAGCACCATGCGACTGACTCCCAACGGCACCTAAAACGAAAGTTAGAGAATTAGACTTGTCACTTCCTCATCGGGTACTGGGTTTTACTAGAACAGTGTCAGGATAATGTGAATAGGACGTAAAACCACAAGCAGTGATGGTAGCAGCGAATGCGACCGCCCAGTTTCTAGCAGATCGTGGGTTCGATACCAGGCTAAGGGTTGACGACAGGGGCGGGAGTGCAGTGTGCAGCACTATTGAAGTTGAAAGCCCGATAGTTTTGAGTTTCTGTCATATGTTGAGGTTTATTTGTTGTTGTTTTACGATATATTGGGGTAGATATATTATGTTGACCATTATAATCTACTTTACTTTACTTTACTTTGAAGTAACTTTGATTATAAATGCTAACTTTGGAGAAATCTGAAATGAAAACATGCAACATTATGTTAAAGTTACATAGTCCGATGGTTTTGAATTTCTGTATTATTTCTGAGATAAATATATTAGATTGATCACTAGCATCTACTTTACATTAGTTCAAAGTTACTTGTATTTTAAATGCTAAACTTTTGAGATATTTTGAGTGCAAGCATGGAAAATTAGTTTTGGCAAGCTTGCCAAAACTCTGACACCATAGACTTCTGCAGTAACAGGTTCTGTTAAATTGACTCAGTATTGCATTCTACGCAGAAACAAACGCTTAATAAGTGCATCAGTATCTAAGTTAGATATGTCAAATCAAATTTAGATAATTGGGTTGGTTTTGAAAATTTGATGTTTCCTCGGACTATGCAGCTTTAAGCATGCGCGTTGAAGTGCTCGGCACCATAGGCTTCATCAGTGACAGAGTTCTATTAAATTGACTTAGTATTCCCATCTATGCATATCAGCAAGTGCTTACTAAATAATGCCTCAATATCTAGGTTGGATATGTAGGCTTAAATCGAGGTATGTGTTTTGGTTTGATGCCTTCATCGGATTATGTAGCTTTAAGCCTTCACGAATGCTGCCACAAGTCGATACTCGTCCTGAAATGACCTCAGAAATCAATCAATACTTATAAATAAATGAACCATTTTCATTAGAACAGAACCAGTTACCACTCTGGGACAACAAGGACGTGTTGTAGAGTCGTGGGAGTTATCTTATGACATGTGTCGCACTTATTATTGTTATTATTATTACTTATTCACTCAAATATATGTGTGCTATAATGTATTATGCTAATATAAATATCAGAGAGAGGGGTATGTATTTATTATTATTGTTATATTTATATTTGCCAACCATGAGCTAGCAGTCATTTGCAGCGCGGTGATGGTGATGGTGATTTGGTAAAATTCAGTTTTAAACTTAAAGGAAGTACATAATCGTTATTTTCTATGTTAGATCAAAACTCAAGGAAAATACATAACTTTTATCGCACAAGGGAACTAAAGAGTTAAAACATCATTGCAACCTATGGGAATTCACAATAACGATCATTTCTGGGCGCAACATGTCATTACTGTGCTGGAAAAACTACGGAACTGAAATTTAATTTCCCTTAAGTTTTTGGTTGCCATCAAAAGATCTTTTCTGATGGCTTCCCATGAGCCAAATGTGTTTCCCCTAAAATTTGAATTTGAATAGGTTGCCTTTAAAAAAAAAGAGAAGCACTCTTGAAGCATGTACTCAGGCGGCGCAGTTGCTCCCTAGTTCTCCCCTTAGTTACGCCACTGATTGTATATAAATTATAATTTGAGCCCATACTCTGGCAGGTCTCCAAAAGAGACTGACAATTATACAATTTTCTCAGGGTGACCAGAGAACATACTACATACAATATTCTAAATCGACCAACCTTGGGACAGACTTTAAGTGGTCCATTTAGGGAGGTGGTCGGTTTAAGGGAGTTAGAATGTGGTTACAATGGTATTGTTGGGACCCAAATAAAACGATCGATGTATGGGAGTGGTCGATTTGTGGAGGTGGTTGGTTAGAGAGGTTTTACTGTATATATATATTTTAAATACATTATTTTAGCCAACAGAAACAACTTGATTCACAAATGCCATTTTTGAACTGAAGATGAATATCCTTGTTGGCAGACCAGGCGGGATGGCCGAATGAGTTGGAGCGTCTCCCATGTTGGTAGATCGTGGGTTCGAACCCTGGTTGAATCAAACCAATGACATAAAAATTGATACTTGTCACTTCCTAGCCAGGCGCTCGGCATTATTAGGATATGGCAAGGACTGGTTGGCTCGGTGTCAGGATAATGTGACTGAGTGGGATACCAGTTCATAGTGCTGGTGGCCTGGTCTCCCAGTGGGGCAACACTATAAAGTCGCCATGAGTGCGCACTGTCACAAGTCGGTACCCGTCCTGATATGACCATATATGTTGCTAGGACGTAAACAACAACAAATCCTTGTTGGCAACCCACCAAGAGCAACTAGGACTATTAATGGCAGTGCAGTATACCACTCCTATAAATGTTATAATGCACCGGGGGAGGGGGTGGGGTGGAGGGGGAGGGGGGAGCATCCTATAATAAAAGGTGTGCCCGGATTAAGGAGTGGCTGGTTGGTGGGATGTGGTTTACTCACCATTTCCCGAGTCTTTTCGCCAAAATAAATAAGACAAATATATTTTGTTCATCATGTTTCGATTTGAATCCAAGAGATAGAAACTCATTCAAACAGTGTAGAACACTGCAAGGGTGTTTTTCTTGGGGGGCGGTTTTTTTTTTGTGTGTGGGTGTGTTTCAAATGGAAAGAGTACACCTAGGACAGCCCTTGAACCCACCCTTCTGCCATTCCGGGGCTTCTTTATCTAGGCTTACTGATCTAATCAATCAACCTATCCACATCTACCTAGGGCATGTATCAATTTACCCGGGGGAGTGCGTACATTTCACTTAATATTTTGAAGCTATTTTGATATTATTGTCCTTTTAAACAATATAGTGAGTATACTTGACAGTGCGCACTGGTGGCAATTTTATAGTGCTTCCCCCACCGGGATACCAGCAACATGACCCAAATTATATCTTAGTCCTGACCGGACGCGGTAGCCGAATCGGTAGAGCGCAGGCTTCCCGCGCGGGAGATTGGGAGTTCGATTGCCGGTCGAGTCAAACCAATGACTTGCAAAATTGACACTTGTCGCTTCCTAGCTTTGCGCTCAGCGTTAATAGGATATGGTAAGGACTGGTTAGCTCAATGTTCGGATACTGTGACTGAGTGCGATATCGAGTCATGGTGTTGGCGGCCTGATCTCCCACTGAATGCGTCCTGTCACAAGTCGGTACCCGTCCTGATATGACCTTAGATGTTGCCAGGACGTAAAACTCCAACAACCAACCAACCAACTTAGTCCTGATAACTGAGAGCCAACCAGTTTTTTTGCTCAAACCCTCGAAATGCCAAATGCCAGGCAAGGTGACGTCAAATATCAGTTTTATAACTTTTTGGTTCGATTCAGCGGGGTTTGAACCAACCTCATTCGGCGTTCAAACACAATCGGCCATCCAGTCCGGTGTACGGAGGTTAAACTGTGCTGCACACATATAGAATGGAATTTCCTTCAAAAATAGCAGAGTGAATGTTACTTGGTTTATATTCTGAGGATCATCATGTAACACTATTATTAAACACAATAAAAATAAAAAGTGTAAATAGTTCGGGCAGAAGTGAGTATTTTTTCCCGGTTTAGCTATTCCCTAGTTTTATAATAGGTTATTATTTCAGTTAGGTTTAAAGTTGCACAGACCAATGGTTTTGGAATTTTTACCATACTTATTGTCGTACCCCAAGCACACTATTATTAAGTCTTGTTATTGGTGGTTGTTTATAGTTGTATGTTTTTTGTGTGATCTATGGTTCTAAACCAGACGGGATGGCTGAATGAGTTGAGCGTCCGTCTCCCCTTTTGGTAGATCATGGGATTCGAACCCACAGGTTCAAGCCCTGGTCGAGTCAAACCAATGACTTAAAAATGTATGCATGTCGCTTCCTAGCCAGGCACTCGGCATTATTAGGATAGGGCAAGGACTGGTTGGCTCAGTGTCATGATAATGTGACTGTGTGGGATATCAGGTCATGGTGCTGGTGGCCGGGTCTCCCAGTAGAGCAGCACTATAAAGTCGCTATGACTGCACACTGTTAAAAATCGGTACCATTTCTGATATTACCTTAGATGTTGCCAGGATGTAAAACACCAACCAACCAAAGCATCGGATTATGCAACTTTAAATAACAGTTAAATGCATATTAATTATTGTTTAATGTTAGCAACTACCCTCCACCACACCACGACCACCAAGCAAGAGAGAGAAAGAAAATGGGGGCATTTACATATTTACATCGTATCCTAAAGCATTTATAGCTCGGTGCTATGTTTATATTTAGATTTAAAAAAAAAAAAATTGTTATCCGTGTGTGCGTGGCTTTTTTAACATTCGCAATGCTGGGTCTAAGGATCAAGGTGGGGCCGAACCCGGTAGGAAGCTCCCTCCCACCCCCAGCCCCTCGCCCTGGATGTGGTATGGCCCCTAGATTCCCAGGCCCCATAAACTAAATAAAGGAGTGACTTGAATGATTTATGACTGCGTCTCGCCTTTTATAATCGTGTACTTTATCCGGTAAGTCTATGCGCCTATCTCAGTAATGTAGCAGTCACACTACGACGACAAGCGAGGGACGACAGCCCGGCGGCTGGATTTCCGGTTGTCGTTGAGTGTCGCACAAATGTCGCACATATGTCGAGGAGGTGTCGCCGCGGCACCTCCGCGGCACCTCCGCGACACTCCACTTTTTCCACACTTTCTCGGCGGTCGCCGGGTTGTCGTAGTTGTTTTGGACATGTTGAAAAACTTCGACGACAGCGGACGACAGCCGAGGTTGCGGCACTGTCGTGGCACTGTATCGGCACTGTCGCTACGGTGCCGCTACGGTGTAGTCGTTGTCGCTAAGGTGTTGTCTTGTCGTTAAGCTGTCGTCGCTTTCCATAGCAGTGTGTCTCTGTGTATGTGTCTCTGTGTCTGTGTCTATATGTGTCTATGTGTGTGTCTCTCTGTGTGTGTCTGTGTGTGTCTGTGTGTGTGTATGTGTCTCTGTGTGTCTGTGTCTATGTGTGTGTCTGTGTCTATGTGCGTGTGTGTCTGTGTGTGTGTGTCTGTGTCTGTGTCTCTGTGTGTGTGTCTGTGTGTGTCTGTTTGTCTGTGTGTGTCTGTGTCTCTGTGTGTATGTCTGTGTCTCTCTGTGTGTGTCTCTGTGTCTCGCATATACCTACATGTTTGCACCGTCCCATTGTTCATATTTCTTATGAAGACTGCTTCCTAATAGGTCCGCCGCATAAACCTACATGTTTGCACCGTCCCATTCTTCATATTTCATATTTCTTATGAAGACTGCTTCCTAACAGGTCCGCCGCATATACCTACATGGTTGCACCGTCCCATTCTTCATATTTCATATTTCTCATGAAGACTGCTTCCTAACAGGTCCGCCGCATAAACCTACATGTTTGCACCGTCCCATTCTTCATATTTCTCATGAAGACTGCTTCCTAACAGGTCCGCCGCATAGACCTACCTACATGTTTGCACCGTCCCATTGTTCATATTTCTCATGAAGACTGCTTCCTAACAGGTCCGCGCATAAACCTACATGTTTGCACCGTCCCATTCTTCATATTTCTCATGGAAACTGCTTCATGTGTGTATCTCTGTGTCTGTGTATCTGTGTGTGTGTGTCTCTGTCTGTGTGTGTGTATCTGTGTCTGTGGGTGTGTCTCTTTGTCTGTGTGTGTGTCTGTGTTTCTGGGTGTGTGTCTGGGTGTGTGTGTCTCTGTGTCTGTGTGTGTGTCTGTGTGTGTGTCTCTGTGTGTGTGTCTCTGTGTGTGTCTCTGTGTGTGTCTGTGTGTGTGTGTCTGTGTGTGTGCGATAAACCACACATACTCACACTCACTCACACTCACTATCACACTCACTATCACACTCACACTCATTATCACACTCACACTCACTATCACACTCACTATCACACTCACACTCACTATCACACTCACTATCACACTCACACTTCACTATCACACTCACTATCACACTCACTATCACACTCACACTTCACTATCACACTCACTATCGCACTCACACTCACTATCACACTCACACTTCACTATCACACTCACTATCACACTCACACTCTCACTCACATCCACAGCCACATCCACACCCACACTCAGACTCACACCCACACCCACACTCACACTCACTCTGTGTGTGTGTCTCTGTGTCTTGGTGTCTCTGTTGCAGAGACACACACACAGAAACACAGAGACACACACACAGACACACACAGAGACACACACAGACACACACATAGAGACACACACAGAGAGACACAGAGTCACACACACATAGAGACACACACAGAGACACACACAGAGACACAGACACACACATAGCGACACACACAGAGACACAGAGTCACAGACACACACACAGATACTGTCGTCCCACTGTCGTCCCGTTTGTCGTCCGGATGTCGTCCGGATGTCGTCCGATTGTCGTCCAACTTAGCCCGAATTTGCATATGTCGTCGTGATTTCACAAAATCCCAGTTGCCGGGCTGTCGTCATCCCCTTGTCGTCGTAGTGTGACTGCTACATAATGAAGCAACGCAGATTTGGGATGGCGCGATACAAAAACAAAAAAAAACAAAAAAAATATTAGAAATTAAAGGGACCAGATATAGGTCGCTGAGACACTACCCGTACTCCGACAAATGCTCTCCAAGCATACATTTGCCAGTTTTCAGTTTATGCAACTACATATGTGGGTGGAGAGTGCTGACATTGGTTGCTTCTGTTGTGTTTTATTTAGTCCAGCAGCACTGACACTTTTAGACAACCATATAGAGAAAATTCTCAAATGATAAATATAAAGTTCAAATGTCTATTTATCATAACCAGCTACTTTTTGTGTGAATAATTGATTAAATCATGTAGATTAATAGACTTTAAAAGTTGAAATGAGAGCTTTCTGTGGCTGCCATCTTGGTGGTTGCCATGGATTCCCCTGTGTGTGGGGAACCCCTCCAAGTCATGTGATGAGGGAATCCCACCTATGATGTCATTCATACATCACATACCTCAACTCTCCTCCCACATGTTCAGTGGCATTAACTGAATAAACTAAGCAAAGGTATGCTTGGAGAGCTTTTGATGCTGGATTCGTTTGTTTCTGGGTGAGGTATAGCCAGCGACTTTAACGTGGCATAATTCGATAGCATCAAATTTTCTAATCCAAATCGCTTGCCCAGATTTTATGATGCATATCCAACTGAGACATTTATTAAACCATCTATTACTTCATAAAGGGAATATTTATTCACTTTAAAGCTCCATAGTCTGATGAAAACATCCAATTTTTTAAACCAAAACAATTATCTAGATTTGATTCATTCTACATATCTGACTTATGCTAGGTACACACCTACCGTATACGATCGTTTTTCCGCACCCACCTACCATATACGATCTAAAACTGCCCAAAAGTCGTGAGGTGTGCACTCCCCTAGCACACCTACCGATTGCGATTCACGACTAAAAACTCATTTTTAGGGCCAAAACGGTAGGTGTGTACTAGCATTACGATTGCGATTCGCGATTCGAAAAATGAATCGGCCCGTTTTCAGTTTTAAGCGGATCGGGAGTTTTAGTGTGTGAATCCTATACGGTAGGTGTGTACTTGGCATTAGATACTGGTGCACTTATTAAACATTTGTCGCCACATAGAAAGGGATACTGAGGCAATTTAATTTAACCTACCACTGCAGAAACATGGAGTTTTCGTATGCTTGTCAACATTAATTTTGCATGTTTGCACTTCAAATATATCAAAAGTTAGCCATTCAAAATAAAAGTTACTTCAAACTAGAGTACGGTAGATTATAGCGATTAACCTAATAAGTAATATATTCATCTCAGAAAATGACACAAACTCAAAGCCATCGCACTATGCGACTTTATTGGAAGTTGTCACTGCTGAAGCTCATAATATCCAGCACATTTACTGCTCTGCTGCACAAATAGAATAGTTAGTCAATTTACATTTTTTTAACTGTCACTACTGAACCTTATGAATATAATATGCAGTATTTTGATGTGTATGCTGAAAATAATTTGGCATGTTTTCGCTGGAACAAAATCATTTTAAGAATCCTTTAAAATAAGTTACTTTAGACTAGATAGCAACGTAATATATTTATTTGAAAATATACGGGAGAAACTCAAAACTGTCGGATAATGTGAATTCGATTTGAAAAAAGAGGTTGATTGTTAATTTTATGGGTACCTTACTTTAGTTTGACGTAATTTGTATTATAAACGGATAACTTGGGACATATTTGAAGTGAAAGTATTCTAAATTAATTTTGGTGTGCATTTAAAAAGGCTGGATGCCATATGTTTCAGGTTCTGTTAAATTGACTTAGTATCCCCTTCTGTTGCACTAAGAAATGCTTAATAAATGTTCCAATAGCTAAATTGGATATGTTTTTTTCTTTTCCACAATTTGATGCTTTCACAAGGAAATGAGTGTGAACTGTCCCTTTCCTCTCCCCCCCCCCCCTACATATCCACCTGTTCATATCACTCCTCGTATCTTATGTACACAGCTGCAGAGAGGTAGCTCTCATTTAGATAAAACAAGATAACGTTATGATGATAACACCTGCCATCACTAAGCCGCCGGCTAATTGAAGGCATTTCCAACGGGTTATACTATACTATAAGTTAAAGGCTGATGTTTTAGCGTATTTAGTATAACATGACATTTACTTGTATTTAATCAAAAGTACACGGTAGTACAGGATATGAATTGGAAAAAAGCCAAAAATAGTGACCAAAACATCCTTTATTGTGGGATTTTTGGGGTCGATCCGTGACTCCTGAGGTGACTGATGAATTCCTGTGAGAGTTGGCAACACTGGGGCTAAATGTATGAGCCACCGGTTATCTTCGCTGGAGGTAAGGGCGGCCGACGGGGTAGCTATCGTCGGTGTTGGTATATGTGTCACGTGAAATGTATGTGTGCCAAGCGCGCACTTGTTAGCTAACCTGTGCGTTATTTATGGATTTGGGGAATCCCTCTGGGAATGTAGCCGGCCATCATCGTAGGAGTCGGGAGGGACCACCTCCCCCACCCCCTCCCCATTCATGTGACGGGACAGGGCTTTGTTGGTTGTGTGTCTGTATGTGTGTGTCTGGTTGGTTGGTTGTGTGTCTGTATGTGTGTGTCTCTTTGTCTGTGTGTGTCTCTGTGTCTGTGTGTGTGTTTCTCTGTGTGTATCTGTGTCTGTGTGTATCTGTGTCTGTGTCTCTATTTGTGTCTGTGTCTCTGTGTGTGTGTCTCTGTATGTGTCACTCTGTGTTTCTGTGTGTGTGTGTGGGTCTGTGTGTGTGTGGCTCTGTTTGTGTGTGTGTGTGTCTGTGTGTGTGTGTCTCTGACACAGAGACACACACACAGCATCATAGACACAAAGACACAGAGACACACACACAGACACACATAGAGACACAGAGACACACATACATACAAAGAGAGACACACAGACACACGCAGAGACACATATACACACACATAGACACAGAGACACACCCAGACACAGACACACACATACACATTGACACACACATAGACACACAGATGCACATACAGAGACACACACAGAGACACACACACAGACACAGAGACACACACAAAGAGAAACACACAGAGACACACACACAGAGACACAGATATACAGACACAGAGACACACACACAGACACACACATATACACAGACACAGAGACACACACACCGACACACACAGACACAGAGACACACACAGACACACACACAGACACATATACACACACAGCAACAGAGACACAGAGACACACACACAGAGACACAGACACACATACACATACAGAGACATAGTGTGACAGCTACATAACACCGACGATAAACCATCTACAAGTTGGGGTTAGTGCAGGCGACGGTAACCCTCGAGAGGTTTGCCTAACCCATGCACATACATTGTCACTTTTGGCCTCTAGCCGGGGAATTCCGGACTACGCTCGGGTTATGACCGCTAACCCGCCCTCATACATTTGGCCCCTGGAGTTTGCACTACTTTCGAAGCCTACATCACTGAAGACAGGCATTACGGCTCAAGGGCACGAAGCACAAGCTTGGGCACAACTTCACTACAGATGCCATCAAACCATAGTTGGGCCCTAAATAACTCCTAATGAATAGGTTATTTCAAATATGAATAGTCACATTTGATCATAATAATTGTGAAAAAGTTATGTTGGTTGTTGGAGTTTTACGTCCTGGCAACATCTAAGGTCATATCAGAACGGCTACCGACTTGTGACAGTGCACACTCCTGGCGACTTTATAGTGCTGCCCCACTGGGAGACCAGGCCGCCAGCAGCATATCTTGATATCCCACTCAGTCACGTTATCCTGACACTGAACCAAACAGGCATTGCCCTAATGCCGAGCGCCTGGCTAGGGAGCGACAAGTATCAATTTCCATATCATTGGGTTGACTCGACCAGGGTTTCAACCCGTGGGTTCTAATCCCACGATCTACCAAAACGGGCGCTCAACTCATTCGCCCATCCAGTCTTGTCAAATAAGTGAAGTTGTTTTGTTCTTGTCCTAAACATTTAAGCAAAACTGATAAACTGTATTATAATTTATGGATGGAGAGATATAAAAAAACTAAACTAGGTCGGTGTATTCATAAACATGGTTGTGAACGCATTCTAGTAGGAATGTGCGGTGGGGGGGGGGGGGTAAGAGCGAGGGAGTTACTTAAAGCGGCATAGGTCGATGGTTTTGAGTTGCTGCCATTTTATCAGATAAATACAGCAGGTTGATTGGCATAATCTACTTTACTTTAGGTTGAAATAACTTTTATTTTCAATGGCTAACTTTTGAGATCTTTGAAGTGTGAACATGTCAAATTCTTCCTTTTTTTTTTTTTTTAAAGCAAGTACGTCAAAACTCTGCTACTATAGGATATTCCGATATTGTTGAGTTTGTACCATTTTCTGTGATAAATACATTAGATTTGTCATTGTGATCTACTTTATTGTACTTTTATCTTAAATGGTTTACATTTGAAATGAAGACATGCCAAATAAATTTTGGCACGCATGTCAACACTCTTTACACCATAGGTGACAGGCTTCAACAGTAGTAGGTTCCCTTCTATGCAGCAACATATGCTTAATAAGTGCACCAGTATCTAGTACACACCTACCGTATCTGGTACACACCAGTATCTGGTACACACCTACCGTATACGATTCGCACACTAAAACTTGTGACTCGACCCGACCCGCTTAAAACTGAAAACGGGTGGATTCATTTTTCTAATCGCGAATCGCAATCGTAATCGGCCCGTTTTAGCCCTAAAACCGAGTTTTTATTCGCGAATCGCAATCGCTAGGTGTGCGCGGTGAGCGCACATCTAGCGATTTTTGTGCGTGAAACGGGCAGTTTTAGATCGTATACGGTAGGTGGGTGCGCACAAACGGTAGGTGTGTACTAGTTATTAGTTGGATATGTAGGACCAACTTGAGATAATTGTTGTAGTTTCCAAATGTTTATTCTTTCGTCAGGCTATGCGGCCTTAAATATGGGAGCCACTGCCATTGCGCAGTTAGATTGTTTTCATTGGTTGTGTTGTAGACATTGGGAGTGTTTGTGCCCACATGTTCCTTACACGAACTCACCCTGGACGAGTAAATCCAAATAATTCTTTTAATATTTACATGATCCAATAGTTGTGAATTTCTGCCATAGATAAATATATATTAGATTAATCTTTATAATCTGCTTTTCTGTAATTTGAGTAAATTTTATTTGAAAAATGTAAAGTTACATAGTGCAGTGGTTTTGAGTTTAAGTTAAAGTTACACAATCCAAATAATTTAAAAAATAGTTAAAGTTACATAATCCGATAGTTGTGAATTTCTGCCATAGATAAATATATATTAGATTGATCTTTATAATCTGCCTTTCTTTAGTTTGAGTAAGTTTTATTTGAAAGAGTTAAAGTCGCATAGTTTAGTGGTCTAGAGTTTTTGCGATACTCTTTAGAAAAAAGATATACGGTCCATCAGTATACGTGAAACCTATTTTACTTTAGTTTGAAGTGATTTTTTAAAATTGTATGCGGTTACTTTTGGGGATATTTGAAGGAAGACATTGGAATTGATATTGATATTGACATGCATATTTAAATGCTGGACTATATAGGCTTCTGCAGTGACAGGTTCTATTACATTGACTTAGTATTCCTTGTGTGCAACAATTATAATATTTGTCAATCTCTCAGTTGGATATGGATTGTTCTCAGAAAAGGTGGTTCGTAAGTGTGACATGATGGATCAAAAATAAACTTTTTGCAATGGATCCAGAAATGACATACATATATCTAGGATCAAATAGGTTTAGAAAATGTGTTTCCATCAGGTTATGCAGCTTTAACGGTCTGGTCACCTGAATTTTAATGCATTCCTTATATAACTACCCCGTATCTTAAAGCTGCATAGTCCGAAGAAGCATCACATTTTCAAAATAAAAATACTTAGCTAGGTTTTTTCCCCAACAAATCGAACTTAGCTGCTGGTGTGACCAGGAGGGATGGCCGAATGAGTTGAGCGTCTGTCTCCCGATTTGGTAGATTGTGGGGTTCGAACCCATGTCGAGTCAAACCTATGACGTAAAAATTGATACGTGTCACTTCCTAACCAGGCGCTCGGCGTTATTAAGATAGGGTCAGGACTGGTTGGCTCAGTGTCAGGATAATGAGACTGAGTGGGATATCAGGTCATGGTGCTGGCAGCCTGGTCTCCCAGTGGGACAGCACTATAAAATCGCCATGAGTGTGCCCTGTCACAAGTCGGTACCCGTCCTGATATGACCTTTAATGTTGCCAGGACGTAAAACCATGTGGCACGTTATGTGTTCCAATCCCGGCCAAGTAAAACGAATGACTTGAAAAATGTATATTTGAAGATTTCAACCACAAAAACCGACACAAGTCATTCAGACAAAAATGAAACCATGACTACCAGGTTTCAGCTGAAGCTACCATCATTCCGATAATCAAATCAGTTTTTTTCCTCAGAAGCCAACACATCCCCTATAAGGCATTTATTTCCCAATGTGAAATTAATCGACTTTACCTGTAAAGTACAGAAACAAATTCTATTTTTACAGAGAACAACTAAAATGGATATGTCGGTTTTTACGTCTGAACTCTTCATATTAAAGATTGATATGTATATTTTGTTAATGACACATGCTAGTAAAATCAATTAAACTGTAAGAAGCTTCCGCGTGAATGGGCAGAACGGCTGGCCAAATGTCGGCGTCAGAACGAGGCTAGCAGGTGGGTGGGTGGGTGGGCTCTGGCCACATTCTGAAGAGCGATAAGAAAGGTCCAAGCACCTGTAGTGCGTTCTTATCACTTGTTTACCCTCACTCACTCACTGGGCACGGAGGCCGAATCGGTAGAGCGCAGGCTTCCCGCGCGGGAGGTCAGGAGTTCGAATTCCAGCCCAGTTAAACCAATGACTTAAAACATTGATACTTTGCATTCGGCATTAATATGATACAACGTGGACTGGTTAGTACTGTGTCAGGATAACGTGACTGTGAGTCTGTGTGGGATATCGGGTCATGGTGCTGGTGGCCTGGTCTCAGAGGGACAGCACCATAGATTTGCGGTGAGTGTGTACTGTCACAAGTAGGTTTTTGTCCTGATATGACCTTAGATGATGCTATGACATAAGACAACGATGAACAAACGAACTCATTTGACGCCAGTCTGTTGAATCCATGTGCTCGTGAGGACTATGATTAATTTCAGGCAGTCAGATGGAGTTCTGCCAAATTTTAAGGCATTAAGAATGTGCATTTAGATAGAGAAACTGACAGGCAAAGATGGGGCTCCGATGACTGCGCGGAAAGAATGGATTTGAGATAAGATAAATAAAAAAGAGTTAGATGCTTAAAGTTGCATGGTCCGATGGCACTTGAATTTTTGTCTTATTTTTTAGATAAATATCTCAAATTGATCATTACAAGCTACTATTCACTAGTCCGGAGTGATTTTGATTAAAGATGATTAGTTTTGAAGTAATATGAGCTGAAAGAACCAACAATAATTTCGACAAGCTTGTCAAAAGTCCTGTGGCTATGACCCAGATGGTCATCTCGCGGTGACCACGTTGTAAACTTGCCGGCTGGTGGTGTGGGTGGTGTAAATAGGTCAAATGAAAGCACTACAGGTAATGAAGGAAAACAGGGTAAGAGTGAAAAGTAAGAGAATGAGACTCTTCAATTTATTGGCTTATATAGGTTTTCCAGAATTCAAGATGGCCGTGGTCACATGATTCAATTCATCAATCACAATGATCATAACAATACCATGTGGGGGGGGGGGAGGGGGAATGTGAGGTGACTCTTCCATCTTCCAAAGACTGTTCTTAGCTAAGCTCGGAAGTGACACTCCCTCCAAAGACTATTCAATTATACAAATTATACACTCAATGAATAATAGTTTACCAATTTCACACATCCTCTATATGTCTTTGGGTTTTTATATTTTAACTTTTATCATTATATAGACAGTTTGCAATTTATTATAGTAACTTCACCACGGTTCACATGTATCAAATCGGACAATTTTACAACGTGATGTGAGATGACCTGGAACCTTACAGGACTGTAGGTAGATATTCCTGGTTGGGGTGGGGAAACATTCTGGGAATGGATTAGGCCCATGGCACTAGGGTTTTTAACAAAATATAATGTGTGTCTTGTCTGCTTGTGTCTGTCTATGTATGTCTGTATGTATCTGTGTGTGTATGTCTGTGTGTGTCTATCTGTGGGTTTCTCTGTATGTGTGGGTATGTATGTGGGTGTCTGTGTGTGTATGTATGTGTGTATGTATGTACCTTCCTACTTATTTTTTTCCTTATACTTTTCATATTCATGTTCAGATTTGATGAAAGAAATAAGAGAAATAAAATAAAACTGTGTGCAACTTTGGTCTTTTTAGTTATGAACTGTTTTTGTACCAAAAAACCCCATTTTACAGTCAGCCATTTGTAACATGACATATGGGACATGGTTGAATCCTTATTAACATCTTGTATTGCATTGATATATCAAACAAAACAGTTCCCAAATCAAAGAGGAAGTATTTATTAACATGTATGCATGCTTAAATTAAAAAAAATAAAGATTTAATGTCTTCAGAAATAACATTACAAATTTCCGTCACACGTGTAACCGTGGTGTCTGGATGCCACACAAATATTGTACACTAATTATTCAGTGAATAAGCATGGCTGGGAATTACCTTTTTTTTATCAATATAACCACTAGATATTTCTGTATATTATGCCATGATTAATATGCTTCTAAGTATGATATTATTTAATTCTGATTAGATATTTATTAAGCAGACTGTGTGGTGTCCTAAACATGTGTTACAAGTGTGACATACATGTTATACTGCCATAAGAGATATCTTATTCATGGACTACACCTTTACTTTTTATCTCATCAATTTATATTTTACATAGATGTAAAGGGGAGATTTCCAGCTTTCATTTGCAACCAAAAAAATGTAAAAAAATTCAAATATTAAATTCTAACTCTCCATGTGACACTTCTGGCCAGTTTTCAGGAGAGTGACCCATGTCTGTGTGTGTGTGTCTGTCTGTGTGTATGTCTGTCTCTGTGTCTCTGTAAAGTCAGGTAAGGAAACACACACATCCACCTCATATCCCCTTCCCCTCTATGGCCCTGCACAGTAGGGGACTTGGTTGGGGGGAGGCTAATGAGGTCACGAGATTGGCCTAATTGGTTAATAGCCTTCCTGCATAATGGGTGTTTCAAACTGAGTGTTCAAAGGGGTGAGGTTCTGTATATACTGTCCCAAATCATTAGCTAATACACCAGTGCCTAAGTTGGATATATAGGATCAAATGTAAGTAGTTGTTTTAATTTTGACAAAATTATATTTCATCGGACCATGCAACTTTAATGTCCTGGCTATATCCATATGCTAATGTTTTTAGGTGGATTTTCCTTCTGTTTTCTAGTAGCTTTACTTTAGTTCTTTTGCATAAATCATAGGTGGGGTGTAGTTTGTCTACTCTTAGGCAGATTTTTAGGGCTCTATTTTGCAGTACCATACCTTTTATTGACATATCTTGTGTCATATAGTTTCTTAGTTTTGCAAATAGTCACAGTTTGTGGTTTATCTTTTGGATGATTTTTGTTATACACAGATTGTAGTTTAGCTGGTTGTCTAGCTCTAGGCCTATGTATTTATAGTGAGTTACATTTTCCAAGAGTTTGTTTCCTAGCTTGCAGTGTAGGTTTCTTTCTTGTACTGTTCTATGTGAGAAAAGTACTGTTTTAGATTTATTAGCATTGATGGTTATTTTATTGGACTCACACCAGTTGTCTAGCTTCAGCAAGAGGTTGTTTAGCTTGGTTGTTACTTCCTCTACAGTGCTTCCTTCTGCATATATGACAGTGTCATCTGCATATAGGCAGAGAGCGTGTATATAAACAGATGAGAGGGACAACTCCCGCGAAAAACGGTAACACAGGCTACAGTGGCGTTCCTGGCGGTTAGTGTTGAACAAGCCTTGAGTTTGCCGGTACGCTCAGTGGAAAACATTTGTTTTTATTCAAAATTAATAGAAATCCAGAACCCTAACCGTATAAATTCAATATAATCTTGTTGGTAAACATGTTTTCTATGTGTATTCCAATCAGTTTGTTTCTATTTGGTGTAGTTTTAGAGATATTTCACTTTTTCTGTAGGAAGATTGCACACGACCATTGACAATGCCTTGAGTTTGACAGCTGTGTCATATACTGTTCAACAACCACCACTTGGAGTGCCACAGTCTGCAGATGTTACATGCTCTCGTATGGGAGTTGTCCCTCTCATCTGTTTATATACACGCTCTCTGATATAGGTGGGGACTTTCTGTCTCTAGCTAATCTTCTAGGTTGTTTATGTATAGTATGAAGAGTAGTGGTCCCAGGACTGATCCTTGGGGTACACCACATGTGACAGTTTTCTGGTCTGACAGTGTACCAATCACTTTTGTTATTTGTTGTTTAGGTAGCATTTTATCCAGCTTTTTTATTTGGCTTTAATGCCCATGTTGTTTAATTCTTTTAGTAGTATGTTGTGGTCTACTGTGTCAAAAGCTTTGCTGAAGTCAATGAAAGCTGCTCCATCTAATTTCTTTTGGTTCATTGATGCCAGTACGTCACTCGTTAGGTTTGTTATTGTTTTTCATATGGAGTGTAATATCCTGAAACCCCCTTGTCTTTTGTTTAGTATCTTGTTTTTTTCCAGGTGCTCATTTATGTGCCTGTTGAATATTTGTTCAATTAGCTTGCCTGGTGTTTGCAGAATTGATATTGGTCTGTAATTCCCCATGTTTTGCCTGTCACCACTTTTGTAGATGGGGGTGATGGTTGTTATCTTCCATGCTGTGATAAAGTGTCCCTGTTCAAAGGATATGTTGAACAGGTCCACCATGGTACTTGACATGGCTTGGAGTGCCTCTTTCAGTATTTTGGTGGGGATTCCATCTATTCCACTTGGTTTATTTGTATCTATGTCATTTATTAGCTTTGTTAGTTCTTTTAGGTCGGTTTTGCATGTGCGGATTTCATCCTGGATATTTTCTGACTTGTTTTCCCAATTTCTTATGAATCTTTTGGATAGTCTTTGGCCCACCATGCCAAAGTGTGTGTTAAGTTTATTTGCCGCATCACTATTTGTGCGTGTATCCCCTTCACTATCTTAGAAGCATATGCGTTCCTCTGTGTTATTTTTGGGGACTAGCAGGTTTACATTTTTCCAGAGCTTGTTTGTGTTGCTTCCCCAGTCCTCGTCTTGTTTTATTATATATATTTCTTTTTTGCTGTCTTTACTGCTTTGAGGGAGTTGTTCCTGGCAGTATTATAGGCCCTTTTATCCTCTGGGTCTTTTGTATGTTTAGCTTTGTTGCCTAGTTTTCACTTTGTTGAGATGTGTGTCAGTAGTTCACTGCCTACCCATGGGTTTTGATTTTTTTGTATTTTTAGTTTCTGTATGGGACACATCTCATCTAATGGTTTTTTAAATTTCTGTTATGATGTTGCTTCAGTAGACATCAGCATCATCTCTGTTTTCTGTGAGGTTGTTTATGTTTTCGTCTAGGTGTTTTTTTTAGTATTTCTTCTGAGTAGATTTTTTAGGGATCTGCCCTTTTTTGTACTCATTTTGGTTTGTGGTTTTGAGTTTTTTCCTGGTTACATATATTAGCTCATAGTCACGTAAATACCCCAGGTTCTAGTATCCCATTTTGTGGCATGGTTTGATTTGGGTAGTATTAGATCAATTGTTGAGTTATTGTTGATTAGTCTTGTGTTCTTTGTAATGAGCTGTTTATGCTATCATCTAGAGTTTCAAGGAATATTTCTATGTCTCCCGATGTTGGCCTGTAGAGGCTTGCTAATGCTATGTTAGCCTGCTTCTCATTTTTTATTAGGCACCACAGTAGCTCCATGTGCTCATTTGAAAAGTTTGCTGTTTTAGGGCCTCTGTGTCTAGATCTTTGGAGGTTTTGCAGTAAATGGCAACACCTCCACCTTTTTTTGTTTGGTTTGTTATGTTGATTTGCTGTCTGTCATTACGGACAAGCCTATATCCTTCTATGTTGAGGGTGTTGTCTTGATGTTTGTCAGTGAACCCTGTTTCTGATAGTGTTAATACATCATGATTTTCATTTTTTAGGTTTATTTTTATTGTGTCTATTTTATTGGATGCACTCTGGCAGTTTAGGTTTGAGAAATGCATGCCCCTCCCTAGCCTGCATACAATTTCTTCTACCATTTTTTTTTGTTACCTGTAGGTTTAGTGGTTGCTTGATTCCGTTAAATTTGTTGTAGATTTTGGTCTTTATTTATGACTGTTTTTAACGGCGTATGTGCTTGTGCATACATCACATACGGTCTGTTTTGGCATATATAGTTACATACATTACTGTAGACTGCACCTGTGTGAGTGGAGGGAAGGTACATGCTCTGGAATGTCTGGCAGCTATACGTGATATTACTAGTGTTTTAGATTTTGGTTAGTGATATTTTATAAATAGTTTGTGATACTCATGGTTTGGAGCCCTGGTGTTGTTTCTCCCAGTTCTCCGGGATGCTATTTGTCAGCCTTGTAGCGACGTATCTGGCATAGTTTTCATTGAAATGTACACCATCTGACATGCCGATACCGTATTGCGCCGATTTCCTCCCATGCCTGGTTTTGTAGATGTAGTTTGCATATCTTGCTATGGCTACTCCTTTGTTTTGACTATTGTTTAGGCGGTGGATGTAGGCGTTTAGTTCCGGTATGCACTCATCTACCAGTCTCTGATAGTCTCGATAGTCTTGATTTTTTGCTGTGGTCAAAGTATTGGTTCATGTCCATGCCCACAAGCTCACATATTACTGGTAGCTCTGTCATATGCGAGTCTGTATTCCCTTATCATGTGTTCCATGAGTGCTGTCTTGGTCATGAAGACTGGCTTCAGGATCACGTCTCCTATTTTTTGTATTAAGTTTTCTAGATATGTTTTCCTCATAATTTGTGGATCATATCAGAAATAGAGTGCTACCCAATGGCAGGTGCATTCAGGCTCACTTGGACTGTAAGCGTGTAAGCTTCCGCTCCAACGGGTTAAGGATTAACGGGTTCTATTCAATTGAACTGATTCTATTGAATTGAATTCCATTCTAATAGTTCTATGCAGAAATAAATACTTACTAAGTGTACCAGTATCTAAGTTAGACTTGGCATATGCAGGATCAAATCTAGATAAGTGTCTTGTTTTCGAATTTGCTTTCATCGGAACTGCAGCCTTAATTAAAAGATTGATTTTCATGCAGTTGGTGCGCTTGTAAGTTGTAGCACTCCTGGCGGCGAGTGCATGAACTACATCAAGGTAATACAGCCTGAGGTAGCTTTTCTATGCATATTCAGTTGCATGTTTACAGCAAAATGTTGGTATGGATTTTTGTTGTTTTTGTTGTTGTTTTTAAACCAGAAGACCGGATGCGATGGCCGAATCGGTGAGAGCACAGGCTTCCCATGCAGAAGGTCGAGAGTTCGATATCCGACTGATTCAAACCAATGACTTACAAAATTGATACTTGTCAGTACCTAGTCTGGCGCTGGGCATTACTAGGATATGATATGGACTGGTTAGCTCAGTGTCAGGATAATATGATTGAGTGGGAAATTGGGTCGTGGTGCCGGCGGCTTAATTTCCTAATGGGGCAGCACTATAAAGTAAGTCGTCATGAGTACGCACTGTCACAAGTCGGTACCCGTCCTAATATGACCCTAGATGTTGCTAGGACAAAAAACAACAAACGGACAGATAACATTTTAACCAGAGAAATAAACAACACAGTACTACTATACTATGTTGGTTTATTATTAGTAGTCAGTACATAGTAGTACTATGGGAATCTCACAATATTGGGCCGGTACACACTCACTGACCCAGAGAAGTGGCCTGTTAATGGTGATATTATTGGCAACTTACGTGGGTGGTTTTCAGCTTCCTCATATTTGGCAGGTTACACGAGGAGTGTCGAGGGTCCCGAGGTTATTGGCGGGCTAGATGGGGAGTGTTGATGGTCCTGATGTTATTGGAAAGTTATGTAAGGAGCGGTGATGCTTCCGATGTTATTGGTAAACTATGTGAGGAGTGTCGAAGGTCCCGATGTTATTGGTAAACTATGTGAGAAGTGTTGGCGGTTCCGATGTTATTGGGAAGTTATGTGAGGAGTGTCAAGGGTCCTGATGTTTTTGGTTAGTTATGTGAGGTGTCTTGAGGAACTCGATGTTATTGGCAGGTTATACGAGGAGTGTTGAGGATCCTGATGTTATTGGCAGCTTACACAAGAAGTCTTGAGGGTCCTGATGTTGTTACTTATTGGAATGTTAGGCGAGGAGTCGTAAGTGTCCCAATATTAATAGCAAGTTATTTGAGGAGTGGCAAGAGTCCTGATGTTTTTTGTAAGTTAGGCCTATATGAGGAGTATTGAGGAACCCAATGTTATTGACAGATTATACGAAGAGTGTTGAGGGTCCTGATGTTACTGGAAAGTTATGTCTGGAGGAGTGAGGAGATCTTGAGGGTCCTGATTCATCTCCTGACAGTGATGGCAAATGTGTACCATAGTCTAAGGATTGATCTTCTACAAGAAACCCGATGGCTTCAGAGCAGTACTCAGTAGGCTTTGCATACTATAATACACGGTATGGAAATAACGTTTCTGTATAGATATTTATGGATTGTAATATAGGGCTTTTTCTTCTTCCACTCAGAGTGTTGAGCAGTAACAACCCATCTGGTTCCCGTTTCCACCGATGGTGGCTATTGAGGGGCTGTCAGACATGTTATCGCAGCCTGTACCCGCATCTGGTTCAGGTGAGGTGGCAGAACTTTCTCACACAGGGAGAGAGTCTGAAATAGTAATTCTGACTTATTTATTGTGAACTGTGTATCCTGGTTGTCCTTGATGTGAAATTTGAAATCAATATGCAGCTTCATTATTATCATTATCATCATCATTATCATCACCACAGCCACCATCTGAGTGGCCGTGGTGGCCGAATCGGCCCCCGTGTGGGAGATGGGGGAGTTCAGACACCGTCGAGTTAAACCAATGACTTGTGTCCCTTCCTAGCTTGGCACTTGGCATTAATAGGATAGGGCAAGGACTGGTTAGCTCACTGTCAGGATAATGTGACTAAGTGGGATATTAGGTCAAAGTGCTGGCGGCCTGACGTCTCAGTAGGGCAGCACTATAAAAGCCCTATGAGTGTGCAATGTCAGTGTCACAAGTCGGTACCCGTCCTGATATGACCGTAGTTAGATGTTGCCAGGATGTAAAATGCCAACAACCAACCATCATCATCATCATCATCATTATATATTAACCGGATGCGGTGGCCGAATTGGTAGAGCATAGACTTCCCCTGTTGAAGGTTGGTAGTTTGATTCCTGTTTGAGTCAAACCAATGAATTTCAAAATGTATACTTGTCGATACCTAGCCTGGCACTCTGCATTACTAGGATAGGACATGGACTGGTTGGCTCAGTATCACGATAATGTGACTGAGTGGGAAATGGGGTCACGGTGCTGGTGGAAATATTAGTATATATATTCTGCGCAAGAGGTTCTTATCTTTTTCAGTGCTGAAGCAGTGGTCTTCCAGTCGTTGTGCAAGTCATGATTATTTACACAAAAATGGTAGTGTATGCATTAGCAGTATATCTATATATACATGTATCAACAGTAGCATTTATTTACACAAATGGCAATGTTTACCATACTGGATTACTCATAAGTTTGTGGTTTGATGTTCTAGCAACATTTAAAGTCATATATGGGTACCGACTTGTGACTTTACAGTCACAGCAACTTTATAGTGCTGCCCCACTTGGAGACTGGTTTATGGGCACCATGGTCTCCTATCCCACTCACTCAGAAAACCAGTGCTTGCTCTATCCTTTTAATGCTAAGTGCCTGAGGCTAGGTAGTGAGATGTGTCAATTTTGTAAGTCATTGGTTTGACTTGACTGGGGTTCGAACCCATGACCTTCCACACTGGATGGCAGCACTGTTACCAATTCGGTCATCCTACCTGGTCTGATTACTCATAACTGCTTACAAGTAGCACTGCAATATATATAATAACACAGTCGACAGTGTTTAGCATGCTGGGGCCGTATGCATGAAGCAGTGTTAGGGCCCTAACCTAGGTTTGGATGCCACCACACGGCTAACGGTGGAAAATCCGTATGCATGAACCGGTGCCAGCGCTAGCCGCCGACCGTAGCCTAGGCTAAGCTACCCTACTTTCAAGTCAAGTTTAACTGCAAGCCAGGTTAGTGTGCTGGCCGCCGATATATTTGAGCCAAATCTATTCCATGCTATCATATTTAACAGAATTACATACTCAATAAGTGAAATTTGATCAAATTAACCCTAAATTCGAAACGATATTAATGCTGCAGCTACATCGGCGGGGATATTAATATTGTCGAATTGACATATGTAAACTAAACAAATCGCCGCCGCATCGACGTCAATATCCATACTGTCGAATATCAACAAAACAGATCGCCACCGCATCAGCGGCAATATATTAGGCCCAAATCTATTCAATGCTGTCATATTTAACAGAATTACATATGCCATGGGTGAAATTTTATCAATTTAACCCTAAATTCGAACCGATATTAACGCCGCCGCCGCATTGGCGGCGTTATTCATATTGTCGAATCAAGGGAATTCCCAAATCTATAAATAACTTCACGGTTAGCTATGCGCCCCGGCTTGGACATGGTGCATACGACTTGACCTATTTCTCCAACTCGCCACTAGCCGGTGATAGCTACCCATAGAGCTAGCGCCTAGCACTGGCTAAGCCTTACACTGCTTCATGCATTTGGCCCCTGGATTAATCATTAGTGCTTACAATTAGCACTGCATACTGCAATGTATTAACACAGTCGGCAGTGTTTAGTGTCCTGGGTTACTCAATACTGCTTACATAATATTAGGTACTCCAAACATAGCACTGGATGCTGATTCTGACTGGCCATTTGGGAAAAATAGGAGACTTGCTCTCAGCACACTACCCCTCTTTGAACGTTGTTTGCTGTGAGTGAGTGCATCAGAGCTAAAAAAAATAAAAAATTTAAAAACTACTTTCACAGTAAAGTAGAGATCACCAGCTTTAAGCCTAGGTCACACCTACCCGGATCAGGGGCCGGACGAGCCTCGACCCGTCATCCGGCGTGGTCCTTCGTGGTCCATGGTGATCCGTGGTGATCCGGCATCATCCGGGGTCGCCCCCGGATGTTTTAAAATGTTTAAAACATCCAGGGTGATCCGGGGAATATTGCAATCCGGGGTTAACCGGCCTCATTCGGGGGTCGTCCGGGGCTGATCCGGGACTAATCCGTGGCTGTGAACCGTGGCTCATCCGGGTAGGTGTAAGAGCGAGGCAAAAACGACCAAAAATAGCAATTTTATCCGGAGTGGTCCGGCTTAAAATCCGTGGCTCGTCAGGGTAGGGGTGACTTGGGTTTAACTTTCGTTTCCATTACGGCCGACTTCAGGTGGGAAAAATTTGAAAAAAATGATGTTTGAAAACTTTGGAACGATTGTAAAACATGATTTCACTAAATATCTTTTGTGAAAAATATAATATTAGATAGAAAGTTTTTTTCTCTACAAATCTGTGTAGATTGTTAATGTTAACCACCATTTAGCATTCACTCTCAACAGTTTGGACTTAATCATAGATTGGGTATGCTAATTAGAAGAATCACATTTTTTAGATCTTTTAAATGTGGATATAGCTTAAAGACAATGTCATCACATTATATATATTTGCATTCTGATCATTTTGATAGAAAAATCAAGTCAATATCTCAAATAGAACCAGATATATTAGTTTTCTAAAGATTTGATCATGGTCAGTTAGTGAAAATCACATGATTTGCCATGTTTGATGTCAAATTGATCAACAAATATTTATTTTCAAGGTCTAACAAAAATTAGATTAGAATTTGTACTAGAAATAATAAGTTAAAAGAATAATGATGTCATTAAAATGTAATTTGCCTTCAGTAGGCAGCTTCAAACATCAGGATTTAAGCATTTGCAGAATCGTGAAAAATGTGAGTGAAATTAAGGGCAAAAATTAAATATTATATATATTTGTAATCAGATTGATAAGAGCTTTCTAATTGTACCATTTGCAAATTAACTTCATAAAAAGAAACATTCAGTTTGGAGTACCTAATAATATAGCACTGCAATGTAATAGCACAGTCAACAGTGTTTAGTGTACTGGGTTACTCAATACAGCTTACATAATATAGCACTGCAATGTAATAACACAGTCAACAATGTTTAGTGTACTGGGTTACTGAATACTGCTTACATAAAATAGCACTGCAATGTAATAACAGTTGGCAGTGTTTAGTGCACTGGTTTAATTAATATTGCTTACATAATATAGCACTGCAATGTAATAACACAGTCTGTAGTGTTTACTGAACTGGATTACTTAATACTGCTTACATAATATAACACTGCGATGTAATAACACAGTCTGCAGTGTTTAGTGTACTGGATTGCTCAATACTGCTTACATGATATAGCACTGCAATGTAATAACACAGTCGGTAATGTTTAGTGTACTGGGTTACTCAATGCTGCTTACATAATGTAGCACTCCAATCTAATAACACAGTCGGCAGTGTTTAGTAAACTAGGTTACTTAATGCTGCTTACATAATATAGCACTGCAATGTAATAACACAGTCAGCAGTGTTTAGTAAACGTGGTTACTTAATGCTGCTTACATAATATAACACTGCAATGTAATAACACAGTCTGCAGTGTTTAGTAAACTGGGTTACTTAATGCTGCTTACATAATATAGCACTGCAATGTAATAAGACAGTCGGCAGTGTTTAGTAAACTGGGTTACTTAATGCTGCTTACATAATATAGCACTGCAATGTAATAACACAGTCAGCAGTGTTTAGTAAACTGGGTTACTCAATACTGCTTACATAATATAGCACTGCAATGTAATAACACAGTCATTAGTGTTTAGTAAACTGTGTTACTTAATACTGCTTACATAATATAGCACTGCAATGTAATAACACAGTCGGCAGTGTTTAGTAAACTGGGTTACTCAATACTGCTTACATAATATAGCACTGCAATGTAATAACACAGTCGTCAGTGTTTAGTAAACTGGGTTACTTAATACTGCTTACATAATATAACACTGCAATGTAGCAATACACATAACTCCAGTGATTCACTGGGAATTTAGTGCAATCGCAGATCTCTCAACACTGGCCATGATTGCATTCGAAAACGAGGCTCCGTGCACTCAACGGTGGCGTCTCGCAAGTACGAAATCAGTCGATTCATGTCAATGTCTTGCTCTTGTGTTTCCTTCTAACTGTCTTGTCTAGATAATTTATAATTTTGTTTAGTGTGTAGTGGCATTTATCATTCGGACTGGAAGAGTAGTGCCTTGGCACTGACAACATGTTATTCAGAAGGGAAAAAAACACTTCAACAAAACAGTGTGACAGAAAAAAGAGATGATTTCTTCATCTCTGACCCAATTATTGGGTTCTCTATTTTTAGGATGTCCAATTTCCCGCCTTTGTCTATTAATGAGAGATTGTGGTATTGGGTTTGACCACGTGGTATTTTAGGATTGTTTAAAGGCTATCTAAAGATTCCTAACCTTTAGTCATTTTTATTGGTTAATCACTAATACTGATATTTGATTTGGGTATGTTTATCCCTAATATTTTATTGCGCATGTGTATCGTTTCGCTTGAAGGTGGGTATATAATATAAATATTCTCCCCGAGCTAACCACCCCTGAATGAACAAATTTAATTAAAGTCGTATAGTCTGAGTAAACATATAGTTTTCAAAACAAAAACACCGACTTAGATTTGATCCTACATATCCAACTTAGAAATTTGTGCACTTATTAAATATGTATTTCTGCATAGAACTTAGAAGTGATTCTAAGTCAATTTAAGAGAACCTGTCACTGCTGAAGCTTATTACGTTCAGCATTTCAATGTGCGTGCCAAAATTAGTTTGGTATGTTTTCACTTCAAACATATCCAGAGTTAGCGTTATAAAAATAAGTTACTTCAATTAGGATTAAGTAGATTAGAACCACACAGGATGGGCATATGAGTTGAGTGTCCGTCTCCTGTTTTTGGTAGGTCATAGGATTCGAACCCATAGGTGCGATCCCTGGTCGAGTCAAACCAATGACTTAAATATTTATACTTGTCGCTACATAACCTGACACTCTGCATTACTAGGAAACGGAAAGGAGCAGTGGAATGAGGAATGCGAATTGTCTACGATTGAAATTTTACCCGCTTAATCAACTAACGTACCCCCATAAAACCAACAAATGCAATTGAAAATTTTCCTGCATATTCAACTGTTTTTTTTTGTTTTTTTGTTTTTAAACGGTTTTCTAATATATAAATTTTATAGTGTGGCAGAATTTCAAAACCATGGGGTTATGGATCTTTAAGAAGTGTACGGTTGTAATAAGCTGTACTATGTTCCTTTATAACCCTGAAAGTGTGGTTGTTGTCCGTAAGTAGTCTTCAATATAATCCTAATACTTTAAAATCACTTTGAACACATAACCACATGGGGCCGAGCGGGATGACCAAATTGGTGAAAACGCTGGCTGGCTTCCCATTCTGGAGGTTGTAGGTTGGAAGCTTGGTATTGTCGAGTCAAACCTACCTATGTATGTGGCATTTCATCTCTGTACTGGAGTGCATCTCAGTACAGTGTTTGGAGAAATATCGATTGTTTGTTAGCAATCCTTTCCTGAATGCTGTGCCTTATGGGTCTGAGCACGTCCAAGTAGTATTTCATCGATGAACGTGATCCATCGGTGCCAGTGTTCCCTGTGTGCAGCACTACCGTAGATCATTTTCAGCAAGCAATGTTATTAGAACTGACTGTCCCTCACAGTCACTCACAGTTTGACCCCCAGTAACTTTGAACTTGAAAGATATGGTCACCTAATTTCATCACGGGTTCACCGGATGTGACGGCTGGTAAAAGTGCAGGCTTCCCGTGCAGAAGGTCGGGAATTTGAATCCTGGCCGAGTCAAAGCGACGACTTACAAAATGGATACGTATCGCTACCTAGCCTGGCGCTCGGTATTAATAGGATAGGGCAAGATCTGGTTAGCTCAGTATCGGAATAATGTGATTGAATGGGAAATTGGGTTGTGGTGTTGGCAGCCCGGTCTACCAGTGGGGCAGCACTATAAACTAAGTCACCAAGAGTGCACAGTCACAATTTGGCATCCTTCCTGATATGATATTGGATGTCACCAGGATGTAAACCCCAACAAACAAACATTTCATGAATCTTCGCTTATATTAATTAACAAAATACAAAGATCCTAGAAGTATTAACAACATTGCACTCATAACTATTAAGAATATCCATAGGGTACTCAGTGTACTGCTGCTAGACATATCAGTCCCTACGTACCTCATTATGTGACGTCATGCCGGGAAGGGATAGGTGAAATTGCATAGGTTATACTGCAGAGTCAACTGGCTTCAAAGTCTCTTATTTAAAGTAGGGTTTGTGTTTCTTTCCTTGGGGAATTCTATTGTACATAGCGAACCACTTCTCTATAAATAACCCTGATCTATAATTAATGACCCATGAGTCTAGGCACGTTTTAGGTCTGTTCCAGAAAGGAAGCATATTCATCTATAATATATACATGTATTCTATGTTAAAACTCGACTCTCATATTCCATGATCATCTGGAATGGTCGTTAAGTCCCAGTATTTTTGGTTAGATTTGCGAGAAATGGGGAAAGCCAGAAATGGACTTGTTCGCATCACAAAACAACAAAAAGTTACCAAAATATGTATCTTGGCATCCTGAGCCAGAGACCAGGCGAGTTGATGCGTTTTCTCTTATTTGGAATAATAAATTTGATTACATATTCCCACCATTCAGCATTATCAGCAGAGTGGCCAGGCAGATCAGTATGGATCACCCACACGCAGTACTATCTTGGGTTTAAATTAAGAAAACAACTAAGGGACGACATCACAAGGGGAAAAAAGGAAAAATCAGGGTGGGAAAAAACAGGTTTAAACTGGGGGGGTTTTCCACTATCCCAGAAGAAACAGGTTTTATCTGGGGGGAAACCCAGGCCTGATGGAAACAAACTGACATATATATACATGTTAGGACATTAAAAAAACCAAACAGGGCTGAACATAAACATAATAGGATGCAAAACCCCAATAAACAAACAGATATAAACATATGCTACAGCATAACATCCCAGTAAACAAACATACGTAAACATATTCTACAGCATAAAATCCAGTAAACAACCAAGCAATACTTTAAATGAGACAGGTCACAACAGGTAGCAGTGCGTGCGTGCGTGCGTGCGTGCGTGCGTGCGTGCGTGCGTGCGTGCGTGCGTGCGTGCTTGCTATGGATGCCAGCAGACATCCGTCACCCCCCACCCCCACTCCCTCTCCACACACCTCAGCATTATGGACAGTGCTGACGTCACTAGCGGTCTACTTGACGGGCGTCATAATGCTGCGTTTGACATGCTGTCAGTAAACAGCCATTGGGCAGACTGCTTATAATTACACCGCCTTTGTTTTATTTAGATGCACATTGACAGTACAGGGGCTACTCGCTATGCATGTGACAGTGCCCGCTGAAGTGAGGTGTTGTTGCCCTGTCAATGTGGAACCATGTTTGGGATTTTATTAGATAAAAGATTCACCCGGTACTTGTTGTAGTACACGGGTGAACGACAACGTAGTCTAAATACGGGCGAAAATAGCTTTAGAATGGAACAGGGAGTAGAATGTCTGCCTCCAGTGTCAAATGGATATTTATATAGGCACAGAGTTGGTGAAATGGGAGAGAATGCAATGCATAGAACGCCGTCGATTTCACTATTAAATCTTATTAAACTAGATATTATATTATATTTTTCAACTCAAAGGTAGCGGGCTAATAATAAGACAGATGTAAAGAATAATTGTTGCTTCTTACATTGTGAAATTAGGCTCTCATTTCATTGACCCGTTTTTTCGACAGGGTTGGTTTGCACCCCTACTGCAGCAGTACGGGGTGAATCTTGTATCTAGGATTTTATGTGCTCGCAAAAATTGGTTGGGTTTGGTTTGGTTTGGTTTGGTTTTGGTTGGTTGGTTGTTGGAGTTCTGCGTGCTGGACAAAAATTAACGTCAGCCAGATGGGATGGCCGAATGAGTTGAGAGCCCGATTTGCGTGTGGTGGGCCATAGCATGGGATTCGAATCTCAGGTTTGTAATCTTGGCCGAGTGAAACCAATGATATAAAAGTTTATACTTTTCACTACCTGGTACTCGACGTTACTAGGATATGGCAAGGAGCAGTGGAATGAAGCAAACTACAGTCCCAGTCACACTGACTATGGCTTGCGACCAACGAACCCACCTCCTTGCAACCAAAGTAATAGTCGCCGACCTCCGGGCGACCATTTTGGTTGCAAGGAGATTTTTAGTGCAATCTCCTTGCGACCATTTTGGTAGCAACGAGGTCGGCGACAGACTTCCCAAGATTTTTTCTGCGATTCTCTGACAGTGCTAAATCTATGGGAGAATATCCGCATATTCGCGGAAATTCGCAGTCGATGTAATAATCTCGGCTTGATTTCCGCGATTTTACCCGGACACTACTTTCATTCCTGTATCAGGTTGGAATACTGTGCTGGTTGGTGGAACCTTGATATTAAGTGAACTATGCTAAATTAATTTTGGTGCGCATACCAAGCTGTTGGACAAGGCCTGGGTTTTTCAGCATGCCAGTTTTTAGCACATTATTAGTCATTACACATAACAGGATACATAACTGGATTGAGTAGGTACTCTGGCTGGCCACAAATCAAGCAATCAAAGAATAATCAAATATCAAGTCCATCATCATGCGAATCAATAGTCAAAGTAATCAATCAAACAAAGTCGAATGAGTCAATAGAACAGTAACCTAAAGCTAGAACTCGGGTTCGAATGGCCGATATACTGGAGAACCGTTGGGGGCTGGAGGCGCGCGCATGCGCATGACACATTCCAGCCTAGACTTGCCTCGGTCCGACTGGACGCTCGGAGGCTTGGCGCATGCGCCCGACACCTAGCAGGATTAGACTTGCCTCAGCCCCCTAGAGCTGGCAGTTCTCCCGGCCCGGTGTGCAAGGCGGGGGGCCCTGGTTCGAGTCCGCCCGCCGCGATTAACCATTAACAGGTTCCATCCAGAATAATATTGGTATAAATGCTTTATACTACACATTATTAGTCATTACACATAACAGGATACATAACTGGATTGAGTAGGTACTCTGGCTGGCCACAAAAGACCCAACCAGACAGATGGTGTCCCTGATAGTTAGTATATCATACCAAGCATGACTGACACCCGCAAGTCGAGTGTCAGGCGCTCTGTGAGAGAGGCCTTCAGGTACTGCCTTACACAATCGGACCGCCAGTCACCTCTCTCCTTGATCTGTTCCTCAGACGCACCTGAGAGCCTGAGGAATGTCGCACCCCCACGCCTAAGGCTGTGGGATGAGAAGTCCGCTGCAGGCAGGCCGGCCGCGGTACATGCCGCTTTTAATACTGCCATATAGAATGCATAGGTTAGTGGGACGGAGTGTCCTGCTCTAGGTATCCTGAAGGCTTTTGCATCCAAAGGCGCCGGGCACTGGTCGATGTGCCTTTTTACCCACGAGACGGCGCATAACTCTCGGTTTGCCACCTTGGCCACTGGTATCTTATGAACCCGTTCCCTGAACTGGTTAGTTTTGGATTTTCTGACGCACACTAGCATCGCCCACGGGTAGAACTCTATGTCCCCCCGCAATAAGGCTGCATCTGACATAGTAACGTGTGCTTTGCGGAGTAGTGCTCTGAAAGATAACAGCATGGCTGCCCTGACCGCTGTGTGCCCCCCGGAGGGAAAGAATACCGCGAACAACTTAATTAAATCATATGGCAGGAGGGGGGCTGCTTGTTTTACCTCGTTACCCTTCAACCTTCTTATCCCGGCCAGGCATTTTTTGATATGATGGTCGGCATAATTTATAGGCAGGCAACCCAGATCCTTGAGATGGTTATTTAGTCCACTCAGGTAGTTCCTGATGGACGAGTAGCACAAACGCCTTGCTAAATAGGACATATAGAGACACACCTGGTCCGAGTCACATGGATAAGGACATATCTGGTCTTGAAATACCTCGCAAAAGGCAATGTAAGCGTTGACTTGCACGGAGCGAACCTCGATAGTAGAACTTGCGTAGTGGTTCTTATCATAATTACGTCTTTCTTCCAGTAGTTTTTTCCAATCTGAAGCGAAATTAGCAGTTAAAGATATTGTGGCAACACATTGCTTCACTCAGGTCCGCATCCCTGATGTGCGCTATGCTCTGAAATTTGTCCAGACGGCTTAAGCTGTCACATATCACGTTACATTTGGTGTTTATATATACCGACTGGACATCAAAGTTAGAAGTTATGGACGCCCAAAAAATGCGGCGTAGCCACCTCATCGTTATTTTATTTCTGCTACGGCCAGAGTTAAGGGCGGCCATCACCTGTGTGTTGTCCATTACAAACACTACCGTCTTGTTCTTCCAAGTCGGGCCCCATCGCCCGACCGCCATCAGCACCGGCCACATTTCTAACACGTTTATATTATCTGATCTGCACCCCTCGTCCTCTGCACTGACAAAGTGATGGCCCAGCCATTTCTGAAGCTTCTTGGCCGCCCCCGATTCAAAAGCGCCTGCCACCCAATCCTCACCATGTAATGCACCAAACCCGAATTTGGCGGAGTCACTGTAAACTGAGATCACGGGGTCCGTTGAGGGGATTATACTCGCTTTCCCATTGAATTTCGAGGCAAATTCCAGCCACCATTTCAGATCCAGTCTGAAATCTTCATTCAAACGGACCTTGTGGGTGGCTTTTTTGGCGGAGGCAATTAGGTCATAGACTCTTCTCGAGAAGGTCCTCCCCCCATGTATGACCTTGCAGCAGTGGGCGAGGACCCCCCCGAGTCCCTCCAACTCTAGCCTTGTCGCCTTCCGCCTCCGCATGAATAGGCTAAGCTGCGCGACCAGTTTCGCTAGTTTGTCATCAGGTAGTCTCAGCTCCATAGCTATTGAGTCTATGTCTATACCCAGGAATCTAGTTATCCTAGCTGGGGGAGTGAGCTTCCGGAAACTGACGTAGAAGCCCAACCTGCGTAGAATTGCTACCAAGGCTCGTTGTGCCTTTGTGCACTCGGCCGCTGTCCGGCCTACGACACAAAAGTCGTCCAGGTAGTTGATGCACTCTTCATATCCCTCTCTAATCATGCATCTGACAATGAAATCGCTGATCTTTGAAAAGACGAAGGGGCTACTGCTCAGACCCATGCACAGCCTGTTATCCCTTAGATTAACTATGCCATCCCCAAAGTCCCAGCTTAGGCCTTGACGCTCTCTGCTGGCCGGGTGTATATTGATCGCCCTGTATGCGTTTGAAATATCTATAGTGGCCATATGGTCCCCTTCCTGGAGTAATCTAGTGACCGTCTCGACAGAATTATAACTAAAATTTGTTCTGCAGGCTCGAGTGTGCTCGTTCACACAAAACCCTGTTGGACTCGAGCAGTCCACGATGGCTCTGAAGTCATCATGGCCTTTGGGCACAGCCCCCATGGGGTGTACACATAGACACGGTTCCTCTACGACACACACCAAGCCTGCAGATATCTCATCACGAAGCCTATTGCTCATCAAGCTCCCCGTCACCCCCTTAGTTATGGACGAGTAATTCCCTTGAGAGTAGGCGCTCGTACAGTCTGGGTCGATTACCCGATAACCAAAGCAGGCCCCCCTGAGGATGTACTCCCAGTCTGGGTCAGTGTCGCCGCGGCACATCGCCTCAGCGTAGATACGACAGGGTTTGATCTGGGCTGTCGCCCCGCCCACCTCATGCGTGCACTCACAAATGCCCTGGAGACACGCCGCATAGATATTGATACTTTTCTCAACCCGTTCTTCACCCCATTGGTCAACTACCCACATCGAGCAGTACACCTCAACCTGATCTGGCTGAGAGAGGTCAGGCCCGACGATCCTAAGCCAGTCCCCATTCTCATCGCACATGCCCGGATAGATATGGCACCGCCCACTCTCAGCACCCCATTGTGGCATGTCGCCCTCACCTCCGGTGTGCTTGTCTGCCGCACAACCGTAACCCGTATCTGCTAACACCTCTGCGGCCGGCTTATCATCGGCAACAATATAAGTATCTGGGTGATCAACCATCACATCAACACAAACCACAGCACCCGCAACGTTTCCCTCACCTGAAACCTCAGTACTCAGCACATTGCGTGTTAAATCAGCGTCACCTGAAACATCACATTTTAAAGCATCACATATATCAAAGTCACATTCTGCCTGAGCAATACTTTCATCTCGATTAATATCTTTTAATGCACAGTTCTGATTTAATTCACCAAGTAGAACATCAACATCACATACATAATTTGGTGAGGCCATGTTAGCCCCACTGCCCTCAGTCACCTCACATCGAACGTCGGGGGATGCCAAATTAGCGTCCCCGACTCGGCCGCCATCTTGGATGCCGCCACTTTTGGCGCGTAATTCAAATTCAAACTGGTCAACGGGCGCCGGCCCCGCTGCCCTAGCAGGCTCGCACACCAGTCAGTTTCGCTTATTTTTACACTCACTCGACGGGTGCGCCCCCGATTTACAGTTTAGGCATTTATGTTCATAATCACAGCGCCGCACGGTGCAGCCCTCTTTATTATAGTTATAAGCATAACAGAGCTTCCGGGAATTGTCATATGTTTTCCCGGTATAAGCTGGCCGTGCCGGACGCTTGGCGTCCCTGTTACTACGGGTGTTCTCCAAATTGAAATGAAGGAGAGATATCTCGTGATCCCCCATGACAAAGGCTTTCAGTCCCTTCTCCTTCACCTTGTCCCTGATCGCCTTGTCGTAGCCACGATAGGCCTGGTCCGTGTAGGTAGACGTAGAAGCGTGCATACACATATATGCAACATGACCAATGTAACGTTCCAAATCTTCATATTCAAATCCCACATGTTTCCCGCGCTTAATGCACCATATTAAGGCGGCATGGATCAGCTCCATCACCGATAGTTTTTTAAGGCGCTTCTCGTTTATTGTATATTTGTTTAACGCGAACTTACTGCGCCTGCGCCTCCTTCGTCTCCTCCTGCTGTTCCTCCCCGTATCACTATCTGAAGCCGAGTCATAGTCGGAGCTACTATCACTCGGGGATTCATCAGGCTCGGCTGATGACTCCCCCACCTTTTTCCCTGACGACTTCTTTTTTGTCGCCTTCACCACTGGCGTTGCATCTTCCTCCGGCGATCCAGCGTCCAGTACTGCACGCAGCGCCTTCTTCCTTCTCTCCCGCGCCTTCGCCGCCACCAACCGTCGCAGCTCCCGCTCCTCGTCGTCCTCCTCGTAGTCTTCCGTTCCTTCACCCGTGCGCCGGTTTGATTTCCCGGCCGCGGCTTCCAACGTACCCGCGGTTTCCTCACTCGATGAAGCGGTTTCCGCCTTCACAGACCGTCTGCCGGTCTTAGTCCTCTTGCATTTGAGACCCCGCGGGGCATCATGTTCCTCCCCACACGTCGCACAGATATCGACCGGCATCTTGCAGGCTCACGCGGTGCACGGGCACGTTGGTGCACGGGCACGTCTCTTCCAAGCTAGAACTCGGGTTCGAATGGCCGATATACTGGAGAACCGTTGGGGGCTGGAGGCGCGCGCATGCGCATGACACATTCCAGCCTAGACTTGCCTCGGTCCGACTGGACGCTCGGAGGCTTGGCGCATGCGCCCGACACCTAGCAGGATTAGACTTGCCTCAGCCCCCTAGAGCTGGCAGTTCTCCCGGCCCGGTGTGCAAGGCGGGGGGCCCGGGTTCGAGTCCGCCCCGCCGCGATTAACCATTAACAGGTTCCATCCAGAATAATATTGGTATAAATGCTTTATACTACACATAATCATAAAGCTGCAATAAATGTTTAGCGTTGGTTGGTTGTTGGAGTTTTACGTCCTGGCAACATCTACGGTCATATCAGGACGGGTAGCAACTTGCAACAGTGCACACTCATGCCAACTTTATAGTGCTGCCCCACTGGGAAATCAGGCCACTGGCACCATGACACAACATTCCACTCAGTCACATTATCCTGACACTGAGCTAACCAGTGCTTGCCCTATCCTATTAATGCAGAGCGCCAGGCTATGAAGCGACAATCATAAATTTGATAAGTCATTGGTTTGACTCGACTGGGAACACCCCCACCATACCCACTCACCACACACCCCTACACACCCCATCAGGCACCCCTAAATCCCCCCCCCCCCACCATACACACCAAAATCCTCACCACACCCCTACACCTCTACCACACACCACTACACACCCACCACACAAACACACATCCCTACTACACACCCATCACACAAAACATATGCCCCCACCACACACATACACCTACACCCCAACCACACCCACCTACACCCCTCAACCATACCACACCCCCCTCAACCCCCACCACACACCTACACCCAATCCATGCACACCCTCAACCCCTACTCCACCCCGCCTCACACACCTATGCCTATGTTGTGTCTGTGCATATAAGTAGCGGAATGCGATGGTTTTGAATATACTGTCATATATTTTTAGATAAATATATTAGGTCGATAGTTATCAATCTACTTTACTCTAATTTGAAATAATTTTTTTTAAAGGGTTAACTTTGTGGAGATATTTGAATTGAAAATATACTAACTTACTTTTGATGTGTGCACCAACATGCTGGACATCATGCTGTTTACCAGCATAGTATGGTCGCCCCAAATCAAATTCAATGACTCCTTATACCCCAGTCATACTATGTATTACTAGGCTTTCGATCACTTGCGACCACCCGATCGGTCGCGACCTCCGAGCGAGTATTTTGATTTGCCTGCCTTATTTTGCTTTGGTCGCAAGGAGGTCGCCGGCCTTTGGTCGCAAAGTGGTCACAACCTGTAGTGACATTGATGCCATAACTTAACAAGTGTACCTAGTATCTTACAGTGATATGTATGTGTGTATATACAGCCAGCTCTGGTTAGTCCGATACTTGATGTCCATCAGACATGAATTAGCACTAATATCCCAGATTTATGGACGATCTACATCACTATTCTCAGAACCATGCTGTGCAGTCCAGTTTGTCAACATTTTTAAATATCAAATAATGTTACATGAATGATTGATATGCATGTTTATCTGTAATAAATGTATATGTTACTTAGGTGTTATTATTATTTTTAATTTAATTTAATGAGCAATTGCATACATGATTCAGTCACACATAGGCCTATATATGCTTATAAAAATAACACAAACTACCACAATATAGTCTGAATTGGTTAATCCGACAATTTGCTATCCGACATTATTTGGCGTGTGACAGAATGTGTCGGATTAACCAGAGCCGACTGTATATTGGAAATATTAGAGTTGTAAATGTGCAAAATTAATTTTGATATGTATATCAAAATGAGGGACGTCATTGGCTTCATTTCGACAGGCAGTTTCTATCAAATTGACTTTAAAATATTTTCTTTTGTGCAGCAATAAATAGTTAATAATGAGTCCACCAGTATTTATGTTGGATAAATGTGATCAAATCGAGGTAGGTGTTTTGGTTTCGAAAGTGTTATGGTTTTCATGAGACTATGCGGCTTAAATTCGCTGGCTATACCTCAACCAGATACAAACGAATCCAGCATCAAAAGCTCTCCAAACATACCTTTGCTTAGTTTGTTCAGTTCATGCCACTGAACATGTGGGAGGAGAGTTGAGGTATGTGATGTATGAATAACATCATAGGTGGGATTCCCTCATCACATGATGTAGAGGGGTTCCCCACACACAGGGGAAGCCATGGCAACCACCAAGATGGCAGCCACAGAAAGCTCTCAATTCAACTTTTAAAGTCTATTAATCTACATGATTTAATCAATTGTTCACACAAAAAGTAGCTGGTTATGATAAATAAACATTTGAACTTTATATTTATCATTTTAGATTGCAATTTCTAACATTTCTTTCTCTATATGGTTGTCTAAAAGTGTCAGTGCTGCTGGACTAAATAAAACACAACAGAAGCAACCAATGTTAGCATTCTCCCCCCCCCACCCCCCCACCCCCCCACACACACACACTTATGAGTTGCATAAACTGAAAACTGGCAAACATATGCTTGGAGAGCATTTGTCGGAGTACGGGTAGTGTCTGAGCGACCTATATCTGGTCCCTTTAAAGCCGCGTGGTTTCGAAGATGTTATGCTTTCATTTGATTATTTGGCTATCACTTAAAGTTGCATAGTCCGATGGTGTTGAGTTTCTGACATTTTCTGAGATAAACATTTTGGTTGGTCATTATAATGTACCTTGCTTTAGCTTGAAGTAACTTTTAAGTTAAATGGCTAACTTTTGATATATTTGAAGTCTAAACGTGTAAAAATCAGTTTTGGCAAGCATGCCAGAATTCTGACACCATGGGCTTCTGCAGTAACCAATTCTATTAAATTGACTCAATGTTCCCTTCTATGTGTCAAAAACTGCTTAATAAGTGCATCAGTATTTAAGTTAGATATGTAGAATCAAATCTAGGTCAGTGTTTTGGTTTTGAAAATTGATGCTTTCATCGGACTATGCAGCTTTAAGTTGTGTAATGTAAGCAAGTTGTTGGCATTTTCTCGATTCATAACGCAGGGATGAAAGATCTCTGCGATTTCGCGGATTTCCGGTATTTTACAAATACATTGTTCAAACGCCGCAGTACTATAAGTGTATACTGATATGTTGTTTTATGCTGCATCACTATCAGCGTACATTAATACATGGTGCAGACACTATCAGCCCTCAAATGGCGCAGCACTATCAGCGCATACTACTAATACGTGCTTCAAACGCCGCAGTACCATCATCGTATACCAATATGTATGAAACCCGACTTCCTGGCATTTTCCGTGATTCCCTGACAATGCTAAACCTATGGGAGAATATCTGCATTTCCGCTTTTTTTCCGCGGAGACCACTTTCATCCCTAAGGAGGGTTTATTAATAATAGGTAGGTGCTTGAATCCAGTAAAGACGACACAGTTTTAAAAATCACACTTCGTGATATTCAGATCAAACAACAATCTTATATTTTAAGTGAATATTATTTTAGAAGTTTTCTGGCTAAATACAAGTATGTAAATGGGAGAACGAGGTAGGTGCCTAGGTGTTATGGTATTTTGCTAACTTAAAAAAAATTACATATATAAATAGCATGCCAGGTCTCTTTACCTATCGACACAATTTTAAAATCACACTTCATAACACTCAGATGTTAAAAAAAATGATTCTTGGAAGTCAATATTATTTGTACAGTTGTTTGGCTATATATACAAGTGGGTAAACAGGAGGCTGGTGTTGGTGCCTCGTTTTTGTCCTGTTGTGCCAGCTTAAAAAATACACATAAATAGCATACAAGATCAGATTACCAATCTCTTTACATTTTTTAAGAGTTCCATCTGACATCTGCACTCTAACAATTCTTCTAACCTTTAAAAGAAATAGCCCTTGACTTTTAGCTACATTTGATCGTCTTTGGGTGCATATTTAACCATTTGACAATGACATATATCTGTTTTGTGTTTTAGGAGTGTTTAAGTGATAGATACCTTTTATTTCAGGAAAATCAAAGTGACAACATGAATTCTACTCACTTGTGAGAGCGGGACGTAGCTCAGGCGGTAGAGCGTCCTCCTGTGAATGTGTCGGTCATCCTATCGATCCTGCTCATGGGAACCCATTTGCAGTTTGGGTTATGTTCCATTCCAACCAGTGGTCCACAACTGGATCATCAAAGGCTATGGTATGTGCTGTCCTGTCTGTGGGAAAGTGCATATAAAAGACCCTTGCTGCTTATCGGAAAAGAGTAGTCTGTGTAGCAGCAGCTGGTTTCCTCCAAAGAAATATGTCAGAATGACCATATGTTTGACATCCAATAGCCGATGATAAAAATCAATGTGCTCTAGAGGCATCATTAAGTAAAACAAACTCTTTTTTTTCTACTCACTTCTAGTTTTGAATATATATATCCTTTGCTGCCGAAAGGTATAAAATACTGAAGTGGGGTGATGAAAATGGGAAATATTGCGCCTCGAGCAGGAATCGAACCCACATCTTGCATTCCAGTCTAGTGTCTTAACCATTACACCACATAGGCTCCCTGATGTCATCACCCTATCCGTGCCCACCAGTATATATGTGGCATCTTGTCTGAGTGGTCAGTGCACACCACTACACCCGTCCCCTTAACTGGGAGGTCAGTGCGGACTACTGCAATACTCTACTCACTCACTCACTCACTCACTCACTCACTCACTCACTCACTCACTCACTCACTCACTCACTCACCCTGGGGCAATGGTTGATGGAGTGTGGGTGGTGGTGGAGGAGTTGTAGTGACAGCCGTACATGTGGTGATGATGAGGAGGGGGCAGCGCTGAGGGGGGGAGGGTAGGGTTGGTGGTGGTGATTTGTTTGTTGTTGGGGTTTACGTCCTGGCACCATCTAATGCTAGGTACACACCTACCGTATACGATTTGCGCACTAAAACTCGCGACCCGACCCGAGCCGCTTAAAACTGAAAACGGGCCGATTCATTTTTCGAATCGCGAATCGCAATCGTAAGGAAGCAGTTTTAGCCCTAAAACTGAGTTTTAAGTCGCGAATCGCAATGGGTAGGTGTGCTAGGGGAGCGCCCACCTCACAACTTTTGGGCAGTTTTAGATCGTATACGGTAGGTGGGTGCGGAAAAACGGTAGGTGTGTACCTAGCATAAGTCATATCAGGATGTGTGTCGACTTGTAACAGTGTGTACTCATGGCGACTTTATAGTGCTGCCTAACTGTGAAACCAGGCCGTCAGCACCATGACCCAATTTCCCACTCGGTCACATTATCCTAATATTGAGCTAACCAGGTCATGCTGAGCACCAGGCTAGGTAGTGACAGGTGTCAATTTTGTATGTCATTGGTTTGACTCGACTGGGATTCAAACTCCTGACTTTTCGCACGGGAAGTCGTAGATAAAAGATCACCCCGTACTTGTAGTAGCGGTGAAAAACAACCTTATATAAAAGCTGGGGAAATGAACTGAGCTGATAAATATTTAATTTAAGAAGCAAAATATAGTCTTCACATCCTCGCTACTTCTGATTTGACAAATATAATACAACATATACTTTAAGTTTAATGCACCTTACAAATTAAATCGACAGCGTTTTATCGCCACCATCTTGTCTTTTTGTATTCTCTCTCAATTCACCAACTCAGTGCCGATATAAGTAGCCATTTGATACCTGGAGCCAGGGATTCTATTTCCTGTTCCATACTAAAGCTATTTTCGCCAATATTTGGACTACGTTTTCGTTCACCCCTGTACTGTAAGTATGGGGTAAATCTTTTATTTAGGGAAGCCAGTGCTCTTACAGTGATCTGACAGGGCTCTTACCGATTCTGACACACAGTCATGCATCTCATAGAGGTGGTGCTGTAGGGTGAGGGCGGTAGCAGTGCTGGTGGTGATTGTGGTGGTGGTGGTGATGGAAGTGCAGGGTGGTGGTGGCAGTACTGGTACTGATTAGCGGAGGGTAGAAGGCTTCTATTCTGAGACTGGGTCAGTTGGTTCGGTACACATGTGGATTGAGAGTATCTTGAATTGGAGAGAGCTCTTGTTGTTGTGGGGGGGGGGGGAGTGACGTCTAGATGCAATATGTTCTATATAGGGCAGGTTTTTTGTCTTTTCAAAATGTCATAATTATAGGTCTTAACATCAGGGATGAAAGATCTCTGCGAATTTGCTGATTTCTGGCATTATTTTTATTTTCACCGAATAACGTTCACTAAAAGCCAATATATATATGACAGCAATTGGTCTGAATCCCACTGTTATATGACCTTAGATGTTGCTAGAACCTAAAACGCAAAAGAAGAAAAGTTTGGCATGGGAATTAATAGTCACAAATCACAATAAGGACTGTTGAAACCTGACTTCCAGCTTTTTTCTGCGATTCCCTGACAGTGCTAATCCTACAGGGGGAAATCTGCGTTATCATGGAAATTTGCCATTAGTTCTGCCGGAACCTGCTAGGTAGCGTTAGTGTTTCGGCCTGATTTTTGCGTTTTTTTCTCCGGAGACCGCTCATCGCTGTAACATTGTTTAAGCGCGGAGATACTGGCAAAGACTAAACAAATTTATACTTGTCGCTTCCTAGCCAGGTGTTCAACATTATTAGAATAGGGCATGGAATGGTTGGCTCAGTGTCAGGATAATGTGACTGAGTGGGATATCAGGTCATGGTGCTGGTGGCCTGATCTCCCAATGGGGCAGCACTATAAAGTCGTGTGTGCCCTCTATCACAAGTTGGTACCTGTCCTGATATGATCTGAGATGTTGCCAGGACGTAAAACTCCAGCAACCAACCGAGGTACTGGACTGAGTCTGGTTGTCTGTTATATAGGACAACTGCAGATGTGCCAAGTAGATAATTAATGTGTGGGTAGACAGATCTCCCTAGTACACACATTATAAATCGCGAGAAATAGCACGGCTGAAGGGGGATGGTTGCAGGAGGGGGGTTGGCCCCCTCCCATAAGGGGAGGGGGCTCGGGGGCCCCCGGAATATATTATTTTTAAGTGATGCAAAATGGTGCATTTTGACAGAAAAACATGCATTAAGCAAAAGCTAAGCTGACTATTTTGCAGGATTTTGGTGTTCTCTGTGGCAGAGTGGTTAGAGTGTCTAACATTTTTGTAGGTCGGACTCCTAATCTGAAGGTCAGTGGTTCGATTCCCCATGCCCCCACCTCTGCCAATTTGGATTCCCACCGCTGTGTATAACCTACAGCGTCATCAAAGGCCAATTGCTCTCATACCATGTCTATGTGGTGTGGGAGGTTTAAAATCCTGTGGGTCGTTAAAGGTGTAGGCTCGGGCTTTCTTTCGACAAACTGTCTAATGGTGAAAACAAGTCTATTCAGACTTATCCATGATAGGCAGTATAAATCTCCAAGAAAGCGGGAAATCAGGAGATTGAGGTTATTTTGCTATATTTTACGGAGATCTGCCAAATCTTGCACCTCTGCAACTGTGTTGTGAGCTAATTATTCCACAGGTGAAGTGGATCACAGTCAACCGTCACCAACCATGGTAAACTATCAACTACCATTGTCTCATGTCTAGGGCTGGCCTTAGGAACCGCGGGTCCCAATTGGGAAATTGTTGGTGGGGCCCAGGTTCACAGCCAAGGTCTGTTTTAGTGAATACTGCCTTTCCCATTGGACTCGGCACCATCTCCCAATAAAGGGAATTGAAAAGAAATCGCGGAAATCTGTAATAATGGATGTTTTGGTCAGACATATATATTTCTGAATTAAATAGAGCCGGATTAACAAAGGCTGGGAGTAGAGTGATGTACGGCTTGTGGTATTAGGGGATAGTCAATACTGGCTGCACGACTCAGACTTCCAGCCGCATAGTCTATATTACCCTAGTGCAGTCAATATTTGATGTGTGCATCAGTATCTAAGTTGCAAATGTATGGTCAAACGTAGGCAATTATTTAATAAATATTTGTTGAATATGATATGGTTCCATCAGATTATGGTGTTTTAAGTAATGGCTACTTTTCTTGCAGTTTTACATCAATGTGTCACATTTTAACACCAGGGGTCTAACGCTATGCAAAATGGCGCTGTAATCAGTGTCGGTTCAGCCATTTCTTCACTGCCTCAAACACCTCGCTTTCAGTCTGTTCACGTAATTGAAGTCAATGGTGTGACCTGCCTGTAACTCTGGTTCTGTCCTCGGTAAGAAACTTTTAGCAAAGCCAAGAAATTAGGTGGCATTTTCTTTTTGCTGTTTTCTTAAACCATACTCAAGAACCCTTCAGTGCAAATGTCATTTTAGAATTGGTCTGCACTGACCATTGTATTGTTATATATTTAGAAAGAAATGCCGTGACCTGTGACCGGACGCGGTGGCCGAATCGGTAGAGCGCAGGCTTCCCGTGCGGAAGGTCGGGTATTCGAATCCTGGCCGAGTCAAACCAATGACTTATAGAATTGATAGTTGTCGCTGCCTAGCCTGGTGGCAGTGGTACTGATTAGCGATTCAACCTTTGTTAAAAAAGAAGAGTAAATACATAACTAAAATAGTATATGACTTTATGAGGCCCTTTAGCATATGTAAAGCATGAACTTATTTTAGATTTCCTGAGAATGTTTTATAACAGAAGCCTATAAAGTACTTAGATTTATAGATATAAAACTACTTAGATTCATAGATATAAAACTATGTCGCCCTTTGTTGATGCCTTCTAGCAAATATAGTCATTTTAGAATTCCTGAGGACAGCTTGACTGATCCACCTCTTGTAACTTGTTACCTGTCTTTTTACATAAACGTTACCGTCTTTTGACACATGAGAAAACACCCAGAATGATGGAATAAATTTTACTCGCTTTTCGCCATGAATATGGCCGTCGCTGCTGACATGGCGTAAGATAGCCATCAGTCAACCGACCATCCTATAGTCTTAGCTGTCACAAATTAGATTTGCGGAGGCCGAGAGGCTGTTGAGCCCTCCCCATCGCCCCCCTCCCCCCCCACCCGCGCTAGTGTTATTTATTTGGGAAGGTAGAGGGGGGGGGGGGGGGGATCAGTCGCTTCTAGTCGGAGAACTAGTAGTTCCTCCAAAGCCTTTTTGTCCTTTTCCTCTCTCTCTTTTTTTTCTTTTCAATTGACAGATTTTAGCACCGAAAGCGTTGTGAATATGTGCCGCTAGGTGTTTTTTTTTTTTTTTTTTCTCCTCTCACTAAGATCGTGTAAGCTATATTGCCTGGGCAAACACCTCCCACCAGAGGCACTACCCCAATTGGTAGAGCGCTGGCTTCCTGTGCGGAAGGTCAGGAGTTCAAATCCCAGCAGAGTCAAACCAATGATTTACTAAATTGATACTTGTTGCTACCTATCCTGACTCTCGGCATTGCTAGGATAGGACAGGGACTGGTTAGCACAGTATCCAGATAATGTGTCTCTGTGGGATATTGGGTCCTGGTGCCGGCGGCCTGGTCTCCCAGTGGGACAGCACTATAAAGTGCCATGAGTGCAAGTCGCTACCTGTCCGGATATGACTTTAGATGTTGTTAGGACGTAAAACAACCAACTAACCAACCACCCCCCTTCCACATATACACCCCCCCCCCTCCCCCCCACTCACACACACTTGTAAAGTTGTATTGATTTGTTCCACTCAGACACACTATAGTCTGCCTTGGAGGTGCGTTTTACCAACCAGACGAATATTCCGAGTTCCGCTGGTCCCTCGATACAGACTGAAGATGGTACCCAGCGTGCCACTCACAGCTACAGCTTACATGGCGGAAGCCCTTTTCTTCACTATGAAGCCTATGTATTAAACTCACTTTGCATGTAATAACCTGTAATAACCACACACCTCTCGCTGACCAAACTTGGTAGGATTATTACTATATATATGTGTATATATGTGTAGTATAAATATTATTTATGCAAATATTATTGAGAATGTCGTTGGTAGCTGGTTGGGTGGTCACCCAATACAGATACTTTGCTATGTTCTATGCTTCTATGGAGTTGTTGGAGCAGCCCGGTGAGCCGGGTGCGAGCTGAGAAGTAGGGCAAGTGGGCCTGGACTGCAGGCAACCGGCCAAAATAGTTGAGTGCTGGTCAGTTGGTATTTGATTTTTGACTTAAAGTTTGGCAGGCTTTTGTTATGCCAGCCAGAAACAAAAGCCAATTGTATTTACTGTATTGCGTTCATTGAATTAATAATATACATATATTAGGCTAAGGGGCACACCAGAAGTAGACTCTGCAGCCGGAAGTCCTAGTTGCGCAGCCAGTACCCTGCTTGCTTTTGTTAATGACTATCTCCTAATACCACAAGCTGTAACAGATCTACTCCCAGCCTTTGTTAATCCGGCTCTATTTAATTTGGAAATCTATCTGTCCGACCAAAAAATCCACAAAATTGGATATCTGCCATTTCATTTCAATTCTCTTATTGGGAAATGGCACCGAGTCCAATGGGAAAGGCAGTGTACTGCTGAAATATATTAAATAGTCACTATTATTAATTATTATCATTAACCGACACCTTCTATTAATCTCCCCCATCCCCCACATCGTTCCACCAAGTCTATCACCATCGGAAAACTCTTCTCTCCCTCTATCTCGCTCTCCTCCCCTCCTCTCCCCTCTTCCACTCTTCCTCTCCCCCTCTTCCTTTTTCCCTCTTTCTATCTCTCTCTTCTTCTCCCTGTGTCTCCCTCCTACCTCTGCTATGTGTCCACGTCCTACATATTGCCTAATAGTAATACTAAAACCTTTGCAGATTCCCAACTGCTAACCACTACAACCACTGCCACCACCACCGCAACCATAACCACCACCAAAACCGACATCATCACCCTCCATCGTCACCATCACCACCACCACCACTACCATCACTGTCACCACCACACAACCACCTCCTGATATGACCTTAGATGTTGCCAGGACGCAAAACTCCCAACAACCACCAACCCACAACCACCAACCCACAACCACCACCCCACAACCACCACCACCCAGTCCTGATCTGACCTTAGATTTTGCTTAGACGTACAACTACAACTCCAACAACCAACCATCCCAACTGCCACCATGACCACATCATCGCCGTTATCACCTTCACACACACCACCAACACCAACACCAACACCAACACCAACACCAACACCAACACCAACACCAACACCAACACCCCCTCACACCCGAAGAAGCTGACCCAGAATTGGCGAGTAGAGAATTGTAACGAATTCTAAACAGTGACATTATAACATCGTGTCCGGTCCCAAAACCATCACCACCAACCTTCTACGAATACCCCGAAGCTTGGCGAGTGAGTAGGGATGGTACTAGGCTTAGGCCTAACAACAAAATCTGTTATGCGACTGACCCTGCAAAAAGTTGCCTACCGTTGGTAGGGCACACGTCTGTGCACGCACCACTCACTGTACCGCCGGATTTTTCTTATGTATTATTAATATGTATTATATATGACATCAATTGATTAGTCCGAATCCCGTTCTTATATGACATTACATGTTGCTAGAGCATAAACCCCAAACAAAAAAGAATTAGCTATAGAGACGATAACATAGTCACAACAAGAATTGTTGAAACTGACATCGGGCATTTCCCCCCGATTCGCTGACAGTGCTAATCCTATGGCGAGGGAAATCGGCGTTTTCGCGGAAATTTGCCTTTGGTGCCAAGGTTTCCGCGTGTTTAGTTGGATACCACTTTCATTCCTGATGCTGCATTCAGCAGGGCTCACCATGACTTGGGAGCTTGGGCCAGGTGCGTGTGAAATGGGGTACTTGACGCAGACGCAGATTGATTGATTGATTGATTGATTGGTGGTTGCTTTACGCCGTGTTGGCAGCATAGGCCATATTCATTCAATTCAATTCAATTCTTTATTTCAGACTCAGGATTATGGTAGTTACATAATTTGGTCCATAGTAGGTACATATAAAAATTAATGTGAATAGGATATAAGTAATAGTATAAATACTACCATACTAACCAATATCAAAATGTTGGTCTACATACAGTAGTTTGTACCAATGCCTCCATATGGCAGACGTAAATCTGAGATCACTCTCTTCTATTTTTACACGTCCTGTATTATAACAGTTTCTGACTTGTCAAGTCTAGTAATAAATTTGAATATTAGATTCCTGATTTACAGCCTGGAAGGCTGGCACATCAATATTGGCAAACAGCTGACTAGCACTGTGATACCTAGGTAGCCGGAGTAATAACCTCATAATGTCATTATATGCTACATTCAGTTTTCTAATGCTATACATTCTATAGTTCTACCAAATCTGGGCAGTATACAAGGGAGTACAGAAAGTTCTAAATAAATTTACCTTCACATCAGCTGTACACGGCGGGCAGACGCAGAAGCAGACGTGGATGTGGATGTGGACGTAGACGTAGAACGCAAAGAACGGAGACTCTATTATGTATAAACAACATTAAAAAAAATATACATTGCAACGTACATTATAGACTGCAGCACTGGGCAATAAATAGAAATGGTAACGCAGTTTCTCAAAGAGGAGCATAAATATATGGAATAGTCTCCCACAAAATGTTATTGATGCCGAGTCATTAAATTCATTCAAGAATAGATTAGAAAAAACATGGGTTGATGATCCAGGGAAATTTGACCCCTTATTCACCACATGCTACTAATTATTCCTTGTGTTGCTTATTTACTTGCACTTAAGCAAAATCGAGAGACAAATAAGTGTCACACTTCCTGTCTACCATTCGCTATTTCGCTATTTTATAATTAAGCCCACTGGGAAATAATAGGAAGAGCAAATATTTAAAATTGAGTCCACTGGCAAATAAATAGAGATGCAAATATTTAAAATTAAACCCCACGCTTCAAGTTTCTACAACTTACAAGTGACTCACTGGAAAAACTGACCCATATATCACCGGTCCCGAGATAGAATTTCCCATTGATGGAATTTTCCTGCTCACTATTTACCTTTGTTGGCATGCAGAGAATGTGTACACATAACTGATAAGTGATATTAGATTCCCCTAATTGTTTTATTATTATTATTATGTTTGTTTACTTTTTAGGTGAGTGCTTTTGCCATGACCTAACAATACAAGTTTTGCTAAGTGAAAGGTAAGTCACAGTTTTACCTCGGGTGTTCGCAATTGTTTGTTGGGGTGTTACGTCCTAGCAACATCTAAGATCATATCAGGATGGGTACCGACTTGTGACAGTGTGCACGCATGTCGACTTTATAGTGTTACCCCACCGTGGAACCGGGTCACCGCACCATGACCTGATAATCTACTCAGTCACATTATCCTGATACTGAGCAAGCCACTCTGTACTTTATCCTATTAATGCTGAGCACCAGGCTAGGGAGTGATAAGTATAAATTTGGTATGTCACGGTTTGGCTTGGTAGGGGTTCGAACTCACAACCTCCTGCATTTTTTGCCAGCCAGTGCAGCTGGCATTGAGCATTGCTGTTGGAGGAACGACCTAATCAGGATAATGTGATTGAGACGGAGTGGGATATCATGTCATTGTACTGACAGTGCAGTCTCCCACTGTGGCAGGACTATGAAGTCGCCCCACATTCACCTCTTCATAACATGAAACTTAAGGGCGCATTCCTTACACGCATGATTCCTTACATGCGGCATGCGGCACACGACTGGCTATATTTAAAAAATGAAAATAAACAAGTATACTCAATACTGCACTGTATATTCATATTTTTGTGGCTATGGTAGCATTTTTACCAACCCGAACCCCACCACCACCACTACCATATGTTTCCCCTCTGCACCCTTGTGTGTGACCGTTCCGTAATGCTCCGTCGCCTCTCCTTGTCTAAAACTAATGGACAAGTAAGTGCGACTGACTGAACCCCACCACCACCACTACCATATGTTTCTACTCTGCAGTCTTGTGTGTGACCGTTCCGTAATGCTCAGTCGCCTCTCCTCGTCTAAAACTAATGGACAAGTGCGACTGACGTTTCTATTCGCACACCGCGTGCCGCATGCCGCACCGATCGCTACAGGGATCGATCGAGTTGACGCATTCGCATTCGCATACCGCATGTAAGGAATGTAGTCCATTGACTTCAAGGCATTTCGATTTTTTGTCGCATTCGCATACCGCATGCCATGTGTAAGGAATGCTAGCTTTAGTCTTGGCCAATTGCGACCATATTCACACATGTGTCAATATCAGCGCTGGCTTCGGCTAGTGGCTTACCATTTACCTACAGGTAACGCTGGGTTGTAAAGAACCCTAATACTTTATCTTTTATATATAAATTATTATGTACTTTCTTGATACTACCTCTGCGAAAGTCTCTGGCAGTGGCTATATTGATGCCACTACAGCAAACTGCAATCTGATGCGTGGTACGTGCAGCCCGACACGACATATAAACATGAACTAGATTGGTGCATGCCTTGTTGAAGTTACATAGTTTTGAGTTTCTACCAGGTTTTATTTTTGTAAAGATGAATATATTAGGTTTATTTTTGTTGGAACTTTACGTCCTGCCAACATCTAAGGTCATATCGGGATGGATTTTAAAGTTGCATGGGCCGATGGTTTTGAATTTCTGTAATTTTTCTGAGATAAATATATTAGATCGATCACTAGTATCTACTTTACATTAGTTCAAAGTTACTTTTATTTTAAATGGTAAACTTTTGAGATATTTTGGGACCAGACTGGAAGGCCGAATGAGTTAGAGTGTCCGTCTCCTGTGTTGGTAGATCGTGGGGTTGTGGGTTCGAACCCTGGTCGAGTCAAAGCAATGACTTAAAAATTGATACTTGTCGCTTCCTAGCTTGGCGCTCGGCATTATTAGGGTAGGGCAACGACTGGGTGGCTCAGTGTCAGCATATTGTGACTGAGTGGGATATCAGGTCATGGTGCTGGTGGCCTGGTCTTCCAGTGGGGCAGCACTATAAAGTCGCCATGAGTGTGCACTGTCACAAGTCGGTACCCATCCTGATATGACCTTAGATGTTGCTATGATGTAAAACAACAACAAACAAACAACAACAAACAAGATATTTTGAGTGCAAACATGGAAAATTAGTTTTGGCAAGCTTGCCAAAACTCTGACACCATAGACTTCTGCAGTAACCGGTTCTGTTAAATTGACTTAGTATTGCCTTCTATGCAGCAACAAATCCTTAATAAGTGCATCAGTATCTAAGTTAGATATGTAAAATCAAATCTATTTAATTGGTTTGGTTTTGAAAATTTGATAGTTGATTGGACTATGCAGCTTTAACGTCGTACATTGCATTTTCTTTGGTGTGGGATGCATGGAAAGTGTGCTTGTGAATATTATGTCATTGTTTATTTTTTATGGTAAAAGTGTTACTGAGGGTGAAAGTCATTCAAGAATACTGAAAATAGCTTTGACAATTGTGGACGCCGCTGGATCGGGTGCACAGGTCTGCAGATAGGTTATGGCGGGCAGCCTATGTAATATTGATTCCAACCTCCCACGGGCACATTCGATGCATACAGACGCATGACCAGATGATCAGTAAGGTGGCCTAATGATTCCCATGGAATTCAAACCCTGACCGAGTCAAACCAGTGACTTAAAAGATTATACTTGTCGCTATCTAGCGTAGCACTCAGAATTACTAGGATAGGAAAAAGGAGCAGTGGAATGAGGAAGAGCAATTGTCAATGAGGATAATTTCCCCTGCTAATCAATGAATATAAGAAGGAAAAAGAGAATGGGGAGGAAAAAGCAATTTGTATTGACTGACGGCAATCAGTCAATATTGTTAGCCAGGAGATAGACGTTGTGATATTATGGCTGGGCTACTGTTATACTTATAGCTAGTAGTTGAACTAGAATAGACTGGATAGGATGGCCAAATTACTAATATAAATTATAAGAGCACTTTCTGGCTTCCCGTGCAGAATATCATGGGTTCGAACCCCGACCGAGTCCAACCAATGGTTTACAAGTTGTTGCTACCTAGCCTGGCACTTGGCACTCATAGGATAGGGCAAGGATTGGTTTGCTCAGTATCAGGATAATGTGACTAAGTGGAATATCGAGTCATCATGGCGGCGGCCTGATCGCCCAGTAGGGCAGTACTATTAAGTCGCCATGGGTACACACTGTCACAAGTTGGTACCTGCCCTGATATGACCTTAGATATGGCTAGGATATAAACATAAACAAACATGAACTAGAATAGACGATTTCCACCATTTTGGGTAGCAGCATGTGCAAAAGGTCTATAGATAGACAATCCCATCAGGTAAATACAACCACAGTGAATCAAGCGCGTCCATTAGGGTCATGTACATCCGGGCTTCTCATGCTGCTGGTTCCTGCAGGCGTGCCCTTCCCTACGGGACCAGCGAAATCAATATTAGCATCCACACCGCCATCCCACACCCACACCCACACCCACACCCCTCACGGGCCATTGGGCAGGAGACATGGGGGACCAGGTGGGAACCAGGAGGGGAACCAGGGAGGAGACATGGGAACCAGGTAGGAACCAGCAGGGGAACCAGGGAGGAGACATGGGGGACCCGGTCCCCCATGTCTCCTCCCTGGGAGGAGACATGGGGGGACCAGGGGAACCAGGTGGGAACGAGGAGGGGAACCAGGGAGGAGACATGGAGGGGACCAGGTAGGAACCAGCAGCGGAACCAGGTAGGAACCATCAGGGGAACCAGGGAGGAGACATGGGGAACCAAGTGGGAACGAGGAGGGGAACCAGGGAGGAGACATGGGGGGATCAGGTGGGAACCAGGAGGGGAACCAGGGAGGGGACATAGAGGGAACCAGTGGGGGACCAGGAATGGGGAAACTTGGAGGAACCAGTGAGGGAAATATGGAGGGGACATGGTGGGGCAGGAGGGTGCCAGATGGGGGAACCAGGGAGTGAACCATTGGGAGAACGAGGGAGGGGACCCAGGAGGGGACCAGGGGTGATTGACACCTGTACTGGGAAGGTTGGAACGAATTCTTGCTTGCGACAACTTCCGTATATTGTTAAGTTGAGAAAAACAGAAAAAAAAACCCTTGCTTATGCTTAATTCCCAAAGTGATGTTCATGAGTGTGTATTGGTGATTGTGCATGTGTGGTGGTGTGTTATGATGAGTGTGGAGTGTGTGTGAGTGTTTTGGTGAGTGTGGGTGAGATGGAAAGATTAGTGGGAACGGTTGGGGTGGGGGGTGGGGGGGGGGGGGGCTCAGATGCAAGGTCCCCTTCTGAATAGGGATGTGAATGCCCATTCTTTAGACCTGGCTGGCTATCACCTCATCTCCCCACTGTACAACCAGACCTGGTGGTGAAAGCTGTGTGGAAGGTGGGGAGTTCGATTACTGGTCGAGTCATACCAATGACATACAGAATTGATACTTGTCACTTGTCAAATAATTTCTCAGACAGACAATAATTGTGGGCCAACCTTGGCTGTCCTCCAAGGATTACATTGGAATTTCGCCCCCACTTGATGCGCAATATGTCGAGTGGAGCATACTCGGAACCTGGAGTTATTGCATGCTGAAAAAGCTGTGGAATTTCTTCATTTTGGTCTTTTCAAAAAAACAGTTTTATTGATCCTAAAGTATACTTTAAAAATCATTAAATTATAAAAGAAGCCTGGAAAACAGTGGGAACCCTGAAGCTGTAGCTGTAAGTGTAACCTAGCGTAATTTATATGCTGTGTGTCGCCTGAGGGATTAGCAGAACTTATAATACCCGTATTGACACAGTTTATAGACATGTAATTACTTATACCTTTAGTCTTAGTTCATTGTGATCAAATGCTCTTTTATTTATTACCTTCTTTTGTATGCAGTAGGATTTGGGTGTTGGTTCGTGTATTTTTGTGTTGGTAAGTCAAGATAGATGTCTTGGCTACTAATTTGTTCTGTAGATAAGTGTGTTTGTTTGTTGTTGTTTTACGTCCTAGCAACATTTAAGGTCATATCAGGACGGGTACCGACTTGTGACAGTGCATACTCATGGTGACGTTATAGTGCTGTCTCACTGGGAAACCAGGCTGCCGGCACCATGACCTGGTATCCCACTCAGTAACATTATCCTGACACTGAGCACACCAGTCCTTGCCCTGTCCTAATAATGCCGAGCGCCTGGCTAGGAAGCGACAAGTATCAATTTTTAAGTCATTGGTTTGACTCGACCAGGCTTCGAACCCACAATCTACCAGCACGGGAGACGGACGCTCTAACTCATTCGGCCATCCCGTCTGGTCCGTTCTATAGATAAATAAATCTATTTATTCATTGGTGTGAAGAAGGAAGAATCCCAATGTTGGTGGGAAGGGACTATCGGGAGGGAGAAGCGAGCAGGGAGGACATCGGAGAGTGGGACCACAGTGGGCACAGCAATGGTCATGCATGCAGTTGTTTCGTCATCTTATTGTCTTTGGGGCTGGTCAATTAGGTGCTTTCTGGCCGACAAGACCAATAAATATTAGCTTAACTTTTGTGGTTCATAATCATATACACGCCTTCTCCCACCACTGCTGGCACTATGCATGCATACTGATATATTGCCATTCAGTTGATGCATTTCACCTGGGGGGTCCTAAGAAGATTCCCGTCATGTAATTATGTTATTACTTTCACCCTTCACTGAGAGACATGCTCACACGCGATGTATATGGTCACATCATATGTATGGTTACTTGATTGATTGCTGAGGATTTATTTAACAGCGACAGGCCAGTGGTATTTATTTTGTAAGTCTTATTAATCACATTCACGTGCCTACATTGAGCCATACGGGATGGCCGAATGAGTTAGAGCTTCCGTCTCCCGTGTTGGTAGATCGTGGGTTCGAACCCTGGTCGAGTCAAACTAATGACATAAAAATTGATACTTGTTGCTTCCTGGCCAGGCGCTCGACATTATTAGGATAGGGCCAGGACTGGTTGGCTCAGTGTCAGGATAATGTGACTGAGTGGGATATCAGATCATGCTGCTGGCAGCCTGGTCTCCCAGTGGGGCAGCACTATAAAGTTGCCATGAGTGTGCACTGTCACAAGGTGGTACCCATCCTGATATGACCTTAGATGTTGCTAGGACGTAAAACAACAAACAAACAAGCAAACCTACATTGAAATTTACACAAAATTCTAGTCTTAAAACAACAACAAATGAAGAAAGAAAGAACAGAAACACTACATTGTTTTACAGTAAGTCAGTGACCGACCGACCGTCAAACTCAACCTCTCCCTCCCCAGCCCCGGCGGACCGAACCAGCAGCAAGTCCTGGATGACAACAGTTCTGGAACATCCAGCTACGTTACCGGTGCGCATGTGTAGAGCAACATATCTAGGGTGTCAATCTGGGCTGCTCATGGCCAGGTTACTGAGACGGAGCAAGTCATCTGATTCCCAACAAGCCGCTTAGCATTTTAATTAAACATTAGATTCGCAATAACTTAACATTGAACAATTTTTAACCTGTTTTTATTTCGATATTTGATCTATGTAGTGTCTAATTACTGCGCTTTTAGAATGCTATCCGACATATCAATTGGTATTTAAATAATGGTGGCTGTTATGGGTTATTTATCGAAATGTGTTGTTGAATTGTTGGTAAGCTGTGCCTCTCGTCCTTTGGGGATGAAGGGCGATGGTACACTGGAGGTGTCCCGCTTAACACTTACTGCTGGTCAGTTCACTGGCCACACGAAGCAGTCTCCTTACAGGGTACTGGTGGTATTACCTGTGTGTGTGTGTGTGTGTGTGTGTGTGTGTGTGTGTGTGTGTGTGTGTGTGTGTGTGTGTGTGTGTGTGTGTGTGTGTGTGTGTGTGTGTGTGTGTGTGTGTGTGTGTGTGTGTGTGTGTGTGGTGTGTGTGTGTGTGTGTGTGTGTGTGTGTGTGTGTGTGTGTGTGTGTGTGTGTGTGTGTGTGTGTGTGTGTGTGTGTGTGTGTGTGTGTGTGTGTGTGTGTGTGTGTGTGGTGTGTGTGTGTGTGTGTGTGTGTGTGTGTGTGTGTGTGTGTGTGTGTGTGTGTGTGTGTGTGTGTGTGAGTGTGTGTGTGTGTGAGTGTGTGAGTGTGTGTGTGTGTGAGTGTGTGGTGTGTGAGTGTGTGAGTGTGTGTGTGTGTGAGTGTGTGAGTGTGTGAGTGTGTGAGTGTGTGAGTGTGTGAGTGTGTGTGTGTGTGAGTGTGTGAGTGTGTGTGTGTGTGTGTGTGAGTGTGTGAGTGTGTGAGTGTGTGATGTGTGTGAGTGTGTGAGTGTGTGTGTGTGTGTGTGTGTGTGTGTGTGTGTGGTGTGTGTGTGTTGTATGTGTGTGTGCATGTGCTTGCGTGTGTGTGGTGTGTGTGTGTGTGTGTGTGTGGGTGGGTGTGTGTGTGTGTGTGTGTGTTCAATTAGATTTAGAGTCGCTGGTTGGTTCTTGGAGTTTTACGTCCTGGCAACATCTAACTTCTAAGGTCAAATCAGGACGGGTATCGACTTGTGTCAGTACACACTTATGGCGAGACTTTATAGTGCTGCCTCACTGAGAAATCAGGCCACCGGCACCATGACCCGATATCCACCTCAGTCACATTATCCTGACACTGAGCTAACCAGTCCTTACCCTATCCTATTAATGCTGAGTGGCAGGCTAGGAAGCGACAAGTATCAATTTGAGAAGTCATTGGTTTGATTCGACCAGGAACTGAACTCCCGAGCTCCCGCAGGTGAGGCCCATACTGTGCATATTCGGCCACAGTGCCAGGTCATTAGAGTAGTAAATGTGTCCATTAATGATTCGTAGCCATTATTGTTATATCCCTTTATAATCGCATGTAGAACGATGCATGTGATATATAACACATTATACTAGTATGAATGTGAGAGGAATAAATGTATCTAATCTCCTTATTGCGTATTGGTGGAGTTCTCGCCCCCTCAGGATGGGTCATTGTACCCGGGTGCCCCACCCACTGCGCTGGGCCCATGATATAATCAACCTACGCACGCCTACCTGTAACTAAATGGTTGCATCATGCCTAGAGTGGGACTCAAACCCATATTTCTGCCATTCGAGGCTGAGGGTCCTAACCAATAAACTATCTAAGTGCCATGATGCAATCAGCCTACCTGTAGCAAAATGGCAGCATCATGCCTAGAGCAGTCCTCGAACCCACATTTCTGCCATTCCTATGAGATTGTCCGACCATTAGGCTATCTGGGCTAAGATGAATGCAGCTCACTATATTCATCTCTGGTTGAATCGTAAATCTCATACTTATAATTAGAAATATTCAGGGCAGGTTCAATTCGGTACAGCGGTCAGCATATACAGCATTCTGGTCATGGAACCGGTGCCTTGGGGGGGTGGTACAACAAATGGGAACTATGATGATCATGCCCTCAGTAGGACTTGAACCCACATTTCTGCCATTCCAGGGCAGGCATCCCAACCGTTAATCTACCTAGGCTTCCTGATGAAACCTACCTTCACTGCTGCCTACCTGTGTATGTGGCATTTCACCTAGTGATTAGAAATCAGAAGCGCCTTTCTGTGCTCAGCCAAAAGGCAACTTTGCACTGAGCAGTTGAGTTCAGTTGACTTCGCGCCTGGTTCTCATGGAAACAAAGAGTTGGAGAGGTTAGTGGCGAGGTTGGGGTGGGGGTAGGGATGGGGGGTGAGGGGCTCAGAGGCAGGGTCCCCTTCTGAAGAGGGATGGGAATGCCCATTCTTCAGACCTGGCTGGCTATCACCTCATCTCACCGCTGTACAACCAGACCTGGTGGTGAAAGCTGTGCAGAAGGTGGGGAGTTCGATTCCCGGTCGAGTCAAACCAATGACTTACAAAATTTAGACTTGTTGCTTCCCAGCTTGGCACTCAACATTAATAGGATAGGGCAAGGACTGGTTAGCTCAGTATCAGGATAATATGACTGAGTGTGATATTGGGTCATGGTGCCCAGTGGGCTGATTTCCCAGTGGTGCAGCACTATTAAGTCACCATGAGTGTGCACTGTTACAAGTCGGTACCCATCCTGATATGACCTTAGATGTTGCCAGGATGTAAAGCTCCAACAACCAACCAAACAAGTGCTAGTTAAGGACAGTATCAGTCAGATTGATAGGCTGCTCACCAATACTCATTTCCCGGGGGCCGGTTCCTGAGTGACTGTGGGGATCCTGCTCAGTGGACCCATTTGTCGTTTAGACCCTGTGGTCTGAGAACCTGACTCGTACACGAGTCAGGTTCTCAGACCACAGGGTCTGAGAACCTGACTCGTTAGACGAGACCTATCCATTTGACACCCACATTCAGTAGGTGTCAAATAACAACTACTCTGAAAATATGCAAAATTAAACCAGCGACTCAATTTTCTACAACTTACAAGTGACCTAAAAAAAAGCTGGTACGCTTCCAGTATCAATTTGGGCTATTTTCCGTTCCAACCAGTGGTCCACAACTGGTTCATCAATGGCTCTGATATGTGCTGTCCTAACTGTGGGAAAGTGCATATAAAAGACTGCTTGATGCATATCAGAAAGAGTAGCCTATGTAACGGCAGAGGGTTTCCTCCAAAGAAATATGTCAGAATGACAATATTTTTGGCGTCCAATAGCCGATGATAACAATCAATGTGCTCTAGAGGCGTCGTGAAATAAAACTTTTTTACTTTCTCGACGATGTGTGTGGGTGGATTTGGTAGGTAGACGGTGGGGGTGGGGGTGGGGGGGTGGCTGAAGGGGGGTGTGTGGTAATCTGAGATAAGTGGGACCTGGGAGGTGAGTAGCAGTCTTTTCTGTGACAATAGGTGTGAGTTAATGACTGCACTAGTGTCTCAGTTGAATGTGTAGAATAAAATGAACTAAATGTGTTTTTTTTATATTTGATTTTTCATCGGATTATGCAGCTTTAAGTACATCCACCCCCCACCCTGCCATCTAATAACTCCAAACACAGTATTCCATATGAGGTTGTGAGGACTCAGCAGCCTTATCTGCTTGGTACACACGGCCTGGTGCGCATGCTGTTTGAGCTGCGTTGCTTATCTCTGCCGCTAGGGGCGCGCGCGTCTGTCAGTGCGCGGCCTGGTAAACTGCCCGCGACAATGCTGCCATTGGAGAGCCATGCCACACATCAAGGAGGAGGGGGGGGGGGGGTAAAGAAAGTATTAAAAGCAAAGACCACATACTGGTACAAGCTTAAGTTAGGATTCAAAAGTCAAACTAATGACGTACCAAATTGATATTTGCCACTTCCTAGCCAGGCGATCTGCATTATTAGGATAGGGCAAGGACTGTTTAACTCAGTGTCCATGTAACTGAGTGTGCTATAAGGTTATTGTGCCGGCAGTCTGTTCTCCCAGTTGGGCAGCACTATGAAGTCGCCATATGAGTGTTTTGTTTGTTTGTTTATTGTTGTTTTACGTCCTAGCAACATCTAAGGTCATATCAGGTGTGCACTGTCGCAAGTTGGTGCTAGTCCTGATATAACCTTAGCTGTTGCCAGGACGTAAAACTCCAACAGACAACAGTTGGATAGGCCTTCTCTAAAGAAGAGAACTGAAACATGCTAAGACTAATGTTCAAGAAGGGATATAAAAAAAGCAGTTCCCCTAGGAAGCTATCACCGAGCTTACCTTGATTAATAATGAATTTAAAGTCATTTGGTGTTGCCTTATAATCTAAGGAATTTCCACCTATCCCTTCCCTGTATGACGTCACAGAATGGGACTATCTGAGCTCCAACCCAGTAAGTATTATTGGTTAACCCCTCTTCAGCAGGGTGTGGGTGTGGGTGTGTGGTTAGCATGTGCTGCACCTATACCCACCCTGCGTGGGACGTGACACTCCATTTGCTCAGAATATAATAAATATCCAAAAGAATTGAAAATGAGTTAGTTCAGCTAACTAGCATGGTTGTTCGGTCAGAAATATCAAGTTCTTTGGTGTTGTTTGTTTGTTATTTTGCGGGGGGGGGGACTTATTCGAAGATAGGTGAGGTTTATTTAATAGCATAGCAAAGTAGCTGACACATCAACTTGTCACATCATCACTTGTGATACTGGTGAGGTGATCATTAGCGCGAATACTTCTGGTGCTTCCCACTAGTGCTCCACCTTCCCCATGCCAGTACTTTAAAGAGGTTCTAAAGGTTTTATAAAATGGTGTCAGGTGCTTGACCCATTAATTAGTAGCCTCGGTCTGAGAACCTGACTCGTTAGACGAGACCTATCCAATCTAGTCTCAAACAGCTGGGAGGGAAAAGGAGAGGGGGTGGGTGGTGGTGGTGGGGGGGCTCACTCACCCTTCTCCACGGCTCCTTTGAGACAACAGCGACTTGCTATCCGGACCGGACTCTGTCCACACCTCTCTCTATCTCTTCTCCGCCGGCCTTGCTTCTCCTTGATATGTCTGAAAAGAGTTCCAGGAGGGGGAGCCCACCGGCATTTCACTTTCTACTCTTACTCTGTTACATGTCTATGGCTCGCTGGTTGGTCACCATAGAGCAAATAGACACGGTCCTTTGACTCAACTCTCCTCATTTCTCTTTCCTAGACTCTGCCCTTTCGATTTTCTCCCAGGCATACTTCTTCCCCTGACCAGGGTAGTTGTGTTCTTGGGTGGGGCCCTTCACCTTTACGATTTCTCTGTCTTGTTCTCATTGCTGGAACCACCGCTGCACCCATCTTTACCCGCCCTTCCTCGAATCCCTTGCTGCTGACTGGATACAAGTGCTCAACTACATCTACCGCTCAACTACCGCCGGACCGAAGAGATTCGCTGCCGTCCCAACGCCTCGCTGTTACAACGTTGTAAAGATGTCCCCAGCTTCTACAACACTCCCTACTGAAGTTAAATCTTCAACCAAAGATTGGGCCAATTTATCGGAGCCTCTCTATTAATGTTGCAGTTCTGCAACCAGTAACCGTCGTAAGGTTACAAACAACCCCAGAAATTGAAATTGAGACAGCCCTTTTGCATCAGGCGTCTTTTCCTGTCCCCTGAAAGTAGTACATGGAAATGTGGCCCTGTTGGTGGCGGTATGTTTGTTTGAGTTTTACGTCCTGGCAACTTTTAAGGTTGAATTAGGTTGGTTGGTTGTTGGAGTTTTACATCCTGCCAACATCTACAGTCATATCAGGACGGGTGCCGATTTGTGGCAGTGCACACTCATGGTGACTTTATAGTGCCGCCCCACTGGGAGATCAGGCACCCAACACCATGACCTGATATCACACTCAGTCACATTATCCTGACACTGAGCCAACCAGTCCTTGGCCTATCCTAATAATGCCGAGCACCAGGCTAGGAAGGAACAGCTATGAATTTTAAGTCATTGGTTTGACTCGACCAGGGTTAGAGTCCCACGATCTACCAAAAAGGTCAAATCGGCATGGATGCAAACTTGTGTCAGCGCGGATTTATGGTGACTTTATAGTGCTGCCCAACTGGGAGTTCAGGTCATTGTACTGCAGGTAGTGCCTTATTTAGGTTTCATTCAATACCAGGCCTTTGTACTGTAGGTAGTGCCTAATTTCGGCTTCATTCAGTACCTATATATGGGTCCCGGTAGTATGTATGTTATGCTTATTAGGGTCTACATTGTACTGTAGGTCTTGCCTAATTTAGGCTTCATTCAGTACCTATATATTGTTAGGTATGTACTAAGACATGACACACTGGAAGCCAGCGGGCATGACCAGCAAACGGGCAACCAGCGCAGACTGGGAGGCACCATAACAAAGTCATTAAGCAACTGGACATCAACGTGTGTAGTCGGTTCTTAATCACATCATTACATGGTGTCCGAAGTGGACGCTATGGCTCTCTCTGGGTTAAAACCACCCGGACCACTAACTCTAGATAAAAATCTAGTGGCCAACTGAAAGGCCTGGATACATGCTTACGGCATTTACGCCACTACAGCAGGAGTTCTTAGTCGCAACAAGAAAGTACAATGCTGTGTGTTTCTCCATGTGGCCGGTGCAGAGGCTCAGAAACTCCACCAGTCCATGAGCTTTGCTGCGGGAGAGGTGGACAAAGTTGCTCCACTGAAGCTTTCCGCGTATATTGCGAAGGGAGAATGAACATTACGGTGACAAGGTACAGATTCAATACATACAATCAGGGACAGGAGAACATGGATGGATACATCTGGGAGGTACGAAACAAAATCGGTCATTGCCAGTATGTTGATTTAGAGGAATCACTCATGTGCAATAGGTTGGTAAGCGGTATTAGATTCAATACCCTCAGGGACCGTCTGCTTCAAACTCCTAATTTGTCACTCCAGCTGTGCGAGGATATGTGCAGGATGAGCGAATATCGGGCGAAACATCTAGCTGGCCCCAGTAGCTCTGAATACGCAGTGGACGCCGTACAATGCTACGATGCAACATGGCAGGCACCACTGGTGATGGGACAACAACAGCAGCGGTCCCCTGCCAGATGGGGATGCAAGCAACAAAACAAGAGTGTGGTTGGTGTGGATACTCCTCCCACAGGCATGACCGCGATGCATGTCCCACCAAAGGCAAGGCATGTTCCGGATGCAAGAAAATCGGCCACTTTGCAAGAGTGTGCCGTAGCAAGACGACGGCCGTAAACATAATTACGGTCGATGACGACGACCACACAGAGGAGTAGCAGCCGGAGGAGGACCTGTTCATCGGAGCAATATCAACCGATGACAACAAATCAGCTGACTTGTGGTTCGCTGACATTCCGATCGGGACAATGGATGTCAACTTCTCAAGTTAGACAATGGTTCCGAGGCGAACATCATCCCCATTGACGTGTTCAAGAAAATCGACATGGCTGAGTTGACCAAACCCAGATGTCGCTTGGTCACCTGCTCAGGACAGAAAATCAACCCGAGAAGCAAAACTACTCTTCAGGTATGGGATCAGCAGCTGTGTTTCCAGATGATCGACAGTGGATGTCCCATCCTCGGCAAGGATGTGCGCGTTCAGTTGCACATCCTGTTACGCATCGACAGCATCAGATCGGAGGTCTGCGAAGACAGCAATGAAGCACGGCAAATGGTAAAGACATTTAATGATGTATTCACAGGTCTAGGAACTATCAAAGTAGAGGCTAAAATCCATGTAGATAACAATGTTCAACCCATAATAGATTCTCCTAGAAGAATTCCCCATGCTACCGGAACTAAAGTATGTGAGGAATTGGAGAGAATGATCAATTTAGGAGTGATAGTAGAGGAAACTGAACCTACACCATGGGTCAATTTTATTACCATAGTAAAAAGACAAGACAAAATTCGGGTATGTTTGGATCCTACCAAACTAAACAAGGCTATAAAGCGGGGACCATATCCCACGAGAACTATAGACAAGCTCGTTTAAAAAATAGAAGGGTCAAAATTGGTCATCGACCCAAAAGTGGCTATTAGCAGATCCAACTCGACATCGAGAGTTCAAAATTGTGCACCTTCAATACCCCATTGGGGGGTCCAGGCTATACAAGGTTACCGTTTGGCATTAAGACGGCGCATGACATATTCATTTATGAAATGAACCGTATTTTGCATGATTTAAAGGATGTAAATGTTATAACCGATGACATATTGGTCTATGGTAAAACAATGCAGGAACACAACGACAATCTCTGAGCTGTCCTTGAACGAGCCAGCCAAGTTAACTTGAGACTAAATCCTGAAAAATCCAGCATGTCAGACCAGCGTAGAATATGTCGGTCATGTTATTTCAGGCAAGGGGATCAAATCCAACAATGAGAGAATCCAACCAATCACTGACATGCCCACTCCTACTAACAAACAAGCCATACTTCGATTCTTAGGTATGGTAGCACGCGTCAGAAAATTCCTACCTAACCTAGCAGAAATAACAAAACCGCTACGTATTCTAACAAACAAAGAGATGGCATGGCACTGGCAAGCGGAACAGCAAAATGCATTTTACAAATTAAAGCACATGATAACACATGCACCGGTACCCAGTTTCTACGACGTAACAAAAGAAATCACCCTTTAGGGGGACGCTTCTAATTCTGGCCTAGGAGCTCCACTCCTAAAAGAAGGCCATCCCATAGCAATGGCTTCGAAAGCTCTAGATGACACGCAAAGTCGCTATGCGGTGATCGAGAAAGAGCTACTGGCCATATGTTTCGGTTGTATGAAATTTTATAACTACATATTTGGGAAGAAAGTGCGTGTAGAAACGGACCACAAACCACTAGTTTCAATCATAAATAAGCCATTGCATCAATGTCGCCCGTGTTGGTAGACCGTGGGATCGTGGGTTCGAACCCTGGTCGAGTCAAACCAATGACTTAAAAATTGATACTTTTTGCTTCCTAGCCAGGCGCTTGGCATTATTAGGATAGGGCAAGGACTGGTTGGCTCAGTGTCAGTATAATGTGACTGAGTGGGATATCAGGTCATGGTGCTGGTGGCCTGGTCTCCCAGTGGGGCAGCACTATAAAGTCACCATGAGTGCGCACTATAACAAGTCGGTACTCGTCCTGATCTGACCTTAGATGTTGCTAGGACGTAAAACAACAAAACAAACAAATCAACTTTCAGCACGTATGCAAAGCATGAGAATGCGGTTACATAACTACGATTTGGAATTAGTACGCATAAAAGGGTGTAACATGTTTGTTGCAGATGCGTTATCAAGAGACCACACCGACACAACTGGTCCAAACGAGCTGTTCGATAAAGAGATCAGTGTCACTGCAATAGAGATACCCCAGGAGTGCCTACAAGAAATCGGCATTGAAACACAAAGGGAGACACTCTTGAAAGAAGTAGTCAAATTAGTCGAAAATGGTTGGCCTGAAGACAAGAATTTAGTACATAAGTGCACGACACCATTTCACATGTTTTGACACGAGATAACTAAATGTGATAATATATTGTTAAAAGGTAACAGGCTAATCATACCAAAACAACTACAAAAATCAATATTAACGAAATTACATGAAACACATCAAGGTAGTATCAAAAGTAAAAGGTTAGCTAGAGAACATGTTTTCTGGCCAGGCATGCAAACACAGCTAGAAGACAAAATAACAAGATGCAATCTATGTCAACAATATCGAAACAAACAGCACAGTGAACCCCTACAGTCACACAAAATACCATGCTTACCATTCAGCAAAATAGGGGCCAACTTATTTCAAGTAGGTAATCAGGACTATTTGCTGATAGTGGATTATTTGTCAAAATACCCAGAGGTTATTGAACTACAAACGACAACAAGCAAAGCAGTAATATTGGCCATGAAACAGACATTCGGCAGGCACGGCATTCCATCGGTAGTGGTTTCAGACAATGGTCCACAATTCGCTGGTTCTGAATACAGGAGCTTAGCAAAAGAATACAAATTTACAGTAACATTCTCGAGCCCGCACTACCCGCAAAGCAACGGCCAAGTGGAAAGACATATCCAGACGGTAAAATTTATGATAAAGAAAACTATGCACGAGTCAAAGGACGACAGTTTATTTTTGCTAAATTTCAGAAATACACCTTTGTCAGAACTAAATGCATTACCCGCTCAGCTGTTGATGAGTTGAAAATTGCAGTCAAAATTACCAACATTAACAGTACAGTTAAAACCAGAGGTAATAAAGGTAAAAGACCATCAGATTGAGAAAATTCAACAAAATCAAAAGAAATTCTATGACCGACACGCAGGGAAACAGCACAAACAAATCAAAATCGGTGATCACGTTCGATACATAACACACAAAGGAAAATGGGTCATAACTAAAACAATTGATGAAACTACGAAATAAGAAATCGAAACAATCTCAGATTGAAAAGAAACCGAAAACATGAGCATTTCCCACCAATTGGCTGATTTCTGCCAATTAAATGCATCCTGGGCTGTTCACGAGATACGTGTAAATCCGAGGAGAAAAAATTTGTGCAAGATTACCAGAACAACACTTCTGTATTCTTAGAGTACTGGTCTATATGCCTACTCTTACCTTATGTCACAGGTGAAGAGTGAAATTTCTCCCTCCTAAGTGGCTACCAAATTGCACCAATTGTGTCCTACTTGGAAACAAATTTATCCATGGGAGGGGGAGTGGCCCCCCCTCCCTACACCCTCCCCCCTCCCTACACCCTCCCCCCCCCCCCTCCCCCCCTCCCCCCTACTCAGCCTTTGGCCGAGTTTTGAGGCATACGCCCACAATCAGCTAATTTGTTTTACTTCTCTGCTCATGTCTGGTTCTAGAAGCACAAGAAGAATGCATGTAATAGCCGAACAGGTGATTTGGACCGAGACATATACATGCTCATATCTACCATGTCAAAACATAACCAAGACAAATGTATCTGACCGGGCGTGGTGGCCGAATCGGTAGAGGACATGCCTCGTGTGCGGAAGATCGGGAGTTTGCGAGTTCGGTTTCCAGTCGAGTCAAACCAATGACTTAAAAATTTATACTTGTCACTTCCTAGCCTGGTGCTCAGCATTATTAGGATATGGCAAGGACTGGTTAGCTCAGTGTCAGGATAATGTGACTGAGTGGGATATCAGGTCATGGTGCCAGTGGCCTGATTTCCCAGTGGGGCAGCACTATAAAATCGCCACAAGTGCGTACTGTCACAAGTCGGTCTTGTCCTGTTATGACCTTAGATGTTGCTAGGGCATAAAACAACAACAAACAAACAAACAAATGTATCTAGGATATCCATTATGTTAATACCGGACACTTTCATTGAAAGGGAGATAAGGCTAGGCGTGTGTCCCAAAAGCCAGAGACTGACAGGAAACTGAAACTGGACATTAACGAAACTATAACCTATATCTATTTTGTTGCATTGTTTTATTTCGCTACTTTCCATGTTGTTCTTTTATTGTTTGAAAGGATGATGTTATGTATGTACTAAGACACAACACGCCTGGAGCCAGTGGGCCGGGACCAGCGAATGGGCAACCAGCGCAGACTGGGATGCACTGTAATAAAGTCATTAAGCAACGGGACATCAACGTGTGTAGTCGGTTCTTAATCCCATCATTACATATATGGGTCCCAGTGGTATGTATGTTAGGCTTATTAGGTCTACATTGTACTGCAGCTAGTACCTTACTTAGGCTTAATTCAATAAGTGGGTACAAGTAGTGTATATGTTAGGCTTATTTAAGTTATTAGGAGCTACATTGTACTGCAGGTGGTGCCTAATTTAGGCTTCATTCAATACATATGTATGGGTCCCAGTCGTGTGTATGTTAGGCTTATTAGGGTCTACATTGTACTGCAGGTAGTGCCTTAGTTAGGCTTCATTCAATAGCTATATGAGGATCCAGGTAGTGTGTATGTTAGGCTTGTTCGAGGGGCTGCATTGTACTGCAGGTACTGCCTAATTTAGGCTTCATGCAATACCTACATGAGGCTACAGGCATTATTTATGTTGAGCTTCCATGCTGGGCTTTGAACGCAGTTCATTATCCAGATGGGCCTAATTGTGGTGCTGGGACTCGACATGCAAGCAGCTTTCCCAGATTAGGCTCAGCTTTCACGCCTCCTTCTAGCAGGGCCTGCTTCACTAACAATACTTTTATCAGCAACAATGTTTTGCTAACCAATTTGCGATTGCTTCTTTGTCCACCTTCTCCATCTTTAAAAAAGATTGCTACTTTATTGTTGCTGTTTGTTGTGTGTGTTCATGTCCGGACGCGGTGGCAGAATAGGTAAGAACACAGACTTCCTGTGTGGAAGGGTGGGATTTTGATATGACCTTAGATGTTGCCAGGACGTAAACTCCAACAACCCACCAGACACACACACACACACACACACACACACACACACACACACACACACACACACACACACACACACACACACACACACACACACACACACATATATATATATACCATCTGCTTCTCTTCCTCTTTTTTAGAACTGCAAACACAGTTTTCCAATTGCTTTATACTGCAATCAAGTACAGCAGTCTGGTTGTGACCCCCCCCCCCTCCCACCACACACACTCACGCGCCATGATGTAATTTCAGTACTTAGTTTGGAGTTGGTGATTGCGGATTCCCAGTGCTGCTCGGTCCATAGCGCATATTGATCGGCCTGCAGGGGTGCGGGCGTCCCATTCACCCCACAACTGAATGGCCCCCCTCCAACTCCCCCCCCCCCCCCACCATACATACTCCATCCCCAATCACCCATCCATATCCCCAGGGTGAATGGATGCCACTTAAGTAAGAAGGTGGGGGTTACAATGGCACCTGAACGAATGCGGGGCAAGGGTGTGTGTGTGTGTGTAGACATGTATGTACACACACACACACACACACACATATATATATATATATATATATATATATATATATATATATATATATATATTTTTTTTTTTACCTCGGTACTAAGCCTCAGGCTACTCGTAGCCGAGGGAGAAGGAAGCACATCTGGGTCCAGCAATTAGCATAATCAACTCACGACGGGAGGACGTTCGTTGAGTTGCTCCGGCAGTTTTTTTTGTATCTACGACGTACTAACTGTAAGTATGGGAATTGAGGATGGTACAGTTAAGTTATGATACTTTACTGCACCTTTTGACGAAGTTTTAGAACTCGCATGTTTATGTACATTACTTTTATGGGTGTTTTACGATTCGTGAAACATCGATAGAACAATGCGCCATGTTTTTTCTTTGTTCTACAAGCCGCCCGTTGACGAACGGAGAGAGATGTGGTTGGAGCCACATTTCGTTAGGATTTATTCCTGAGTTTCTTTTAAAGATTCCCCACATTTTATAGGCATACCTCCAAGTTTCATAGCATTTTCTCCAACTTGTTGGTGTAGTAGCCACAGGAGGGAGAAGTGTACAGAATAGAGAGTGTGGGAGGTTACCGGTATACTGGTCCCCACCCCTCGTTTGGTTTTGGTTTTGATACCATACACCTACGACATTCATACTTTAGCTTTGCTTATGCCTGTGTTCTCCAGCACCACTAGATGCACAATTTTGGTTTGCTTTGGTTTCCTCCCACCAAAACCCATCAAAGGGAAACCTTTGGACAAAACAAAAATGTTCGGTGGCCAACTTCAACACCTCTTCAAAGAGGTTGAGACAGGGTCAAAGTGTGGGAAACATATGGATGACAAGAAGAAGGCGACTGATGCGAACACTCAGTTCAAGAAACGACCAGATTTTCGCAATCGTCGGACCGGCAGAGGACGGTCCGGGTCAGGCTACAGCTTCCAGTCCAGAGGCTGAGGCCAGCGCCAGTCATTCGGCTGGAACAAATGATTCCGAATGATTCTGGATCTGACAAGGCTGAACAAATTAGTTAAATATAAACATTTTAAGATGTTTTCTCTCAAAATGGCAAGGGACTTAGTAACAAAAGGTTCCTGGCTTGCTAGTGCGGATCTTAAAGATGCCTACTAGACACTTCCAATTTACAAACAAGATAGGAAATTTCTGCGTTTTGTTTGGAATGATCAACTCTATGAGTTCACCTGTATGCCGAATGGCTTAGCTTGTGCCCGTCGCTTGTTTACTAAACTGCTGAAACCTATATTTTCATTGATGGCAAGGCAAGGACATATTATGTTCCAATATATTGACGATTCTTTCATTGTTGCACAATCAAAGGCAGATTGTCAAAAGGCAGTAGATGATCTCGGTGCAATTTTCACTAAATTAGGATTTTACATCCATGACAAGAAGTCAGTTTTTACACCAACAACACGTTTGAAATGCTTGGGGTTTCTGTTAGACACAGACAAAATGACTGTGTCATTAACGCAGCAGAAACTAGATAAGTTTATCGAAACAGCAGACCAATTGTTGCAGTTAACTAGGCCAAAGATTAGGCAGGTCACAGTATTAATTGGAATTATGATAACCTATGCCCCAGCTATCCTATATGGGAAAGCTCACATTAAGTCACTAGAGATAGACAAGAATTTAGTGTTAGCGCGTATGAAAGGGAATTTTGAAAGGAAAATTACTATTTCACCAGACGGTTTAGAAGATATTAAGTGGTGGTATGCTAACATTAATTCTTCTCCCAATCCGATTCAAATAGGCAAGCCCAACACTGTTGTTACCACAGATGCGTCATTAGACGGATATGGTGCTCATAGAGATCATCAAGTAACTGGAGGACGATGGTTAGACGATGAAATTTCAGACCATATTAATGTCATAGAACTTAGAGCAGTTTATCTGGGTTTATGCAGTTTAGTGCATATACCAAAGTTTCATGTCAGAGTTTTGACAGATAACACCACAGCGATGGCTTACATTCGTAACATGGGAGGGACTAGGTCCAAACCGTGTAACAGGATAGCAAAATTGATTTGGAATTGGGCTCAAGAGCAAAACATATGGCTAACTGTAGCGCATATCCCAGGTAGTCAAAGCACTTTAGCAGACAAGAAAAGTTGACAATTTCATGATCATTTGGAGTGGTCATTAAATGACAACATTTTTTAACAAATTTCTCTCTTAGATGGGGAAGACCACAAGTAGATCTGTATGCATCACGAAACAACTACAAGATTTCTAAATATGTTTTGTGCCATCCAGAGCCTAATGCTTGGCCAGTGGATACATTCTCTGGTTTGGGACAATAAATTTTATTATATTTTCCCACCCTTCAGCATTATCAGCAGAGTGGCCAGGAAGATCAGAATGGATCGCACACACACAATTCTGATCATGCCCGAATGGGACACACAGCCATGGCTAGCGGCAGTGGCATTGGGAGCGAGGGTCAGTCTCAGATTCCCAAGAGCACACAGAAACCTACAACATCAAGGACCACTAACAACTCACGGAGACGTGTCAACAACACCCCTCCTGGCATTCCTTTTTTTAATAAACATTTAGAGAAATTTGGCCTGGACAAAATTACCCAACAAAGGCTGGTGCCGAACGCCTGGAGGAAAGGAACAGTAAAATTATATACTAGCTATTTAAAGAAGTGGGGACTTCATTGTCTACTTAAGAAAGTTAAGCCCTTAAGGCCTACAATAGCCCAGGTAGTGAGATTTCTGAGGATGTGAAAGGATGATGGGTTAGGTTTTGGTGCGATTAATGCAGCGAGATGTGCATTATCTATTATCTTACCGAGAGTAGATGGACAGACGATTGGTAAACACCAGGTGATACACTGGTTCTTAAGGTCGGTTTATGAAAGGAATCCGCCAAAACCAAAATATAATCGATTTTGGGATGTATCGATAGTTTTTAAGTTGTTTAAGTCTTGGCCTAGTAATAATCATTTAGGCATAGGCATAAAAGAACTAGGATTTAAGTTAGAAGTTCTATTACTGCTGGTTACAGGTCATAGAGGACAGACCATTGTAGCTGTCTCTAGATGGACTGGAGATTGACCGAAAAGAGGCGACGTTTGATTTACAACAGTTATTAAAATCAAACCGCACAGGAGACCCACTGTCCACAGTACATGTGAGTAGTTTCCCGGATGATCGACGACTTTGTGTAGTGTCAGCCAAATGGGCTTATATATCCAAGACAAAAGGAATACAAAATTCAAGACCGCTTTTGGTGAGCTTTATTAAACCACACAAGGCGATCTCGAGAGACACTCGCAAGATGGACCATTAAAGTGCTTAAGGCCGCAGGGGTCAATACTGGACGATACGCTTCTCATTCAACAAGAGGAGCTATGGTCTCAAAGGCACGACAGCTAGGGATCTCAGTTAAGAGAATCCTACCACATGCAGGCTGGAAGACAGCTAGATCGTTTGCAAAACATTACAACAAATGACTAGAGAAGTCAAGCGGCCTAGCGACACGCTTGCTCACCAAGTAACATGACAGGTGAGAAGGTAACAAGTATATTTGGTTTGATACTACTGTATACTAAATTGAAATGGATTAAGGATAAAAATGAAGTTACGTAAAAGTCTCCCTCGGCTACGAGTAGCCTGAGGCTTAGTACCGAGGTAAAATAGTATAGTTATACAAATCTTACCTGGATACAGATGATGGATAACTGTTGTTTTCAAGCCTCGGTACAAGCCTCGGATAGTCGTGGTCTAGGGCCCGCCTACCCAACCCTACCATGACTATTACGTTGCTTGTGCATAGACGAAAACATTGAAGTATCCATAAGATCATTTTTATCCTGAATATGACCGTAGACGTTGCCAGGATGTAAAACTCCAATTTATCCTGAATAAGTAGATAAAGATTGCTGGACCCGGATGTACTTCCTTCTCCCTAGCCCACGACTATCCGAGGCTTGTACCTAGGGAAAACAACAGTTATCCATCATCTGTACCTAGGTAAGATTTGTATAACTATACTATATATATATATAAATATATATATATATATATATATACACACCATTCCATACATACCATACATACATATACACAATCCATACATATATGGAATGTGTATATATGGGGGTGTATAAACAGTGCCTGCTCGCCTGCAGGTCAATCTACTAGTACTAGCAGTCAACCCGCTGGTATGGCAACTTTAGCTTCTTTTTCTTTTTTGTTGTTGTTTCTTTTTCATTTTTTGTTGTTGCTTTATTGCTTTAAAAAAAGGTTGTGTATATCTAGTCAGTGTATCCATTCAGTACATGCATTTGACGTAGGTGGTGTTTAAGTTAGTTTTCTAGGCATGGTTATCTCAGAATAGTCTAGGCTTAGGAATAATCCAAATTTAGTTAATTATATATGGTTGCGATTTATCCAGTTTGTAGCAAGCTTTCAGTGTGTGCATTAACATAGGACACAGTCTGGACAAACAAACAAACATAACCTAACTATATAATGCCGCAGTAGCATGCTAGGAGAGTGCGGCGGGGGGGGGGGGGGCACGGTGGCACTAATGCATTAGTGAACCGATAGGTGGCGTTGTGAAGGGACTAAAGCCGTGTTTACACGGGGAATTGTGAAACGATGTAGACAAAGCGATTCATATGAAGCGTTTTAGAAGCGTGTTTACACAGCAGAGTTTGAAAGTGTGTCGGCGCCGGGAACAAGCAGGCGCCTGTAGCCGGCAAGCACTGCTATTTGTTTAGTTTACACACGTCGATTCGACTCCGATGTAGCTGCTACGTTAATATCGCTTGGAATTTAAGGTTAATTTAATTAAATTTCATTATTTGAGTCTGTAATTCTGTTAAATATGATCGCATTCACTAGATTTCGGCGTAATCGGGCCCTAACACTGCCAGGCACCAGCAATTAGTTACTGCTCCCCCTGTTCCCGGCACGCACTACTATTTTATACTATCGCCGCCCGGGAACAAGCTGAATCGCTTCAAATAAACCACCTCCCGAGGTGGTATAGATGAGGCGTTTCATATGAAGCGATTCAGCCTTAAAACGCCACAGAACCGCGTCTACACGCCAAATGTGAGTCGATCTAGGCAAGTGCGTTCATATGAAACGTTTTAAATCGCCCGTGTAAACGGGGCTTAATACTGTAATAGTAAACCATAAGGCTCCACTGTTCCCTCGGGGAAATCCAATGTCACACAAATGACAAGTTGGTTATGACACTTGCACATGCCAGTTCCGGAAAGAGGGTGGTGCGGGTGGGGGGTGTATTACCTGTTTGTTTATTGGAGGTTCACGTCCGGGCAACATCTAAGGCCATCAGCACGGGTACCGACTTGTGACTTCATAGTGCTGCCTCACTGGGAGAGCAGGCTGCTGGCACCATTACACAATTTCCCACTCAGTCACATTATCCTGATTCTGAGCTAACCAGGCCTTGCTCTATCGTAGTATTGCCGAGCACCAGGCTAGGTAGTGACAAGTATCAATTTTGTAAGTCATTTGTTTGACTCGACCGGGAATCGAACTGCCAACCTTCTGCACAGGAAGCCTGCACTCTACCCGATCGGCCACCGCATCCATTCAGGGTATTACCACTAACTAGCAAACCTCCCTCTTTCACTTATATATAATATCTGATGTATAATCAATTATATGCTATATAAACCATTATACGAGTATAATAGGTCGGAAGATCCATCTATTCCCCAGCCACTAATGCCTAGTACAGACCTCCCGTATAGGATTCGCGCACTAAAACTCGCGACTCGACCTGACCCGCTTAAAACTGAAAACGGGCCGATTCGTTTTTCGAATCGCGAATTTCTATCGTAAACGGCCGCTTTTAGCACTAAAAACTGAGTTTTATGCGCGAATCGCAATCGCTAGGTGTGCACGGGGGGGCGCACACATAGCGATTTTTGTGCGGGAAACGGGCAGTTTTCGATCGTAAACGGGAGGTGTGCGCGCACAAACGGTAGGTGTGTACCAGGCATAAGTCATCGGCTGGTCACCTACTCATTAGGTCATCTATTGGTACCTCATGACCTCCCGAGGTGGCGCCACCTGCTCTCCCCTGCCTCAGTGGCCGTTATCCTCACTCACAGTACCGCTGAAAGAACGCAAAGAAGAATATGTATTCCTGGATAGATTAGCATGAGTGGCTGGTTGTATTCATATTCCTGAATTCTGCTCTGGCACAAGCCTTTTGCTGTGGACTGGCACGATCGGGGTGCCATCAATGGGACCTGGACCTACGAACCAAGCTGTGTGCAGAATTGGATTATCTCAATTCAACTTTAATGTGTACATGATATTATCAATTCTTCACTCCTCAGACTAGTAGTACTTTTTTTGGGGTGATTCGGTAAGGCTAATTTGATTCTGGCTAGAGACCCAATTAAAATACTCAGTCTAACTCTGTGTTGTGTTTTCTTGGAGTAACATCTATGTGTATATATATATATATATTTTGTGCACTTTTTTCTGAGCGACGAGTGAGTTTCATCGTCGCGGAACCGGTGGACTCGGTGCTGCCCGAGTGGGGGCGCCAGTAACTCAGGGTGTGCTACAAACAGTAGATCGATACCTCCGCGAATTTATACTCGTATAATCCCGATACATAACATATATACATTTTAATGAGTGTAAAGAAAATTAAGAAGTTTAGTCAGTCAGTCATTCAGTCAGCCAGTTTAGAATTTGAATTAGCCCCATTTAAAAATTGGCGGGTAAATTAAATTAAATAAGCAAAAGAAAGGAAATGGAATACCGTGATTAAGTTGCGCATGGGAGGGGAGAGGCAGTATGTCAGTACAAAATGGTCCTATATTTGCATGGAGGCATCGGCTGCATGCTTCAGGCCAGAGGTTCAATGGAGCATGCGATGCTACATTCACCAGAGCTTTTGATGCATGAATGGTGTGCTTTTAGTCACGTGGGTGTAGCCATTGTGTCCTGATGTGGCAGTGCACTCCGTGTCATTCAGGCTTATATCACGTGACTTTCTGTCGAAACCAATCAAGATGTGGCTGCAAACTCATTTTGCATTTTAACCCATTTAAGACGTGTCAAGGACACCACCTGCATTCACCGGACACAGTGGCTGAATTGGTAGAGCGCAGGCTTCCTGTGCGGAAGGTCGGGATTTCGAATCCCAACCGAGTCAAACCGATGACTTATAAGATTGATGCTACCTAGCCTGGAACTTGGCATTAATAGGATAGGACAAGGACTGGTTAGCTCAGTTTCAGGATAATGTGACTGAGTGGGATATCATGGTGATGGTGGCCTGGTCTCCTAGTAGGACAGCACTATAAGGTCGCCATGAGTGTGTACTGTCAGAAGTCGGTGCCCGTCCTGATATGACCTGTGATGTTGCTAGGACATAAAACAACAAACAAACCACCTGCATTCATGAATTCTTCCAGCAGGATATCATCTGCCTTTATGAATCTCCACACCAAGGTGCTGCCTGTATCCATGGATCCCCCTAGCAAGATGCCACCTGCATTAATACATCTCCGCCGCAGGCCACCACCTGCATGCATGGATCACTCCAACAGGATGCCACCTGCATTAATGTATCCACGCAGCGGCATGCTACCTGCATTAATGGATCCCCACAATATGAAGGCACCAGCATTAGTGTAAACTGACCTGTGTTGTGGCACTCTGCAGCGAAACCACATTTATTCTTGTCATTTTGGAGCCTGCGTGCTAACCATTTCACCACCTAGGCTCCCTGATGCCACCACCCTACCCATGTCTACCTGTCTATGTGGCTCCTTGCCTGAGAGGTTTGTGCGGACTACTACAAATGTGTAGTAAGGGTACCTTTCTGCTTCTGGCAGAAAATCAATTAAACAAAAGAAAGCGATCATTCAGTATCACATTGTTGTACCTATTACGCAAACCCAATTCCTGTTTCACACCGGTGGGAGGGGGGGGGGGGGGACAAATATAAACCGGGCGCCATTACGCAGGGGTCCCTACGGCCTCTAACCGGATGTCTCTAATCGGAAGTGGCCAGCGCTGCAGCGTCATTAATCTACCCTGCCAGATCAATGAAGGCTATTGATTGTTATTGTGAGGTTATTGGTGGGGAGTAATCAATAGAGGGCGTCCCGAGGTTGTGCAGAAATAGAATGCTACAAGGGTTAAGCCTACATTACATAGACTTTTTTTTTGCGTATGTGATATATGTTATACAATATTATAATCTATGAAAGCATCGACCAGATACGGTGGTTGAATCGGTATAGCGTGGCCTTCGTGTGTGGAAGGTCGTGAGCGCGAAACCCGGCTGAGTCAAACCAATGATTTACTCAATTTATACTTGTCGCTACCTAGCCTGGCACTTGGCATTACTAGGATATGGCAAGGACTGGTTAGCTCAGTATCAGGATAATGTGACTGAGTGGGAAATTTACTCATGATGCTGGCCTTGCCCTATCCTAGTAATGTTAGGTGCCAGGCTAGTTTTCAATTTTGCAAGTCATTGGGTTTGACCCGGTCGGGTTTCAAATCCTGACCTTCCCGCACGGGAAGCCTGTCCTCTTACCGATTCGGCCACCGCGTTTGATCAGCTAAGCCTGAAGAGCTGGGTTGTGTGCTTGTTGCCCACCGTATTGCCTGCAACCTGTTCTATATAACTCTGCCCAAATCTGGAGATGAACCCTGCTCACAACACTCTCCTTATACACACCAGGAGCAGGCAGGATGCAAGCCAGGCATCGACGCCCCGCCTTTACAGGAAATATTTACCAGACGGGATGGCCGAATGAGTTGAGTGTCCGTCTCCCGTTTTGTTACATCCTGGGATTCGAACCATGGTCAAATCAAACAGATAACTTACAAAGTTACACTTGTCGCTTCCTAGCCAGGTGCTCGGCATTATTCGGATAGGGCAATGACGGGTTAGCTCAGTGTCAGGATAATATAACTGAGTGGGGATATCAGGTCATTGTACTGGTGGCCTGGTCTCCCAGTGGGGCAGCACTATTAAGTCGCCATGAGTGCACAGTCACAAGTCGGTACCCATAGCCAACACAGCTCATACAATCATTGCACACACAGTTCATAATAATACTTGCATAAATACATTCTTATTTATATTACACACACATAAAATACCCGTCCTGATATGACCGTAGATGATGCTAGGACGTAAACCAACAAACAAACAAAACACATATGTATATAGTCCAACAATACATTAAGCAAATGCTTTCCCTAACTGCAGTTTCTGGGTCGGTTTTTGTTGGTCTTTTTCTTTTTTTAAAAGAGAATTTGACCTATATGAAAATCGAGGACTGAGACTGCATTAAAAAACCCTTATGCTACTGCAAGTTGCTGAAAATGGCCTGGTCCAGTTTTACCGGAGCCTGTTTGAATGATTCAGTAGGCTGTGTGAAAGATTTAGTAGGTTGCCGAAGAGGGGGAATACTAATAAGAAATTTAAGACATGCGCAGTAAGCTGCTACCCACAGCATTAGTTCTTCCTCTGCCATCAGGGGGTGGGTTGGCAGTAGAAATCATCTATTGCTTACTTTCATAGCTGACTGATTAATGGAGTTTAAACCCCCGAGGACACACCTGCATTAATGTATGTCATGAGAAGGGCATCTGCATTTGATACAAGCCGGTTGGGCATTTAATATTAATAACAAAATTACCAGAGTAACATTATCTCTTAATTGTTTGTTTCGGTTTTACATCCTGGAAACATCTAAGGTCATGTAATCAAGATGGGTACCAACTTGTGACAGTGTGCACATATGGCAAATCTTTAGCGCTTCCCCACTGGAAAATCAGGCCGCCAGTGCGATGACCTGATATCCCACTAAGTCACATTCTCCTGATACTGAGCTAACCAGTCCTTGACCTATCCTAGTAATGCTGAGCGCCAGGATAGGTTGTGACAAATATCAATTTTGTACGTCATTGGTTTGACTCAACTGGTTTTTTAACTCCAAACCTTCCGCACGGGAAACATGTGCTCTTACTGATTTGGGCACCCAGTCTCGGTCAATAGACCAGCTTTTGCTTCATGCTGCGCATTTTGGCATTACTAGTTTGGTCCACTGGGCATGTTTAGAGTAGTGTTTGCCTCACGAAATGGGTCAAGCTGGCACGTGATCCTGGCGAGAGTTACTAGGCCATACATCTGGGTCAAACTGGCACGTGATCCTGGCGAGAGTTACTAGGCCATACATCTGGGTCAAACTGGCACGTGATCCTGGCGAGAGTTACTAGGCCATACATCTGGGTCAAACTGGCACGTGGTCTTGGCGAGAGTAACTAGGTCATACATCTAGCGTTCACAATAGATACACTATCGACCAGGTACATTGGGGTTCACCAGATTTGTATTTGCTTCAAATCATAGCAAATATGTTGTTGTTTTTTTGTGTCATTTACTGGCAATGAATGAATGTGTAATCTACTTAAGGTGCGTTTACACTGCCCAACAAGTTACACAACTTGTAACCCTAGGACATTATTGCATGCTAACTGTATACATGCCTTGTCCTCTCCTCTCCTCCTCCTCTTCCTACACCACCACCATCACCACCACCACCACCACCACCACCCCCATCCCTCCTCCCTCCGTCCTCCCCCTACACCACAACCCCCCCTCCTCCCTCCATCTTCCTGCGGTACCCCCCCCCCCCTGCTGCTCCTTCACCTCCTCCTCTTCCTCCTCCTCCTCCTCCTCCTCCTCCTCCTCCTCTTCCTCCTCCTCCTCCTCCTCCTCCTCCTCCTCCTCCTCCCTCCTCCACCTCCTGCTACACGACCACCAGCTCCCCCTCCTCCTCGTCCTCCTCCTCGTCATACTACACATATCCAGCCATCTCCTTCTTCACCCCCACCTCAACCTTGCCCTCCCCTCACCCCTCACCTTAGCTCTGACTGCCAGATGCCCAGATGCTGTACCCAACACTACACAGGTCCGCCGGCTGCTACTTCCGGCCTCCCGGCATGGCTTGCGCCGTGGGGCAGGTGGCGGCACCTACCTACAGGCTCCAGGTGGCGAGCTACTATGGAATTATGAGTTGATCTAACATGAAATATTCACTAGGATAATTTCGGTGCAATCTACGTTAAAACCAAATGTATAACGAGAACCCTACAGAGTTTGGTTATCAAGAGGCATGAGGTTATAGATGCAACTAGGTTTATAATATAGGGTCTTATCGTTAAGCATAGGACACTGACAGGGGCACCAACCCCAATTTCCTATGTGTAAGCTGAAACTGAGACCCAGCAGGATAGATGGCAGTTTCAGGCCTTCCTGAGGGACCAGCGGAATTCAGAATAGCCTTATTTTTATGCAGTTTCACACTCCCTTAAGTGGTTAACCAAAGCTTTGTCACCTGCAAGTATTAACAGGTTGTTTGTTGGAGTTTTACGTCCTAGCAACATCTAAGGTCCTATCAGGACGGGTACCGACATGTGGCAGTGCACACTCATGGCGATGGTGCTGCCCTACTGGGAGGCCAGGCCACCAGCACCTTGATCTGATATCACACTCAGTCACATTGTCCTGACGCCAAGCCAACCAGTCTATGTCCTATCCTAATAATGCCCGGCGAGGGGGCTAGGAAGCAACAAGTATCAATTTTATATGTCATTGGTTTGACTCGACAAGAATTGAACTCCCGAGGTTCCGCAGGCCTGCGCTCTACTGGTTCGGCCACCGCGTCTGGTCCAAGTAAGAACACACACTAGTGTAAATTATGTATGATCCTAGAAACTTGGAGTTGTTGTTGGGTTTTCTCTTTTTTTAATTCCGGTACGTTCCTTGATTAAAGTTGCATAGTCCAATGGTTCTAAGTTTCTGTCATTTTCTGAGATAAATATTAATAGGTTGATGGTCATGATCTACCTTACTTTAGTTTGAAAGAACTTTTATTTTAAATGGCTAACTTTGGAGATATTTGAAGTGCAAACATGCTAAATTAATGTTGACAAGCAGACCAAAGTTTTGACACTATAGCTTTCAGCAGTAACAACTTATATTAATCTGTCTCAGTATTCCCTTCTCTATGACAACAAAATATTAATAAGTGCATCAGTTTCTAAATTGGAATTGTAGGATCAAATCTAGATAATTGTTTTGGTTCTGAAAATTTGATGTTTTCATCGGACTATGCAGATTTAAGCATGAACAATTTCAATTGCGGAAAATTGGCCTTTCTCATTCCACGGCCCCTTACCCTATCCTACGGGAAACGAACGAAAGCTCAACTCGTGATGAAACATTTTAACAAAACAAAACAAATAAAAATACCATAGGTAGTGTTTCGAGGAGCGGGAGAATTTGTGTAGAATGGACGGTAAGGGCGATGTGTCTTTTATCTTTAGTATCAACTGTCCTCAGTCTTTTAGGTTTTGGGTAGGACAAGGTATTTGTTTGTTGGGGTTTTACGTCCTAGCAACATCTAATATCATATCAGGACGGGGGGTAGGATAAAAAGGGTGATGTTGAGGATGAAGGCTTGGGATGGGAAATATAATGAAGAGTAAGGGGGAGGTTGGGGTTAGTTGTTGGAGTTTTACGTCCCGGCAACATCCAAGGTCATATCAGGACGGATACCGACTTGTGACAGTGTGCACTCATGGCGACTATATAGTGCTGCCCCACTGGGAGACCAGCTCGCCTATTCCATGACCTGACATCCCACTCAGTCATATTATCATGACACCAAGCCATCCAGTCCTTGTCCTATCCTAATAATGCAGAGCGCAAGGCTAGGAAGCGACAAGTATCAATTTTTGAGTCATTGGTTTGACTCGACCAGGGTTCGAACCGTTGTGTTCGAATCCGACGATATACCAAAACGGGAGACGGATGCTCAACTCGTTCGGCCATCCCATCTGGTCCAGAAATTTGGGTGATTGATTGATGGTTGCTTTACGCCGTGATTGGGGCTGTGATTAGAATGGAAAGCTATGGCTGGGACGAGATACAGTGATTGGTATGGGCTGCTATGGTTTGGAAGGCTGTGATTGGGATGGAACGCTATGGTTTGGGTGGAAGGCTGTGATTGAAATGGAATCCGAGGGGGAGGTGGTGGGATGCTGGAATTGGGATGAAATGCTACAGTTGGTAGGCGCAAGGCTGTGATTGAGATGGCACACTGTGGTTAGTAGGTGGCTGGGGAAGTGCTTTGTTTGTTTGTTGTTTTACATCCTAGCAATATTTCCGGTCACATCAGGATGGGTACCGACTTGTGACAGTGCACACTCATGGCAACTTTATAGTGCTGCCCACTGGGAGATTGTGATATCCTACACAGTCACATTATCCTGATACTGTGTAACCGGTCATTGCCCTATCCTATTAATGCCGAGTGCCATGCTAGTTAGCAACAAGTATCACTTTTGTAAGTTATTGGTTTGACTAAGCTAGTATTAGAACTACCGACCTTCCTCACAGTAAGCATGCGCTCTACCGATGCGGCCATCGCGTCCAGTGGCCGGGGAAGTGAGAAGTGGCAAAGTGAGGTGGAAGGAAGGAAGGCCGGAACTGCATAGAAAAAGGACAAAAAAGGCCGCTGCCGATTGCTGGGCCGAGGTGGACTGGCTATTTTTAGATGGGAATCAATAGTCAGCCAGCCAGAGGCAAGATAATCGACTGGCAAATCTAGGCCTCGGCCGAAAACACTTGCTGCACGTCGCCCCCGCCAGGCGTCTCACCAATAAACACGTCACACCCGATGTCTGCAACCCCACATCACGATATTGAGCTTCGTAAGACAAGACACAGATATTACATGACTGGTGTATTGAAGTATGCCACTTAGACAATGACAACGACAAGCTTCGTGAGACAAGATGCAGATATTGCAAGACTGGTGTATTGAAGTACGCCACTTAGACGACGACAGGAGGCTACGTAAGACAAGACGCAGATATTGCAAGGCTGGAGTATTGAAGTACACCACTCAGACGACGACAAACTGTGTGAAACAAGACGCAGATATTACAAGATTGGTGTACTGAAGTACACCACTTAGACGGCAGAAGGCTATGTGAGACAAGATGCAGATATTTCAAGACTGGAGTATTGAAGTACACCAGTTAGACGACGATGACAAGCTTCGTGAGACAAGTCACAGATATTACAAGACTGGCGTATTGAAGTACACCACTTAGACAACGATGACAAGCTTCGTGAGACAATGCGCATATATTACAAGACTGGTGTATTGAAGTACACCACTTAGACGATGACAAGCTTCGTGAGACAAGTCACAGATATTACAAGACTGGTGTATTGAAGTACACCACTTAGACGATGACAATCTTCGTGAGACAAATCGCAGATATTACAAGACTGGTTTATTGAAGTACAACACTTAGACGACGACAAGCTTCATGAGACAAGTCACAGATATTACAAGATTAGTGTATTGAAGTATGCCACTTAGACGACGACAAGCTTCATGAGACAAGTCACATATATTACAAGACTGGTGTATATAAGAACACCACTTAGAGAACGACAAGGTTCGTGAGACAAGTCGCAGATATTACAAGATTGGTGTATTGAAGTACGCCACTTAGACGGCAGAAGGCTATGTGAGACAAGACGCAGATATTACAAGACTGGTGCACGGACACAGATATCACAAAACTGGAGTATTGAAGTACACCACTTAGGTTGTATCCGCAATTATCCAGTATATTTCCTTAAAGCTGCACTATTCAATGTAGGCATAAACTTGTCTAATCCAAAGCACTTAGAGAGAGTGAGATAGAGAAAGATATAGAAGTAAAGAGAGAAATAGAGAGAGATAGATGTGTAGATATATAGAAAGCGCTTAGTGAGATAGAGAAAGATATAGAGAAAGATATAGAAGTAGAGAGAGATAGCGAGAGATAGATGTATAGATATATAGATAGATATATAGGGCCGGGTCGGGTGGGGCCGGTTGGAGGGATGGCTGGTGATATAACCAAGGTACTGGAGAAGATTACCATAGTTATTGATGCGCTATCTACACAGCAGTCTGCGCACAAGCTGTTTACCGACCACGGTGCCACGCCCATCACTCCCCGTCTCCTCCCATCACTCTGGATGCGCACAGTAGCACCTGTCTTCAACGGACAACTCTACATCCAGACCAGTGTTGTCCTTACATTAAATCAAAGACCCTATAGCGCTAAAACGGCTCACTCAGCCTGTACTGTGTAATCAAGAGAACAGCCAGCACACCAGGCGGTGGGTTTGATCATTTTGATAGCATTGGAGTGTCAGAAGAAACCCTGCTGTCGCTTGGTAGGTGTGTGGTGGGGATTTAGGGATGTGGTGGGGTTTAGGGATGTGGTGGAGGTGTAGGTATGTGTGTGTTGGTGGTGTAGGTCTTTGATGGGTGTGTGTGCTGGGGGTGTAAGTGTGTGGTGTGTGTCATGGGGGTGTAGGTGTGTGTGGTGAGGGTGTAGGTGTGTGGCGGTGGTGTAGGTGTGGTGTGTGGTGGGAGTTTAGCTGTGGTGTGGGTGTGGTGGGGGTTTTAGGTGTTTTGTGGTGGAGGTTTAGGGCTGTGGTGAGGGTGTAGGTGTTAGGATATATATCTATACATATTTGTGTCAAAATTCTGATACCATATATGATTCAGTAACAGGTTATATTATTAAATTGACTTCTATGCTCCACCACAAACCACCTACACCTCCCTCACACACACCCTACACACCCCTCCACCTACACCCCCCACCATATCCACATACACCCCAACCACACACACCATCAACCCCCACCACACAGAATGTGTGTATGGTGGCAGGGGTTGATGGGGTGGAGAGGTGGAGGGGCAGGGTGGGGGTAGAGGTGGTGGTTGTAGTTCTATCGGAGTAGCAACACGCAACCAGTGGGCACCTGCTGCCCCCCGCTTACATCAGGGAGGGGGAGGGGGAGAGGGAGTGCGGGGGAGGGAGAGGCAGGGTGAGGGGAGGGGAGGTGAAGAGGGGAGGGGGGGGGAGGTGTGGCATGAGAGCGCTGAGTCAGGTGGGTGAGGAGAGGGAGTGTGTGTGGGGGGGCAGATGGGAAGGGTGGGGATTGGAAGGGGAAGGGGAAGGGGAGGGGACAGGCGGTGAGGCCGGGGTAGGGTGGGACAGAGGGGGGAGGGAAGGGGTGGGCAGGGTAGGGAGGGGGGAGGGCGGTAAAGCAGGGATCGGGGTGGAGGGGGGGGGAATGAGGGAAGGGGACAGAGGGAGGTGGGGACCAGGCAGAAGGTGCAACGTCAGCCTTATCCAAATGACAGGCAATCTCTCTTTTTTTAATTTTAAACTCACCCTCTCGCCTTGTAGGCCTATGTGTTTACATGTGAAACACCAGCCAGCAGCCAGGCTGATCAAACCCACCACAAGATGGCACTGCAACATTTACATCACCATGGGAGAGATAGGGAGTGAGCAGTCTTAGTGTTATAGGGTCTTTGATGAAATTGGCAAGCCACAATAGAAATGTACACACAAAATAAAAAATGTTATAGGTCGGTGGACTAACACAAAGTATGGTAAAAGCCAGATTTTGGACGCTGAACATTACTAAGATAAGGCAAGGACAAGTTGGTTTAATGCTAGGATAATGTGACTGAGTGGGATATCCGGTCATTGTGCTGTTGACGTCGTGCCTTCATGGTGCAGCACTATGAAGCCACCACGAGTGCGTAGGTTCAAGTTGGTATATGTCCTGTTAACTTGTTTGTTGAGGTTTTACATCCTAGCAACATATATGGTCATATCAGAACAGATACCGACTTGTGACAGTGCACACTCATGGTTGGTCGTTATATAAGCTAGGTTACTTTAAGGCCCTGTCACATTACGGCGTATGGCGGGAGCGTATGGCGGCGTAGGCGCGTTACGTCATATACGTCGGCATACGCCGTATACGCTACTCATACGCTACTCATACGCTACTCATACGCTACTCATACGCTACTCATACGCCGCCAGATGCCGGCTTATGTGAAGCGTATGAGTCATACGCCGCCATACGCTTTCATAAATCCGTCCGTCCAAATTTTTTTGTGCATGCTAAAAGAAACTCGACCTATGAGGGCGTATGGCCCATACTGTCAAAAAATGTCACAGCACGCTCCTCGTACGCTCCTCGTACGCTCCTCATAGGTCCCCCCATACGCCCGAAAGTTCACCGAAGGTCATCATAGGCCGGCACCAGCACGGCGTACGTAGGTTTTCAATACGCTCCCGCCATACGCCGTAATGTGACAGGGCCTTTACTTTGAAGGAAGTTTTATTTTAAATGGCTAACTTTGGAGATATTTGAAGTGAAAATTTGCTATATTAATTTTGGCGTTCATGTCAAAATTCTGATACCATATATGATTCAGTAACAGGTTATATTATTAAATTGACTTCTATGCAACAAAAAATGCTTACTAAGTGCAGTGGTATCTAAGGTGGATATGTAAGATCAAATCTAGGTTGAAGCTGCATAGTCTGATGAAGCATCAACATTTCAAAACCAAAACAATTATCTGGAATTGATTCTACATGTCTGACTTGGATACTGATGTATTTATTAAGCATGTGTTGCCACATAGAAGGGAATACTGAAGCAATTTAATATAACCTGTTACTGCTAAAGCCTATGGTGTCAGAGTTTTGGCATGCTTGCCAAAACTAATTTGACATGTTTGCACTTCAAATATATCAAAACTTAGCCATTTAAAATAAGTTTCTTCAGACATAAGTAAGGTAGATTATAACAATCAATTTAATATATTTATCTCAGAAAAAAAAAAGATAAACTCAAAATCATCGGACTATGCAACTTTAATGTTTATGTATTTTTAAAGAAAGATTGATGTTTTCATCGGACTGTGCAATTTTAAATTAGAATTAAACAGCATGGCTGGAAAGAACCGCATTTGGTTAAATAAAAACAAGAAAAGTGAATTTGCCAGTCACAACGTGGTGGCGCTTTTAAGTTTTATGGTAATGTGAGCTGGCAAATTAAAACTAAGGCCAGTCGGTCTCAGTGCGTTGGTTGGTTGTTGGAGTTTTACATCCTGGTAACATCTAAGGTCATATCAGGACGGGTACCAACTTGTGACCGCGCACACTCATGGTGACTTTATAGTCCTGCCCCACTGGGAAATCAGGCGGCTGGCACCCCATGACCCGATATCCCACATTATCCTGACGGTGAGCTAACCAGTCCTTGCCCTATCCTACTAATGTCAAGCACCAGTCTAGGAAGGGACAAGTATACATTTTATAAGTCATTGGTTTGACTCAACCGGGAAACGAACTCCCAATCTTCCCCACTTGAGGCCCTCGGTCAACCGATTCGGCCACTGTGCCTGGTGCAGTGCGTTGGCAGGTGTGTGTGAGTGAGGAGAGAATTAATAAATAATTGATATTATTTTATCAAAATAGCAAACACTGTCTGTGAGAAGAGGGAGCCAAGCTGGCATGTATTTACTCCAGCAGTCCTTTCGTTATTGGGGGGGGGGGGGGGTGATGATGGTGGTGGTGGTTTTGCTCCAGCTAATTTAGAGTTTGTATAACCTGATGGTTTTTGGGCTTTGGACATGTGTAACAAATAAATATATTAGGTTTGTCATTATAATCTACTTTGCTTTAGTCTGAAGTAATTAAAAATGTTATTGAGTTAACTTTGGAGATATATGATATGAAATTGATACTGGCGCTCAGCATTACTAGGATATGGCAAGGACAGGTTTGCTCAGTATCAGGATTATGTGACTGAGTAGGATATCATCAGGTCATGGTTCCGGCAGCCTGGTCTCCCAGTGGGGCAACACTCACTATATAATCACCTCGAAGGCGCAAGGTCACAATTCGGTACTCGCCTTGACAGTAAATGTTGCTAGAACATAAAGCCCTAATAAACCAATAAAACAACCTCCTAAGTCAGGACACCTGCAATGTCAGGAAAACATTGGTCTGGATGCCGAGTTGTCCGATGAAAACCGGTGATACTGTACAAAGGTACAATTGTTGAGGTGCTTTTGTCCTTAATCACGCGGTGGCCGAATCGGTAGAGCACAGGCTTCCCATGTGGAAATCCCGGCTGAGTTAAATCAATGACTTACAAAATTGATACTTGTCACTACCTAGGCTGATAAGACAAGGACTGGTTAGCGCAGTATCAGGATAATGTGACAGTGTGGGGGGGATGTGAGGTCATGGTGGCTTTGGCATGATTTCTCAGTGGGGAAGCACTATAAAGTCGCCATGAGTGTGTACTGTCATAAATTGGTGCCTGTCCTGATATGACTTAAGATGTTGCTATGACGTAAAATAACAACAAACAAACTGTTGTCCTTGTTTTTTACCTCAGCACGTTTTGGTGTAAATCTGTCGTGTATTTTGGAGTCTTGATGTAACTTGAGTTTCTGTCATTTTCTGAGATAAATATATTAGGCTGACCATTATAATCTACCTTACTTTTATTTGAAGTAACTTATCTTTTAAATGGCTAAGTTTTGGGATATTTGGAGTTCAAGAATGCTATAAAGCTCATAGGTTTCTGCAGTAACAGGTTCTATTAATTTTGGGAAGCATGCCAAAACTCTTATACTTGCCTCAATAATGGATGAATTGTTGATTAGCACAGGCAGAGGTGAGCTTACAATAGCTGTTTTTCTTGATTTCAAGAAAGCTTTTGGTACAATTGACCACACAATTCTGCTATGTAAGATCAAAAGAGCTGGACTGGGAAAAAGATCATGTAGGTTCATATACAACTACTTAAACAACAGACAACAAGTCACAAAAATTAATAATACAGAATCCTCCACTAGAACTGTCAGAACAGGAGTGCCACTTTGGGACCACTCCTCTTTCTGATATTTATTAATGACCTATCATTGCTGTCTACCAGTGCTAATTTCGCACTTTTTGCAGATGATGCTGTCCTCACAGTGCACAATAGAAACATTATTCTGCCAGCTACTATGGTAAACAAGGTGTTAAAAAAGGTCAATATTTGGTGTGCTGATAACAAACTTACCGTAAACACACAAAAATCAGAATATGTGATATTTGGAACAAAATCTAGAAAATCGCAAGCACAAAATATAGAGCTATGAATAGGCAATACAGTGCTAAGAGAAGTGAACTCGTACAAATACTTAGGAACCACACTTGACTCTACACTGAATGCGAACCAGCAACTATCGAGGCCGAACCAAATTCTAGGTATGAGAATGGCAACCTTTAGAAAAATAAGATGTTACATGAGTGAGAACACAGCGCTCAAACTGTATAAGGCAACTATACTGCCAATAATAGATTATAATGATCTAATCTATGGCGTTTTAACAAAGCAACAAGAAAATAAATTACAGAGAACCTAAAACCAAGCTCTTACAACAGTATATAGGGGCAAAATTCTCTCAGTGAATGAGATGCACACTAGATCTAATATCACATACCTGAGTAAGGGAGAGATGCACATCTGCTATCTCTTATATCGATCAGAGCCAAGGATGAAAACTACATAGACTGTACTAACAGAGTTACCAGGCAAGGGATGCTACACTCCTCAAAGTTCCTAAACCACTCACAAATAGACTGACAAGAGCCCCTATCTACAAACGCAGCAAATTATGGAATGAACTCCCAGTCAGAATTAGACATGCACAAATACAACTAGAATTCAAGAACCTGGTAAGAATTCACCAAGCCAATCAGGCCCTTCTACAGGCCTAGTGATGAGGTCACCATATTTAATTATCTATCTATTATAAGAACCTATGGCCACCCCACCCCCTTCCACCAACCCACATGCTCCTTTACCTGCTGCCAACAAACCAAGTTATCCACCGTACAAATTATTTGCCCAGCAAATTCGGAAAATGTGTATCAGTCTGGTAGTATTGCTATAAACATAGACACTAATAAAGTCTGTACTAGACTACTAAATGCCTAAAATGTACAATCCTCCAAGCATAGTTTATCCCATCATTACTAACAACCTACTTACTCAAACTACTTCATGTAGTCAAACAACACACTGAGGTATTAACCTTTTAAGCATAACCCTGCAAGCTAACCACACTCTATCTAACAGAATAAACAAACCATTCTACTAACACTCCATCTCAAAATATTATCTCCAACAACATGATAATTTTGCAATTCACAACATAGTAGGCATACAAACCAATGAAGGGAAACTATGCACCTAACCACTCCGTAATGTAAAGGTCTCGTCAATACACATGAGTATCTAAGTGTGTATGAATACAACATATAACTACTATTTTTATATGTGAATTGTCAGACTATACCATATGTAAGTCTTTGAATGGTTAATATTGTTATTTCAGCTGATTTGAGCTAGCTGCTGATGACAATATCAGACTACATATACATATATTGTAAATAACTGTATTGTCACATGGCTGGAAGACCAGTGCCACAGCGCTGACAAAAGACTTTATTCAATGAATAAACTATATTTACAACAACAAAAAATAGGTTTCTACAGTAACAGGTTCTATTAATTTTGGCAAGCATGCCAAAACTCATAGGTTTCTACAGTAACACTAACAGGTTCTATTAATTTTGGCAAGCATGCCAAAACGTATAGGTTTCTACAGTAACAGGTTCTATTAAATTGTCTCAGTATTCCCGTCTATGAGGCGACAAATGTTTAAAGTTTGTTGTTGTTTTATGTCCTAGCAACATCTAAGGTCATATCAGGATGGGTACCAACTTGTGACAGTGCGCCCTCATGGCAACTTTATAGTGCTGCCCCACTGGAAGACCAGGCCGCCAGCACCATCACCTGATATCCCACTCAGTCACATTATCCGGACACTGAGCCAACCAGTCCTTGCCCTATCCTAATAATGCCAAGCGCCAGGCTAGGAAGCGACAAGTATCAACTTTTAAGTCATTGGTTTGACTCGACCAGTGTTCGAACCCACGATCTACCAACACCGGAGAGGGACGCTCTAACTCATTTGGCCATCCCATCTGGTCCAAATGTTTAATAAGTGCACTGGTATCTAAGTTAGATATGTAGAATGAAATTAGATAATTATTGTGGTTTTGAAAATTTGCCGTTTTCATCAGACTATGCAGCTTTAATGTGCATGGTGATTGGTGCTCCTGACTTGGCAGTTCATCTACAGCAGGTTTGTGGTGGTGGGTGTGGTCTTTCTTTCCTTCCTGCTGCTGAATTAGTAACGAAATAACGCGCAAAACTGCCAATACCTAAGTCATTAAATGGCTGTCTGCTCTGAAAGTTAACTCTGTTACATGTGCACCTGTTTACTGCCACAACCTAAGTCATTAATGGGTGGTTTGCTCTGAAAGTGAACTCAGTTACACCTGTTTACTGCCATAACCGAAGTCATTAATGGGTGGTTTGCTCTGAAAGTGAACTCAGTTACACCTGTTTACTGCCATAACCGAAGTCATTAATGGGTGGTTTGCTCTGAAAGTGAACTTGGTTACACCTGTTTACTGCCACAACCTAAGTTATTAATGGGTGGTTTGCTCTGAAAGTGAACTCGGTTACACCTGTTTACTGCCACAACATAAGTCATTAATGGGTGGTTTGCTCTGAAAGTGAACTCGGTTACACCTGTTTACTGCCACAACTGAATTCATTAATGGGTGGTTTACTCTGTAAATGAACTCGGTTACACCTGTTTACTGCCACAACCTAAGTCATTAACAGGTGGTTTGCTCTGAAAATGAACTCTGTTAAACATGCCCCTGTTCACTGCTTTCACTTATGAGGAATCAGAAAATGAACGTTTCCACATGTACCTGTTTACAAGGTCGTTAATACTAGCAGTAGTTCCTCACTCTCTTGCGTCTTCATATTTCCACTTCGTGGTATTCCATTCCCTAATTTCCTTTTTTCCTTTCCTTACCATATTGTTCCTCTTTCATCTTCTTCGTCCTCCTTCCCGTTCTCCCTTTTCTCCGCTTCCTCTTACTCATTCCTTTCCACATCGCTTACCCCTCCTCTTCACTCTTCGCCCTCTTCTTGCTCCCTCTCTGTCTTCCTCACTCCCCCCCCCCTCCCTCCCACACTCCCCCCTCTCTCCCCCTCTCTCCCATCTCTCCTCACCTTCCCTCCTCCCTCCTCCCTCCTCCCTTCTCCTCCCCTCTCTTATCCCTCCTTCCATCTTCCTCCCCATCTTTCCTGTTTCTCTTCCTCCTCCTCCCCCTCCTCCTCTTCCTCCACCTCCATCTCCATGTTCTCCATTTCCTCCTCCCCCTCCCTCCTGTCCCACTCCTCTCACCTCCCACCTCCTCTCCCCCTCCCCCTCCCCCTCCTCCTCTTCCTCCACCTCCATCTCCATGTTCTCCATTTCCTCCTCCCCCTCCCTCCTGTCCCCCCTCCTTCCCCCTCTCACCTCCCACCTCCTCTCCCCCTCCCTCCCCCTCCTCCTCCCCCTCCTCCTCTTCCTCCACCTCCATCTCCATGTTCTCCATTTCCTCCGACCCCTCCCTGCTGTCCCCCTCCTCCCCCTCTCACCTCCCACCCCCTCCCCCTCCCCCCCCCCCCCCTCCTCCTCCTCTTCTTCCACCTCCATCTCCATGTCCTCCATTTCCTCCTCCCCCTCCTTCCTGTCCCCCTCCCCCCTCTCACCTCCCACCTCCTCTCCCCCTCCCCCCCCCCTCCCCCTCCCCCTCCCCCCTCCTCCTCCCCTTCATCCTCTTCCTCCACCTCCATCTCCATGTTCTCCATTTCCTCCGCCCCCTCCCTCCTGTCCCCCCTCCTCCCCCCTCTCACCTCCCACCTCCTCTCCCCCTCCCCCTCCTCCTCTTCCTCCACCTCCATCTATATGTTCTCCATTTCCTCCGCCCCCTCCCTCCTGTCCCCCTCCTCCCCCCTCTCACCTCCCACCTCCTCCTCCCACCCCCTCCCACCCCCCTTCCTCCTCCATATTCCCCATCTCCTCCTCCTACCTTCTCCTGGTGCCACTCCTACTTTGAACCATATGGACATTAGATGTGGGACAATCTGGTGTTTTCGCTGAATACTATGTCGAGTGTTTGTTTCTGGAGTATGAAAGGTAGTGGTAATCCCCCATTTAACTTTCCCACCAGTACCTACCAGATTAACCACACACAGCTGGCCAACCAAGCCGCCCTGTGGCGGCTACCTGTTCACTGGACACCCCCCCCCCCCCCCCCCCCCCCCCCCCCCCCCCTGCCACTTCGTCTGAGTCAAGCCAAATAACTGAGCTCTGAAGACAGACACAATTAATGAATCAGGTCATCAATGACTTAGTTTTATTGATGTTTTTTGTGGCTTATCTGTTTATCTGCCGCCGTGTATGTACAGTAGATGCGGACCACTTCATTTGTTTGTTTGTTGGGGTTTATGTCCTAGCAACATCGATGGTCATATCAGGACAGGTACCAGTGTGTGATAGCGCACACTCATGGTGACTTTATAGTGCTCCCCCACTGGGAGATCAGGCCGCTGGCACCATGACTCAATATCCCACCCTCCGTCCTGATATGACCTTAGATGTTTCCAGGATGTCAAACTCCAACAACCAACCAATATCCCACTGAGTTATCCTGATATTGAGCTATCCAGTTCTTACCATATCCCACTAATGCCGAGCGCCAGGCTAGGTAACAACAACTATCAGTTTTCTAAGTCATTGGTTTGACTCAGCTGGGATTCGAACTCCCGACCTTCCACACGGGAAGCCTGCACTCTACCAATTTGGCGACCGCGTCCGATTCGACCCATTTCGTGTATGTGTGTGAATTTATCAATTTGTGTTTAATAATGTATGACGCTCTGCTCGCATCAATGCAGCACTGGTTGTGTGGATGGGTGCTGGTGTTGAAATGATAGATTAACCGACCAAGACACAGGTCCTGATGCTTGGCATTACTAGGGGAGGGCAAGGACTGGTTAGCTCAGTATCAGGATAATGTGACTGAGTGGGAAATCGGGTCATGGTGCCAAAGTACTGGTTGTCCCAGCGGGGCAGCACTATGCAAGTCACCATGAGTGAAAACTGACACAAATCCTGATATGACTTTAGATGTTGCTAGGATGTAAAACCCCGACAAGCAAACAACATGCTCTGTGATAAAGGTCTTATAAAGGAATTCCACCACCAACACACACCCTCTGATGGCAGTGACAAAAACTAATGTTGTGGCTAACTGGTCACTGTGCCGCATGCTCTGTGAAAAGGGTCTATCGAGGATTTCCACCAGCGACACATGCTCCAGCGGAAATGGAAGAACTAATGTTGTGGATAGCAACTCACTGTGCAGCATAGTTTGTGAAAAATGTATTCTATGGGATTTCCACTTAAACATTTATACTTGTTGCTTCCTAGCCAGGCACTTGGCATTATTAGGATAGGGCAAGGGCTGGTTGGCTCAGTGTCAGGATAACGTGACTGAAGGGGATATCAGGTCATGGTGCTGGCAGCCTGGTCTCTCAGTGGTGCATCACTATAAAGTCGCAATGAGTGCACATTGACTCAAGTCGGTACCCGTCCTGATATGACATTGGATGTTGCAAGGACGTAAAACTCCGACAACCAACCAACCAACGAACGCTGACTTCGCTGTCTGTTTTTTTTTTACGTGAATACTGCCTAAATATATGGAGTCCATTGCCACCAATGAGGCTTGCCCTCCGGTGTGGTGGTCTCAGCTCACTGTCAGTTTCAGCCGTGCGCATAGACTCAAACTCAAGGCATTGTCAATGGTCGTGAGTCACTAACCTTATAAATTTAATATAATGTTTTTGGTAAAGATGTTTTCTATATGTGATTTGTTTCTACAGCCTCAATAAAGAAAAATTAAAAAAAGGTGGTGTGGTTTTAGAGATATTTCACTTTTCCTGGATTTTCTGTATGAAGATTGCTCACCACCATTGACAATGCCTTGAGTTTGATGGTACACGCAGTGCAAAACATTAGTTTTATTCAAAATTAATAGAAATCAAGAACCCTAACCTTATAAATTTAATATAATCTTTTTGGTAAAGATGTTTTCTATATGTGTACCAAGCGATTTGTTAATAGGTGGTGTGGATTTAGAGATATTTCACTTTTTCTGTATTTTCTGTATGAAGATTGCTCACGACCATTGACAATGCCTTGAGTTTGAGTCTCTGCGCACGGGTGAAACCGCCACACCGGTGCCCAATCCGCCCTCAATCTATAAAGGACTAGGAAGGGTTGGACTGGATGGGCTAGCCTGTCGTCGCCATGGCAACCAGAGGTGGCGATGTGGTATCTTGAGTGGTGCCATCCCGACGCGACCTGTAGAACCCCTGCCGGAGGTCAGCTTTGTGTTTGAGAAAATTACAGTGACCTAATTCATTTGTTAAGATAAGCATTAATATGATTTGTGTTGAAATGAAGTGTAGAGAAATGAACTAAATATAAGCTTGGTAAAGACCTTAATCCAGAACTATCCTATATGATATGAATATATCTGAACGGCCCTCGGCTCCCTCCCTCCCTCCCTCTCTCCCTCCCTCCCTCCCTCCCTCGCTCCCTCCCTCCCTCGCTCGCTCCCTTCCTACCTCCCTCCCTCCCTCCTTCCCACTCTCCCTCCCTCCACCTCTCTCTCTCTCTCCCCCTTCCTTCCTTCCTTCCTTCCTTCCTTCCTTCCTTCCTTCCTTCCTTCCTTCCTTCCTTCCCTCCCTCCCTCCCTCCTCCCTCTCTCTCTTTCTCTCTCTCTCCTTCTCTCTCTCTCTCTCCCTCCCTCCCTCCCTCCCTTTCTCCCTTCCTCCCTCCCTCCCTTCCTTCCTTCCTTCCTTCCTTCCTTCCTTCCTTCCTTCCATCCCTCCCTCGTGTTAGTGCATCTCTAAGGCATACTCACTCTCTTGGTCATGTTGGTCCACCTTTAATTTCCGTCCTGATATGACCTTAGATGTTGCTAGGATGTAAAACAACAAACAAATAATCTACATTTAAGGCGTACCCATAATCAGGGTCGTGTTAGTGCATATTTAAAGGCCCAGTCACACCTTACCGGACTGGGGAACCAGACGAGAAGCGGACACTGTCTGGTACTGTACGGTGGTGTCCGGTGGTGCCCGGCGGTGTCCGGTACAAGCTTTGAACATGCACAAAACTTGTTACCGGACACCGCTGGACTGAGGTGTCTGGTACATGTCCGGTACCCATCCGTACATGTCTGGTACCTATCCGTTGGTGTCCGGTTTGTCCGGTACATGTCCAGTACCCATCCGTTACGTGTCCGGTTCTCGTACGTTATATGTACGGTACTTATCTGGTTGTCCGGTGGCAATTGACCCAATTACACTCCATTTCGATACATTTTGTGTACCGGAGAGCACCGGACTAGACAATTCTTTGTCCAGTGGTGTCTGGTACTCAGTCCGGTAAGGTGTGACAGATGCATTAGGTGTGCACATAGTGTATCTTTAAGACGTACATAATCTGGGTCATGTTAGTGAATCTTTAAGTTTAAGGCATACCCCCAGTCTGGGTCGTGTTTGTGCATCTTTAAGATACTGAAAACTGACCAGAAGTGTCACATGGAGAGTTAAAATCTAATATTTGAATTTTTTTTTACAGTTTCTGGTTGCAAATGAAAGCTGGAAATCTCCCCTTTACATCTATGTAAAATATAAATTGATGAGATAAAAAATAAAGGTGTAGTCCATGATTAAGCTATGTCTTATGGCAGTATAACATGTGTATCTAATCAGAATTAAATAATATGATAATTAGAAGCATATTAATCATGGCATAATATACAGAAATATGTAGTGCTTACATTGATAAAAAAAAGTAATTCCCAGCCATGCTTTATTCACTGAATAATGAGTGTACAATATTTGTGTGGCATCCAGACACCACTGGTTACACATGTGACGGAAATTTGTAATGTTATTTCTGAAGAAATTCAATTTTTTTTATTAAAATTTAAGCATGCATACATGTTAATAAATACTTCCTTTTTGATTTGGGAACTGTTTTGTGTGATATATCAAAATGTCATGTTACAAATGGCTGACTGTAAAATGGTTTTTTTTGGTACAAAAACACTTCATAACTAAAAGGACCATAGTTGCACACAGTTTATTTTATTTCCCTTATTTCTTTCATCAGATCTGTACATGCATATGAAAAGTATAAGGAACAAAATAAGTAGGAAGTTTTTTTATTGATGTTTTAAAATCCCATCCCATGCTGACCAGTTTTCAGGAGAGTGACCGATGTACATAGTCTGGGTCGTGTTAGTGCATCTTTAAGGCGTTTCCACAATCTGGGACCGAGCGCGGTGGTCTAATCGGTAGAGCGCTGGCCTCGCGTGCTGAAGGTCGGGAGTTCGGTTCCCGGTCGAGTAAAACAAATGACTTTAAAATTGATACTTGTCGCTTCCTAGCCTGGTGCTCAGCATTAAAGGGATATGACAAGGACTGGTTAGCTCATTGTTAGGATAACGTGACTGAGTGGGATAACAGGTCATGGTGCTGGTGGCCTAATTTCCCAGTGGGGCAGCACTATAAAGTTGCCACGAGTGTGCACTGTCACACGTCAGTACCCGTCCTGATATTACCTTAGATGTTGTCAGGACGTAAAACTCCAACAACCAACCAACCAACCACAATCTGGGTCGTGTTAGTGCATCTTTTAGGCATGCCCACAATTTGGGTGGGGTTTGTGCATCTTTAAGACGTTCACACAATCTGGGTCGTGTTAGTGCCTCTTTATGACGTACATTTGCTGCTCCCTCGTGTGTGCCCTGTTGTTTGGTCCCACTACCGGCTTGTTGGTGTATTGCTGCCAACGGTTAAAGGTCACCAGAATGTATCACTGTTTTCAACTCGGCTCCGGCTAGTAACTTATCTTACTTCTTAGCAACAGAACCACACAAGAAAGTACCAATAAGAATCTTACACACAAACTGCCCTGCCTTTAGTTCGTTAAAAAAAAGTACATAGAAGAATTTGAGGAAGCTGATTTGTCTGTGTGCCTTTAACAAATATTTTGTATTATATACATAGTAAAGAACAAACAAGACGGGGATCACAGGTATACAAACAGGTTCATGATGCGAGTTGTTTGTGCATATTTATTGTTTGTTTTCGCTTCTAGCTAATAGTAATACTAATAGCAGACAACGTTTTCAAACAACTCAGTGAAATGATGCAAGTTGCTTGTGAATAAATATTTGTTTGTTTTCGCGTTCACTGATAGCAGACGACATTTACAAGCACCTCTCAGTGAAAGGGTACAAGTTATTTATGCACATTTATTATTTGTTTTCGCTCTCACAGGCACCAGACGACATTTAGCTACAGCAGATAGAGGCCTTCAGTATTGGTTTCCATTTTCCATGTTTCGTGACCTATATAAATGTCGTCTGCCGCTTGTCCCGTTGCAGGCCGTTCACACATGGCGTTCGTGCAGCGCGTGAACAACGAGGGAGAGGGCGACCCCTTCTACGAAACCCTCGGAGTCGTCACCCTGGAGGACGTGATAGAAGAGATCCTCCAGTCGGAGATAGTCGACGAGACTGACATCATAAGTAAGTTCCAGTTTTGCACTTCACGACAACAACAACAACAACAACAACAACAACAACAAATATATTTGAAAATAGAACCTTAGTTTAAAGGTACATAATCTAATGGTTTTGAATTCTGCCGAATTATTTAGATAAATAAATTCGGTTGATCGTTATGATACTTTATTTTAATTTGCTGTCATTAAATGGTTAACTCGAGATATTTCAAGTTAAAATATTCTAAGTTAAGCCTCAGTGACACTACCGCTTGCGACCACTGGCGAGCACTTTCCAACTAAGATACCAACCGGTAGCAAGCGCTGAAAATGGCCGTTTTGGTCAAAAGGATTTTTGTTTCTTTCTTGAAGATTTATACTGCCTATCATGGATAAGTCTGAATAGACTTGTTTTCACCATTAGACAGTTTGTCGATAGAAAGCCCGAGCCTACACTTTTACCGACCCAAGGGATTTTTAACCTCCCACACCACATAGACATGGTATAAGAGCAACTGGCCTTTGATGTCGCTGTAAGTTATACACAGCGGTGGAAATCCAAATTGGCAGAGGTGGGGGCATGGGGAATCGAACCACTGACCTTCAGATTAGGAGTCTGACCTAGAAAAAAGTCAGACACTCTAACCACTCCGCCACAGAGAACACCACGGATGTTTTTAGTGCAACACTGGCAACCTCATTACAATCAAAATGGTCCCCCGGAGGTTGCCGAGTGGTCAGGGACCATTGTTTTTCCTACCTTTTTTTTGGTTTTGGTCACAAGGAGGTCGCACGTCTCAAAGTGCTCACAAGTGATCGCAAGTGGTCGTAAGCCGTTGTGTGACCGAGGTTAATTCTGATGTATACACCGAAATCCTGAAGTGTGAGGTTGGTTTTCTTTGGGGGAGGGGGGGGGGGGGGCATAAAGAATTTGATTTATACGGATGTCAATTCTCAGTTCCGTAGCACTGGGCTTCTGGCTATAGTTGGTGCAGTTATTTTACACAAAAACTTTTTAAAGTCTTGCTCATAGTTCAATATAACCAGCTACACTTTGTATATAATATTAGAAATGATGTAGCAAGCAAAGGGATATGATTATGAGTGTCAGCTTTAACATAGGCTTTATTTACCAGTTGTTTGCACCAAACTGCAATACATGTTTAATGAATGCTCCAGCATTTAAGTTGGATATCTAGGATCAAATCTAGGTGAGTTGGAAAAGATTGGAAAAGGTTATGCTTTCATCGGTTTATGCAGCTTTAAAATCATATTTAAGAAATCAGAATACTTATCTAAATTTGATCCCACCCTATGCCTTAGAATTTAGATAGCCATGCCCTCATTCATCTTTTCTTCTTCTTTTTTTGATGGGGGGGGGGGGCCCTTAAAAACATTAAAACTCACTGGATTCGACAGGTTGGTAATGTGACCCGGTTAGTGTAGCAATGGTGTATTACTCTTGGCTTCAATTGGTTTGTTTGTTGGGGTTTTTCGTCCTGGCAACATCTAAGGTCATATCAGGACGGGCACTGACTGGTGACAGTGTGCACTCATGATGAATTTATAGTGCTCTTTCACTGGGATACCAGGCCGCCAGCACTATGACATGATTTCCCACTCAGTCACATTATCCTGCCCCTGAGCTAACCAGTCCTTGCCCTATCCTAGTAATGCAGAGAGCCAAGCTAGGTAGCAATGAGTTTCAATTTTGTATGTCATTGGTTTAACTCGGCTGGGATTGGAGCTTCAGACCTTCTGCACGTGAAGTCTATGCTGTAAGTTCTTGTAACCGATTCAGCCACTGCACCCGTGGCTTCAACTCGTGTACACACACAAATTATGGTAATTGCTTGCACTTTAAATGTCTCCCAAGATATCAAATTTTTATAGAAATGACTAAACCTACGTGGAGTCTATTATAATTACCAACTTAATATATTTAAATAAGAAATATGGACAAAAATACTATTTAATTATGCCACTTTAAAATTCAATAGCCAGTTGGAAAGTATTTTCCCCTCCATTTTAATCGGGTTTGAATCAAATTGCACTAACAATATCAGTTCAGAATTTGCACAGACAGTTGCAAATAGAAATTCAGATTAAATTTAAAAGCTGGACTGTTCATTGGCAATACCAGAGAAACCAGATGGTTGTCAATTAGTGGCATGGTCATCAATTAGTGGTCTGGTAGACAAATAGTGGCCCTGGTGTCAATTAGTGGTCTGGTCACCAATTAGATATATGGTTGCCTAATTAGTCATTTGGTAGCCACTTAGTGGTGCTACCATCAATTAGTGGTATGATTGCCAATTAGTGGTGTGGTTGCCAATTAGTGGCCTGATCACATAGTATAGTCCTGGTTGCCCATTAATTGTCTGGTCACCAATTAGATGTATGGTTGCAAATGAGTAGCCCAGTTGCCAATTAGTGGTCTGGTCGCCAATTAGTGGTCTGGTCGCCAATTAGTGGCCTGGTCCCCATTTACTGGCCTGGTCGCCGATTAGTGGCCTGGTCGTCAATTAGTGGAATGGGCACCAATTAGTGGTATGGACCACGTGAACTCCTTATTTGGCAAAGCTACGCGAATTGAGAATGTCATAGGCGCTCCTGTCAGTGTTGATGTCCAAAGCCCTCTCCTACCCCAACCTGTCAAGATTGACAACGCTTTTAGTTTACTTTGGGACGCTAGATGTTTTGTGACCGTGTGGTGTGGTTCCAAAACACAGACAGGAGGACAGTTTCTCGGTGAGTGGTTTGTCAATTTCTGTGTCTAATTGTTCTGACTGTTTGGTTTCAAATGATAAGCAATGAGGACTTCAAAGCACTTGGCGACATGTGCTTTACTATACCACTAGTTTTGTATGTACTAGATATTCATGAATATGCAAATGAATACACACATAATTTTAGAGTAAATGATATATACATTGGGAGGTGTGGCGTGGAGCGGCTGGCTCTTTGTATAATATTAAGTCTGGGTAACCAGAGCGCTGAGAGTGCCTCATGATTTTCATGGCAATGATAACATTGAACACTCAATCAATCAATAGTTCCATCCTCTAGTCGAGGGTTGGATGCAATGGTTCTCCACTTGTCCCGATGTTGTGCTGTTCTGATAGACTGTGAATAATTCAAGCCTGTCCACTGTGAAATATTTGTAAACCATGATGTTCTTGGTCTCCCTCTCCCTCTGCTGCCATTCACCTTCCCTTCCAACAATGTACGGTATATTGAACTCTGACGAATGATGTGGCCAAAATAAATAAGTTTCTTTGTCTGTATAGTGGCAAACAAGCTTTTCTTATTTTTAATTTTTCTGAGAACTTCTTTGTTGGTGATCTTCTTTGTCCATGATATTTTCATCATCCTTCGATAAGTCCACATCTCAAATGCTGCTAAACGTTTGTACATTTTTCTTAGAGATTGTCCATGTCTCTGCCCCATACATTAGAGTAGACCACACATAACACTGAAGAATACGCTTCCTTGTTTGTATTAATATCTTACTTGATGTTAACACTCTATTCATTTTGGAGAATGTTGTTAGGGCTATTGTTATCCTTCTTTTAATTTCTTCCTCACATCTCCCATCATTTGTAATCTTTTGTCCGAGATATATGAATTCGGATACTTGTTCTATGTTTGTGCCATCTATGGTTATATTGACATTTGGTTTATCTGTCTTTTTTACTTATAACCATTGTTTTGGTCTTCCTGGCATTCATCTTCATGTTGAATAGTATTCCAGCTTTATTGATTCTATTCACTATATCTTGTAGGTTTTTCTCACTGTCTGCTAGTATTACACTGTCATCGGCATATCTAAGATTGTTGATGTTCATGCCACCTATTGTCACTCCCTTGCAATCTTCAATGTGTCTGAAAATCATCTCTGTGTACAGGTTAAATAGACATGGTGACAATACACACCCCTGTCGAACTCCTCGTTTAATCATCAAAACTTCATCCGATAGGCCCTGCTCCATTTTTATAAATGCATGTTGTGTCCAGTATAAGTTCACAATTAGTTTAATGTCTTTGCCATTGACACCAATATCTTGTAAACATTTGATTAACAGTTCATGATTGACTCGGTCGAAGGCCTTCTCATAGTCAATAAAGCAGGCATAAACATCCTGGTTCACTTCACAATAACGTTCACAAGGTTATTATTGCCGGAAGTGATAGTGAGGATAAGCTCTCACTACCTATAAAGTACTTTCTCATGGCATGCGTATCAAACAGCCTCTGATAACCAAGTCCAACTCCCGGCCTTCACGAGGCGAAACTGTTTCTACTGACGGGAGAAGGGGAAAAGGCGGATCTCTGGCGCCTCAAAACCAGATGCTTCGGGCAGGTGGGGCTCGTCAATCTTGGCTGACTGCTCATCTAGGAGAAGGTAAACTCTGATTTAAAACCCCCGCTGCCGTGCGGCTAGTCCCATTTATGGGAAGACCAGAAGTTGGTAGTGCACACCAGCGGCCATACCGACTCAATTGTCGGCCTAAACTAAGTGCGGTACACATGAACTTTGTTGGTGTGGTCAGGGGATGTCACCCCTTCAAGTGCATGAAGACTGGAGCAGCAGATGAGTTAGAAGATCAATAGCTTTGAAGGTGTAACAGCAAGATGATGTGGCTCATCAGGGCACACTCTGACAAAGATGAGTAAGTGGCCAGTCACCTTGGAAAGGAAGGGGAACCTACCAAGTATTTACCCATAGTAAGCAATTGAACACTATTTATTTATATTATTTCTGGTGGAAAATGCCGGAGTTGATACAAGTCTGAAGAGAAAACTTTAAAATTCCATAGATTACAATTTTTGGTGCCTAGTTATCCTAGGGGCCAAGTGCCCTGAAAGGCAAAAGTCCTAATAGGCCAACAGTCCCAGGTGCGGGGGCTGGGGGAGAGAGAGGGCGGAGGGATGGTCCCAGTAGCCAAATGGCAAAAATCCTAAGGGTGCTGTAATTCCGGATAGCTGGGGTGGGGGTGGGGTAAACTGTTCCAGTATAGTTGCCTTGTGTTACAATTTCTTCTTTTTCTTTAGTAATTTCTTCTTTTTCTTTACTCCCTTTTTTTCTCCCTCCATTCCTGTCTTTTTCTATCAAAAAAAAAATCCCCCGCCATACTGATATGACTTAGATTTTGCAATTGCTCTAGTTTATGCCGTCCCATGTGAGGAATATTGTCTTTGTCTGAATCCTTGTTTGGGAATACATCAACATCAGGACATTGGGATTACACTGTTATAATTCTGCAGTGTAGTGCACAAGAGTAAACCATTGCATTGCTAGGGTTTTGCTTGGATCAGTTGCGCAACTAACCTTATAAAGTATTGAATTGATCGGTTGGACAACTAACCTTATAAAGTATTGTATTGAATTGAATAACCTCGTTTTCGAATCAAGATGGCATGAGAGTGGGATCGGTCAATGTGGGGGGGGGGAAGCTTGTTTTTATTTAATGACGCCTCTTGAGCACATTGATTTTTATCATCAGCTATTGAACGTCAAACATATGGTCATTCTGACATATTTCTTTGGAGGAAACCCGCTGCCGCCACATAGGCTACTCTTTCCGATAAGCAGCAAAGGGCCTTTTATATGCACTTTCCCACAGACAGGACAGCACAGACCACAGCCTTTGATGAATCAGGTGTGGGGTCAATGTGGAAGATGACAGTATATAATTATACTACTTATCTATTTGATTATTTGAGTGAAATTAATTAGTAAAACGGGGTGTCGTGACCCCCCACCCTTAACCCACAGGTCACATAGCCTCCATCATCCATGGCTAAGTCTTACTAACAGTAAACAGTTGCAAGCTTCGAACCATTTCCGCCAAATTGAATGTCGTCTGCCAGAACACGAAGCATAAATTACCGTTGGGTGGAGATGGGAGGGAGGAGGGATTTAGCCTGACTCGCATAGGTATGCGGTTTTTTAACGCATTTTTTTTTTCTGTCGGTAATTAATTTATTCTCCTGAATATTCCTATTTTTCAACGGCGGGGAACTGGTGTTCTTAGCATGCAATGTGTCAGTTCTCAGTTTTTAAAATCTGTTTGATGAATATGATGTGGTACAATGGTACAATAAGTTTTCTAAATTGTATCTTCATATATGTAATACTAATACAATATAACAATGTTGCCGACTTCCTGTATGGAAGGTTTGGGAGTTATATTCCAGATCGAGTCAAACCAATGACTTACAAAATTGATACTTGTCAGTACCTAGTCTGGCAGTCAGTATTACTAGGATAGGGCAAGGACTAGGTTAGCTCAGTATAAGGATAATGTGACTGAGTGGGAAATCGGGTCATAGTGCCAACACGCTGGTCTCTCAGTGGGGCAGAACTATAAAGTTTTTATGAGTGCCCACTGTCACAAGTCGGTACCGATCTTGATATGACCTTAGATGTTGCCAGTATATAAAACAACAAACAAACGAACAATATTGCCGATTCTTTCGTAATAAGGAGTAACATCGACAGATTTCGGAAATTTTCATATTTAGACTTTGATCAATATAATAGTCTGATTTGGTCAGAATGTATGTAGGCCTACAGGTATTTTTTCTTCTTTAACAATTGATTAATTATTGTTTTGAGAAGCAACTGCAGATTCTATTTGCCGGATGCTAAATTTCCGAATGACTGCAGACATCAGATATCACATCCATATGTTGATCTGTTCATCTAATTTCAATAGCTTTAGTCTAAATGAATTTTAAATGAAGAAAGGGTCTGAAGAATGACATCAATGTTACAGTACTTTATCACATTATCAGACACTACCGTTCAAAGGAGCAATATATTTTACGGCCGTTTATCCATAGACTGTTCCCTTGTGGCGTGTTCCCTTGTTTTGTGTTCGCTTGTGACGTTGTGACACACCACACAGACAATGACCCTGTATTTTGCTTAGTGACTGTTCCCATAGGTTGGACCCAGGGACCGTATGGCCTTGTGCATGGCACATGTGACCTACTGTTCATTGTCTGTGTAGTGAGTTACAAGGTCACAAGCAAACACAGAACAAAGGAACAAGCCACAAGAGAACAGTCTATGGATACACGGCCTATTACACCTATATTATTACCAATGAGAGGTGCTGCCTGGTTCAGTTCTGTGAGTCCTCACTAGTTGTAACTGGCACCTCTGCCATTCCACCGGCATTGGCCATGATAGGGGGCGCCACCCACCAGTACCTCTCCAGCAGCGGCCGCCTCCCCACATGCATCACTACTGTTGTTTGTTTGTTGTTGTTTTACGTCCTAGCAACATCTAAGGTCATATCAGGACTTGCCGGATTGTTGGAGTGTTGCCTTTAATAACAAAAACAAATTGTATATTGTAGAAGGATGCTATTGACAGCACCATCCATTGAACCATGAAATGTATTAATATTAATTAGATATATATCTGGGACTTAAGCAAATAAAACAAATGTTGAAGACTCCTGATAATAACTTCTTGCCGCTTGCCATCAGTGGGCGGGTTTGTGGTGAAAATCCTCTATGAGACCTTTGTCCACCTGATCTGCCAACCACGCCATTAGTTCTTGCCACTACCATCGGGTTGGTGGTGGAAATCCTCGATAAGACCTTTTCCACAGAGCATGTTGCACAATGCGCTGCCAACCAGGACATTAGTTCCTCTATATATATTGTTAATTGCCTCCATAACAGAAATGGAGACACGGCAGATTTGTATGGATCGACCCTATAACTCTGGCTCGCCCTTAAGACCTACCTTTAATTTGATTTGAGCTAAATCGGTGGCGAAATGGGCAGATAGCAGGTGGGTGAGACGCCAGCCTGGAGGGAAGGAGGGGAATTAGGGGAGCTGCTTGGAAGCAAGCCGCCCGCTCTCCAGGCCGCACCCGAGCATCCAGTAACCCAGAATACAAAGGAGCATATCAAAATGACATTACAGAAGCAATAGTTAAAGCTGCATAGTCCAATGAAGCATCACATTTTCAAAATCAAAACAATTATCTAGATTTGATTCTACATATCTAACTTTGATACCAATGCACTTATTAAGTATTTGTTGCCACATAAAAGGGAACACTAAGTCGATTTAATAGAACCTGTAACTGCAGAAGCCTATGGTATCAGAGTTTTGGCTAGATACAAGATTCACCCCGTACTGCTGCAGTAGGGGTGCAAACCAACCCTATGTAAAAGCTGTCAAAAAAACGGGTCAATGAATTGAGAGCCTAATTTCACAATGTAAGAAGCAACATTTATTCTTTACATATGTATTATTGATAGCCCACTACCTTTGAGTTGAAAAATATAATATAATATCTAGTTTAATGCAATTTAAAAGTGAAATCGACGGCGTTCTGTGGCCGCCATCTTGTCTTTTTTGCATTCTCTCCCATTTCACCAACTCTGTGCCTACATGGGTAGCCATTTGATACTGGAGCCACAGTTTCTAGGTCATGTTCCATACTAACGCTATTTTCGCCCGTATTTATATAAGGCTGGTCTTCACCCGTGTACTACAAGTACCAGGTGAATCTTTTATCTAAGTTTTGGCATGCTTGTCAAAATTATTTTCACATGTTTGAATTTCAAATATCTCAAAAGGTAGCCATTTCAATTAAAAGTTACTTCAAACTAAAGTAAGGTAGATTATAATGATCAATTTAATATAGTTATCTCAGAAAAATGTCAGAAACTCAAAACCATCAGACTATGCAACTTTAAGTATACAAAATAATGACAAGAAAGAGGATTACATTCATGAATAATATTTGCATAAGTACTTTGTACCTCACATATTTCTTTATTTTTAGGCCCAAAAGAAGCCCAGATTTTGTGGTCTGCAATAATACGTCGTTATTATTCTTGTTTCTTATTTTTAACCCCTTCCTAATATACCGAGTCACACTATTATTATACTGCGTGTGACTGCTTGCAACGACTTTGCAACCACACAAAACTAGATTTAATCCTACATATCCAATTTAGATACTAATGCAATTATTAAGCATTTATTGTTGCATAGAAGGGTTTTTAAATAAATTTTTTATTGAACCCTGCAACCTTAAGGCTGTGTATATTGCATCTAAATAAGGCGGCCGGACAGTGTTCGACTTCGGATATTGCCCTTTGTGGTGATCACGTGGATCTGGCACTGATTAAAGCAGTTGCTCAAAGGTCAGACCATTCTGCGCAATGCTTCTATGGGAAAGAAAGCTAGCCAGGACCTGAGTGTAAGTTGTGTGAGTTTAACCGAATAGAATTGTGGTTAGGTGGGTGATTAGATTCTTTTAAACTGAAGCGGTTCCAGCTTGATTAAATTACCTCCAGTGCTAAAGAGTGGCAGAATTATTATCCTATGAGAAATAGACATAGACAGTGCATTGCTTTTGCCTCTTTTGTATTGTTTTGTTACATTTGTTGATTAAGCAGAGGAAATTTCAATTGCTGACAATTGTTTTTTTTTCCTATTCCGCTGCTCCTTGCCATATTCTCGCAATGGTGAGTGCCAGGCTAAATAGCGACAAATATAAATTTTTTAAAGTCATTGGTGTGACTCAGCCGGGGTTTGAATCCCACGACCAGCGATACGGAAGGCAACCACTCAACTCATTTGGCCATCCCGTCTCTTGAATTGATTAATCTGTTTTTATTATGTCCACTAACAGCGACTGGTGACATAGATGCACACCTTCAAGAGTTTCAAGGGTGATTTCTTTTAATGGGGTGTTTTTTGGTGTGGTTAAAATTGAAAAAACAAATCCTTTTTTTATTTGCCTGTTGGGGGATTTACATTCTAACAACATTTCAGGTAATATCAGGACAGATACCGACTTGTGATTGCACACTCATGGCAATTTTATAAGTGCTTTCCCACTGGGAGACCAGGTAGCTGGTACTATGACCCAATCTACCACTCAGTCAAATTATCCCGACACTCAGCAAACTAGTCTGCCCTATCATGTTAATGCTGATCACCGGGTTACAAGTGGTCGCAAAGTGGTCCTCAGTAGTCGCCCAAAATGGTTGCAAAGACATTGCGGGTACTTATGACCAAAATGGTTGCCCAGAGGTCGGCGACCATTGCTTTCATTGTCCAGAGGTCGGCAATCATTGCTTTGGTCGCAAGGAGGTCGCCGGTGACTGTCGATTCTTTGGTCCAAAGTGGTCGCAAAGTGGTCACAAGCCATAGTGTGACTAGGGCTTTAGGTAGCGACAAGTATCAATTATGTACGTCATTGGTTTGACTCGGCCGGCGTTTGAACCCGCACTGGAAGTGAGCCAGAGCTCTGACTGATTCAACCATCTTGTCTGGCCTAAGCAAAGGGGGAGTAGGTGGAGGGACCAGCCTATTTCTTCGCACTTTGGGGTGTTTACATGATTTCTCGTTATGTGCCAGCGTTGATCCATTGTGGTGTGGACAAGTACTGGCATGCCTCCATTATTGGCTGTCTTCTCTCATCAGCCATGATGCTTTTAGACGCGACCCTAATTTGTCTCCTTCTGGAGCCTGACGGCGACTCCTGTCGCCATGTACCGTAAAGCCACAGATACATAGAAGCCACCACTTTTTCTTTTTTCCCTTTTTTTTTTGTGTTGGTAAATGTGTTTATTCCTCTGAATATATAATTTGTCAGTACCAACCACTGGTCTTCGAGCCATCGCAATATTTGAGTTGGAATCCGCTGTAAATTCTGAAAGTTCTTTAGTACAAGATGCGGCCACTGTTTATTAGGTGTTTTACGGTAGTCCCCTTGATAGCCAGTGCCTTCATCGGGCAATAACTGGGACGCTGCTATTTCAGGCATGGGCGGCCTCACTAATACCCCAGTCACACTTCGCTTGTGACTACTTTGCGACCATCAAAAACGGGCGATTGCAAAGTGGTCAGCGGTCGGCTGGCGATATGTCAGCGACTGGTCACTGACCGATCGGCGACCTACAGGTGACCATTTTGGCGACCACAAACCTCGTTGCCAGAGCAAGGAGGTTGCCAACCATTTTCATCGCTTGCGACTGGTCTCCGACCGATCACTGACCGTTATTTTCTCACCCCATTTTTTGCTTTGGTCGCAAGGTCACCGGCTTTTGGTCACACCCTGGTCACAAGTGGTTGCAAGCCGTAATGTATGTGACTGAGACCTTAGAACACCGTGAGAGCAATCTCAGTAAGCAGAGAGGTGAGGGAGAGGGAGTGTGAGAGCAAGAGACAGCATTGAGATGGCACAGCACCATTAGGCAGTGCTGGTAGGAGAGAGGTAAGAGAAAGAGAGTGTCGCGACTGCACTCTCTAGGCAGTGAATGCTGATGTGACCTTAGATGCTGCCAGGATGTAAAACCCCTACCAACTAAACTAGGCAGTGAGGTAGGAAAGAGAGGTGGAAGAGAATGGAAAGAGAGCATTGTGATGACATTCACTAGGCACTAAGGTAGGAGAGAGACAGACAGACAGACAGACAGAAAGTGTGTGTGTGTGTGTGTGTGTGTGTGTGTGTTAGCCAGAGAGTGCGTGTGGGCTGTAGAAAGGTCCATAAAAATAGAACATGCGGGAGAGAGAACAAGAGAGAGTGAGCAGGTTTGAGAGTGTGGCAAAGAGTGACAGAGAAAGTGACAGAACAAGAGAACGTGGGCACGAGAGACAGAGCGATGGAGAGACTGGGATGCAATTGAGAACCACAGAGCGCCAGAGTTTGTTTGTTGTTGTGTTATGTCTTAGCAACATCTAGGGTCATAGCGGGATGGGTACTGACTTGTGACAGTGCGCACTCATGGCAACTTTATAGTGCTGCCCCACTGGGAGACCAGGCCACCAGCACCATGACCTGATATCCCACTCGGTCACATTATCCTGATGCTGAACAACCAGCTCTTGCCCTATCCTAATAATGCCGAGCGCCTGGCTAAAAAGTGACAAGTATCAATTTTTAAGTCATTCGCTGGACTCGACCAGGGTTAGAACCCACAAACCCATGGGTTCGGATCCCCCGATCTTCCAAAACAGGAGACAGACGCTCAACTCACTGGGCCATCCCGTCTGGTGCAACGCCAGAGAGAGTGAAAGATGCAGCGAGTGAGAGAGTGAGTGAGAGATAGCAAGAAAGTCTATGTGAGAGAGCAAAAGAGAGTCAGCTGGATGAGCGAATAAAAAGAGAGATAAACAGAGGTAAAGAAAACTAAATAATACTACATAACATTCGCAAGTTCAGCATCACTTGTTTTTATGGGTAAAAGTGAATGTAGAAATCATATTGGATTCGGTGTTGGTGGGGTGGTGGAGTGGGGTAGTGTTGGCCATGTCCCACACACATATGGCATGGTCGATAAACCTTTTATTATGATAGCCTTTCTTCTGCAGCACTGAAACACTGTCAAGCCCGACGCCAGTGTATGTTTTTGTCTTGCTTTTTTGTGGTAACCTCTTCACCACGCCATCTATCGGTTCCCCACTGCATTTGTGCCGCCACTTAAAGCCCCCACCCTCCCTCCACCAGCCTGCTCCCCCCTTCCTCCACACACATCCCCTCGCCCCCACACCCTCCCCTCCCTCCCACTCCTACCTCGCTTCTGGTGGGTGCTTCTATGTCAATGCGGGTGTTCTGAGTACAGCTGGTCCCTCAGGAAGGAGTGAAGCCGCGACCCAGTACGTCGGGTCACAACTTTAGTTTACACATCAGGGCCGGTGTGCGTCGGAGAAATTCCGGATGTCGCACTAGTCTGAATGGCTTATAGCTGTTGGTTGCCTCAAAAAATGGGGGCCTCCATAGGGTGCAGCCATTTGCAATTGAAAGAACACCTCTGATTGGCTGAAACCACTGAAATGCGTGGCCATTTTGGAGGTGCTTTTTGCCTCCTATCTGAAAAGCATGACATCTCTGGAGTTGACTCCGAGGCATACCCTGAACAAAAAATGGTCAAAAAGATGTTGCGGAGCTGTCTAAAGAGTCGACTCTGACTCTGAGACGTACCGTGAACGCGGCCCGGGAGTGGGGCTTCGCAACCTTCCCACCCCTATTCTTCACTATACCCCGAAAACTTTAAGCTCTCTTTGTGCTTATAACCACGTGTCTCCTGATGACCAAACTGGTCTACCATGTTGTAAAATATTCCGATTTACGGCATTGGGGGGAATGCAAATGTTCTATTACTGATCGGGTATATGTGACCAGGTGCATGTACGGGTATATGTATGTGCTGGTGGTGCCTGAGTGAGATGTAAATAGACATAGTGGTGCTGGCAGGGCTGTGTGTAATGGGCACTCAGGGCCTACCCCCTCCCCCCTCTGCTAGGTAGGATCACCACACTCAGGCTCAAGGCAGGTGGTAGCCAGGGGAGCCACACAGCTTGGTGGTGGTGGGCAGATCACTGGTAACCATGGGGACCAGGAATCCTGGATCCCTATTGGTAGAGCTAAGAATGCTTGTTTCCCATTGGAGGGGAAAGGGTGGTGTGATACTCTACAATGAACCCATGTACCATATAAATAATAAACCAGAGGGCTTGACTCTCTCTCTTCTTGGACCAGACATGATGGCCGAATGAGTTAGAGCGTCCGTCTCCCGTGTTGGTAGATCGTGGGGTCGTGGGTTTGAACCCTGGTCGAGTCAAACCAATGACTTAAAAATATATACTTGTTGCTTCCTAGCCTGGTGCTCGGCATTATTAGGATATGGCAAGGACTGGTTGGTTCAGTGTCAGTATAATGTGACTGAGTGGGATATCAGGTCATGGTGCTGGCAGCCTGGTCTTCCAGTGGGGCAGCACTATAAAGTTGCCATGAGTGCGCACTGTCACAAGTCGCTAACCGTCCTGATATGATCTTAGATGTTGCTAGGATGTCAAACAACAACAAACAAACACTCTCTTCTTTCACACTTTATACTCTTTCTTTCTCTTTGTTTTGATTTCACTATAGCCTGCCTACACAACCACAGATTTGAGCTTTAGCCATTCTACAATGTGTTTATTTCTAATGTAAATTGCAGTGAAATTGTCCTGTAAACTATTTTACGTTAGCTGAAATACCACTTTATGCATCATTGTGTATGTGTTTTCACCCCCCCACCCCCTAAACATTCCGTCATGTTGCAAACTGTAGCTGCAACCCTATATGCTGGGTCGCAGCTACAGTTCTTACTGAGGAACCAGCGGAACTTAGAACACGTTAGAGAATACAATTATTTAATCTACTCAAATCGGAAGCAAATCCGAAAACCGATTGCTTGACTTGGGACCTGGAATAAGGAGTCCGAATCCCAGATGAGTCAAACCAATGACTTCCCAAATTGATGCTTGTCACTACCTAGCTTGGCGCTCAGCATTAATAGGATATGTGAAGGACTGGTTAGCACAGTATCAGGATAATGTGACTGTGTGGGATAATGGGCCATGGTGCCAGGTGCCTGCTCTCACAGTGGGGTAGCACTATAAAGTCACCATGAGTGTGCACTGTCACAAGGTGGTACCCATCCTGATATTACCTTAGATGTTGCTAGGATGTAAAACAACAACAGACAAACCTATCGCGGATAGAGTTGTTGCATCCATTGCAAACCAGTAGGAGTGTATATTCTTATGTGCATAGGGAAATCTTTTTGCCACCACTACATCCAAGTCTTCTGCTCAGGCTCCTTTGTCATTGTCTAGTGTATCTTCTTTATGGACACTGGCTAAAAGCGTAGTTGACTTTATTTATTGTACCAGACCGGGATTGAAACAGAAGGCAAGTGGGAAACAGAACAAGTTGGTTGGTTGTTGGACTTTTCAGGCCACGGCACCATTACCTGATATCCCACTCAGTCACCTTATCCTAACACTGAGCTAACCAGTCATTGCCCTATCCTATTAATGCTGAGCGCCAGGCTAGGAAGTGACAAATATCAATTTTATAAGTCATTGGTTTGACTCGACCGGGAATCGAACTCCTGATCTCCCACACGCAAATCCCGCGCTCTACCGATTCAAGGTAATTTCAGGATGGGCGCCGGTTTGGGATAGTGCATATTCATAGTAACAACACAGCCTTGCCCCACTGGGCAACCAGGCTGTCAGCACCATAACCCAATATACCACTTAGTCACATTATCTTGATACTGAGCTGAGCAGTCGTTGTCCTATCTTTGTAATTAATGCCAAGCGCCAGGATAGCGAGTGGCAAGTCATTGGTTTGACTTTGTAACACTAACACTGTAACAGCGTTATTTTCTGCTTACAGAATAATACCTTAATCCACAACTGTTGACCTCCTCCATGAAATACTATGGTTGACTTTTTCGCAAGGTCTGTGGAAAATTACAGGTTTCGGGGTATTTTTGGCCATAAATAGGGGCGGTCGGCTTTTACATACGATTACATACTCGAGTATATATGCGGTACTTAGAGGGGGGGGGGGGGCGGAAACGGGATCTAACACATAGTACAGATTTAAATATATCACTCGCCAATGCCTTCCAAAATGGCGGCAGGTACCGAGTCCGTAGCAGGCAGACTCCAAGCACCCCTTTATCTAACTTTACCTACTAACACCTGCTTAAATGGATCGATCTGAAATGGTTGCGGTGTTATATGTTGGTGTACAGCGCACTCAGCTCCTGTTACTAAGGTAACACTAACAGATGCATTAGATGGAAACTACAAGTCCATTAATTATGCTTGTTACTAATGTTAGAGGGCGTGGCCTGACAATTAAGACACACTTTCAGCAGCCATTTGTTCGTTAGTTTTTGTTTTTCATCCTAGCAACATATAAGTTCATATCAGGATGGGTACCGACTTGTGGCAGTGCACACTCATGGTGACCTTATAGTGCTGCCCTACTAGGAGACCAGGCATGCTGGCTGGTACCATGACCCAATATCCCAGTCACATTATCCTGATCCTATGCTAACCAGTCCTTGTCCTATTCTATTAATGTCGAGCGCCAGACTAGGTAGCGACAAGCATTAATTTAGGACGTTATTGGTTTGACTCGGCTGGGATTAGAACTCCCGACCTTCCACACGGTAAGCCTGCGCTCTAACCGAGCTGGATTTGAAGGGCACATGGGGCGTGTTAGAGCGCATGTTTTTGTGTCTTTTTGTTGTTGTTTTCTTTACAACCCACAGTTACCTGTAGGTAACAGTAAATTGCCTGTCACACCTTACCGGATTGAGTACCGGACACAACCGGACAAAGAATTTTCTAGTCCGGTGGTGTTCGGTATAATAATGTACCGAAATGTGTCAAAATGTTGCGCTTTCCACCGGACGAAACGGACGCTAAATGGACAAGGAACGTACATTAATGAATACCCACCGGACTGTCACGGAAGCGACGAAAAAAAAACGAAGGACCGAATTCCCCCAACACCGTCAATGGACTATTCAGGAAGCAAACTGGAGACGTAACGGATGGGTAACGGACATGAACCGGACAAAACAGACTTAAAACGGACACCAACCATACACGTCAGTCCGGCGGTGTCTGGTACAAGCTTTGTGCATGTTCAAAACTTGCCACCAGATACAGAACGGACACGCCGGATGCGTACTGTATATAAACCGTACATTGCCGTATTTCACCGGACAGTGTCCATTTTCTATTCGTTTCCCCAGTCCGGTAAGGTGTGACTGAGCCTTTAGAATTAGATGCTAGCCAAAGTCAGCCCTGATGCGCGAAAAGGAAGAGAGGGAAGGCGGATGTGGAAGAAGAGACGTTTATTGAAAAGCGCCTCGGGAAACATACAGGGAAACAACAGAGCAAGATACAAGAACAATGCAATACAGGGGCTCAGGAGGAGCAAGGAGAACATAATTACAGTGGAATAGAGAGGTGCTCATGAGGAGCAGCAGCTCGGGCAGATCACGGTCACACGTTCAGCTCACATCTGGCACACTCACACACATTCGCACAATCATTGCAATCAGCACTTTTTTCACTAGGGACATAGGAGCCATAATCTCTCAGCCTACAGTTATATTAAATCGATGGGTGGGTGGGAAGGACAATTTTCTTATTCGCTCAAGTGAACCGTCGACGACGGCGGCCAGGTAAGGACTGGACAAGCCTTGAATCTACTACCGGAAGTTAGTTTTGTACATAGCAACGCGCGCTACGAATTGTATCTATGGTGTTACTCATATCAGGCCCGTAGTCAGGGTTTGTGAATTATGCATGTTTCCGGCAACATGGACAATTCAAAACCGGACACAGGTAATTCTTTTTGGGCTAATAAATTTATTAATCAGGCTTAATAAATTTTTACAGAAGCCTTTTTTCTACACCTTTGTGAACATCATTATTATAGCTATCCTCAATAGTACAATTGGGGTTATTTAGCTGTTATTACTCTATCTTCATCAGGTAGTACAACCTGTGCCTATCTCATTTTTCTAATGGTCATTACTTATGTGCAGGTCAATATCAGGTATCATTTACTATATATTAATTGCATTACTTATATGCAGGTCATATCTATGACTGTACTATCATATGATATATACTGACGTAAACTACATTTATGAAGGCAGAGCATATAATACACTCGAGGCAACTCGGACAGAAGACATGAGGCAGCAGCTCGGGCAGATCACGGTCACACGTTCAGCTCACATCTGGCACACTCACACACATTCGCACAATCATTGCAATCAGCACTTTTTTCACTAGGGACATAGGAGCCATAATCTCTCAGCCAAATTTGGAACAAGAGAGATAATGGTTCCTCCCTAAAAAACATTTTTATTAACATAGTTAAAGACACTGTTAGATTTCCATCTACCGACTGTTCTTATGGACTCTATCGGCATCCCTACTCTTGCGTATTCTTGGGCTCCCCCGCGCCGTAGGCTATGGCAAGTCACTAACGGCCACCAAGGGAGTCCACAGGCTTTCAAAGCAGTTTGCATGCATTTATTAAACACTGTAGCAGACAGTGGTTGTCCATTATTCAGGATGAACGCTGGGGCGCCCTCATGTGTCAATTTCAGGGCGGTGTACTTGTTCCAAGCGTGCACCGGGCAGAAGGTGTGGTTTGACCATGCCGGCAGATTGATGCTGTACACATCCTCAGGCTTGCATGTAGTCTTAGTGCTTCTGACTATGATCGTCAGATGTGAGTCGTGAGCCTTGATGTCTCTCCCGAGCAGTATGTGACCGTCACCTCCCGTCACCTCGGAATAAAACAAGTTAGACTGTCTTAGCAAACACAGATACCCTATTAACAACGCAGCAATTAACACCAATCCATCATTTCCAATTTTCTTGAATTTCAAAATTATCATTTTAATGTGCTTAGTCTTTAAGGGGTATGCCCTCTTTACAGTATTCGTTTTTAACTTATACATGCCATTTTTAATTATTGATAGTGCATAATCATCAAATGCTACAGTGTTACCATTCAACAGCCTTACCCATGATCTGGCTCCGCTCATGTAATTTTTAATTGCTCCTTCAGTGTTTAATTTATCATTTAAATATAAAGCATATAACATTACCGTCTTCCTTTTGGTTTTTTTTGGGGTGTCTCTGACTCTCTTGCAAAAACTCAGATACTCCCTAAATTGTACCCTTTTATTATGCCAGGTCCCAGCTGATAATCCCGCCGAAAAGTACACACTTAGTTTTTGCACTAATGCGCGCTTATGATCTGCAAGTTGATAAAGGCAAAAAATATACTTATCAACTGGCAGATTTATAAAGATAAATCTAGTACATGACCGTCATGAGAGACATTTATTTTAGTCAATAGTTTTTCATGACACATTTTGTCGGCAACTAGCTGTAATTTGGTATCAAAGAATGACCTACTTAAGGCATCCGCTAGCACCAGATCTTTTCCGGGCTTGTGTAACACCTGTACCGTACAGGTGTATGTGGCGGCGAACCTCCAGATTTCCCGGGCACAGGCGCACAAGACTGGATCTTTTCCGGCACCAGAAGATAGCACCTGTTGGGAAGCAGTATTATCAGTGTTAACGATAATTTGATATAAGTTAGGTTTAGGGGGTGACAAATTTTTCAAAGCGACTACTAAATTTATTGCTTCTAATTGAGCAATATGGAAATTATTTTTTAGGAATTCAGGGGTATAACAGTTGGAATAATAATGTGTTGGACTGAATGCCCCTCCTCCTTGCAATGAAGAATCGCATTCGATTAACCATTTTTTGTCAGGAATATGCTGCAACAAAATTAGCTTATTATGACCTTCTGCAAAACGTAGGAACCAAGATATGTCTCTAATTAAATTTTGGGTAACGCCAATTTTTCCTAAAAAGGGGGTATTTCTAAGAAAGTCTAAAATTCTATTCATTAAAATTCTTGAAGGGGTTACACATTTCGAAATAAATTGAAGGCGTCGCACTAATCGCTGAACATTTTTCCTTGTTACTTTACGACCACATACCCATTTATTGCATTCTAATAAGATATCTAATAGTTTTTCATCAGGAATCCGAATACACATGTTTTCTGAATTTATTTCATATCCTAACCAAACAATCTTTTGTGTAGGAGGTATACATTTTTTAATTGAGAGTTTTAAACCTAATATTTTAGTTAATTGAAGAATGTAATTATATGCTTTCTGTGCCTTTTCTAGTGTATTTTCTACCCCTACAAAATCATCTAAAAAACATAGTGTAAAGAAACCCATTTTTCTCATTATGTGTACCACTGCTGCTGTAGTTCGAGCACAGGCCATACATGATGTCCTGCAACCAAACGGTGGAGCAATGTCAAAATAATATCTCCCATCCACTTTAATCCCAAACAAAGGCACACTCAAGGGGCAGGTTCTTAATTGCCTGTATGCCCTTGCTAGATCTATTGACCACATATAGCATCCATCACCCAATTTTGTAATTTGCTTAGCTAAGGACATAATTGTTGGCAAATTATATTTGTAAGGTTTACCTTGGTAAAAACCTTTGTTAATACCCGAGTTAACACTACACCCCTTGGGAAAGCTAAGATCGACTATAATCCTACGTTCATCAGTGTTTTTCTTGGGGCGGGTCATAATAGGACTAATTTGTGCCCATGGACAAAAAGGAGGATCATCAAATGGGCCCAATAATGCATTATGAGATAATTCAGTCTGTACGTACTTGTTGATCCAAAAAAGGTCTTCCTTAGACCGGGCATGATTAACTTCTGTTGGAGTTGGGACAAATGTTCCAGTGAAATTAGCTGGCCAGCCAAATTCCAAATATGGAATAATATCACTATCACTATATCCAATAAGTAATTTTTTCCAATTATTAATAATCAGTCCAGATGGGACTGGAATTCTAGCATCCAGATAATTGGGTAGACCTGAAGCTCGTACTTTTGTATAAATATTAGCATACTCTACAAATTTATTACAATGCATATTTATATTTGGCCATGACTGTAGCACATGTAATTTATATTTTAGAGGTGATGTGTCACAGAAGACTATAACATCATCATTGTATTTTTCTGTATCATCAAGATTATTAATAATATCAATATCAGACACAGTACAATTTCTATCTTTTTCTCCCAACTTTAACTTCAACGGAAATGTAATATTATGTTTAACAGTATAAGGTTCAACATGTTTAACGGACGACATTAACAACTTATTTGAGCAGACTTTACCATGTCGTCTATTCATGTTAGTAACTACACAGTTTTTAGGACCCATCATGGAATCCAAATTAGATGATGACATATCAATGTCCATGTTAGTTTTATGATAGGTTGGATTGTATGCATCCGAAGTCATTATAGAAGTACTATCCTTATCAGGATCTCCAACAGAAAAACAACCGTTTACAGCTTGAACAGTAACACTAGTAGAAAGCTGTGTAACAGGAGATAACTGAACCGGATTGTAAGAAGAAATATTAATTATATTAGCGGCCGGACTAATATTAGAATGCAGGTTCAATAAGGACTTTTTGTCAGTTATTTCGTTCTTAGGCAACAGCCTAGCAATCAATGTATCTGACACTGAAGCACAGTCACCCGAGCAGCGGGAAAAGGCGGATGTTGTTTTGATGTCGTCATGGCAACGGCGTGGTTCGAACCCGGTCGGAGGCAAATCCAACATCGGTGGTGTTCGCTGTGTCACCCTACCCAAAGTTACTGTATTACGGGCACCCTCCTGTTCAATTACATTAGGGCTTTTAACTAATGATCTGTGCTCTCTATTAAACCATTTAAATGCATTTGATGTTACAGAATGTTTACTAATTCGCGCAACTGGAATGTCCTTGGTCCTAAAACACATATTATTAACTGTAACGTCCTCTTTTTGCGTTCTCCTGTACTTGAAATTTTGAGTATTACTGATAGATGGCGTATGACTTCTTTTTTCTAAATTCACAGATAATGTACTAGTATTTTTGGCGAGAGGAACATAAAGGGGCCCCGAAACTCTATTAATTTTTACAGTATTAATGGGAGCATCATTAGTATTACAGAGGGCCCGAGACCTAAATTTGGAACACAGGAGGGGAGACGATAACAGTAACTTTGAAGGCCGACATGACACCGACGAAACAACCGCACCGACCTGATTTCTACACTGTCCGACCGGGATTGGTGCAGGGGACTTTATGGTGGCGCCATCTTTGGATTCGTCCACAAACTTGCCGTTGTCGTCCACCTCCATACGCACTTGCTCATTGACTATCGCAGCACCAGGCCCACCGCGAATTAAAAACTTCTTGTACGGTTATTACAATCTTCATTTAATGACTCAGATGCACGTTGTTTTGTACGACAGTCAGTTTCTTTGTGTGCGTGTTTCCTACGTAGTTTGTACGCACAATATGAGCAAATGTGAATAAATCGTCCCGTGCCTTCTCCATGATCACCATCGAACCCGCATGTTCCACCCTTATTCCAGATGACGCACGGACGCGCATCAACCCCTTTTTTTAAATCCGCAAACGGTAGTGGTAATGAAATTTGTTTAGGTTGGTGAATGTCTATACGTTTACCTAAACCACAAACATCTCGTCGTATTTCTATAATTCTACTCTCATCTTCCCAACCATTAGGAAGTCGTTTATCCGCAACCATATTAAATATTTTCTCACTGTATGTGAGGCATGTTTTCCATGAATAGTCTTGAGCCATGTCCAAGATCGATTCAATGTGATTATCAATATGATCAGTCCAATTATCAGGAACATCTCCACGCCTCACCATACGTCTGATTGCAGAGAGATATTCAAACCAGGTCGACTCGCCCTGTCCTACTTTCCCCTTTTTCTCTTGTCTAATAACATATTTATGCGGAAGTAATTTCAATTTTTTAGAATGTTTTGCTCGTTTCCTTGTCAACCGGATCATTTCATTCATCATAGAATCGTCACTTCCGTCGTCACTATTATCAAATTGTTCATCATTGTTATTACGTTTACGGTTAACATTTTTATCAACATGTACACTACCTTTTGACCTGTGTTGTAGGGATCTTGAAATGCACGAGCGGGCCGTGCGTGCTGGAGATTGTGCTGTTTGTCTGTCGACCGTTACATTTGCATCCTCCGTAACGTCATCACTTTCCACCTCCGGCCCGCTCGGCTGCTGATTCATAAACACTGATCCTCCATTTTGCGCACATTCCAGTGTCTGTAATCGTGCAAGTAACGGTGCTTGCGATGCTGCTAATTTATTATCCAGCAGTTTGGCTATATCCTCCAGTGTCAGACTTTTACTTCTCGACGTGGAAGGTCTTGGTGTATGTGTCTCCAGATCGGCCATTGCCAGTCTTGTTGAAGAAAGTGCACGTCCAATGTTATCGTGATTAATCATGCAACTTGACTCTCCGGATCTATCCATCGACTCAAGTAACGCCTGTGAATACTTGCCAACCACACTCCGTACTTTACCCTGTTTCGGCATGACTATCGGTATGACTTTTCTTATTCGCTCAAGTGAACCGTCGACGACGGCGGCCAGGTAAGGACTGGACAAGCCTTGAATCTACTACCGGAAGTTAGTTTTGTACATAGCAACGCGCGCTACGAATTGTATCTATGGTGTTACTCATATCAGGCCCGTAGTCAGGGTTTGTGAATTATGCATGTTTCCGGCAACATGGACAATTACAGTGGAATAGAGAGGTGCTCATGAGGAGCCGGCAGAGAAATATGGAGTTCGATTATGAGTCCGAGTAGAGGGGCGGGGGCGACGAAGAGCCCTCCACCGCTGAGAGGGTGATAGGAGGAGTGAGAGTTGGGTGGGTGGGTGGAGAAAATTGAAGAGCAGCGAGGAGGCGTGGATGGCGAGTGACTGAGGGAGGCCGGCGGGCGGCCTTATAAGGGAGGCGGCACAGCTCAGGGCAGGGGAGGTGTGAAAGCGGCGAGGCCGGGGGAGGGCGAGGGAGAGAGTGAGGGGGCGGCGTCGCGTGAGGCGCGAATGCTGCGCGACAGGCGGCGGGGGAGGGTCTCTTCCTTCCCTCGCATCAAACGCAATGCTTCGCATTACGACCGATGCGCGAAAAGGAATAGAGGGAAGGCGGATGTGGAAGAAGAGACGTTTATTGAAAAGCGCCTCGGGAAACAACAGAGCAAGATACAAGAACAATGCAATACAGGGGCTCAGGAGGAGCAAGGAGAACATAATTACAGTGGAATAGAGAGGTGCTCATGAGGAGCCGGCAGAGAAATATGTAGTTCGATTATGAGTCCGAGTAGAGGGGCGGGGGCGCCGAAGAGCCCTCCACCAAGACGGAGGAGAGGGCTCTAGGCGCGCCCGAGGGGGCGAGACGGGGCACGTAGCTGTGCACCGCCCCGGAGGTCCAGGTGCCTTGGGCCATGATCTCGTGAAGGGGCACCCCGGCGCGCTAGCAGGCCTGGGCGGCGCCTCGGCGGAGGCTGTGGAGGGTGTAGCTCTCCGGAGACGGCACCCCTCGGGCCTGCAGGGCCCCCCTGAGGAGTGCGGTGAGGGAGCGAGGGTCGAGGGGCCGGCCGGAGGGCATGAGGAGGGCCGGCGCATCAGGGGGCGCCGGGCACTGTGCGAGGGCGCGCTGCCAGGCGGAGACCGGGCAGAGGCAGGATCCGGGGATTGCGGGGATGAAGAGGGCAACCACGCCCGAGGGGCCCGAGATGGTCTTGGAGGTCTTGATGATCAGGCGTAGGCCTCCGGGTGCGGGGCGGGCGTCTGCGTGGGTGAGGGTGTGGGGGCCGCCCCACCCCTCGGGGCTCGGGGACAGCAGGTTTGACTGGCGGAGCATCCCGAAGTACCCGAGGAGGAGGGCGGCCCGAGGGACGAGTGAGGCAGGGTTCGCCTGGGCGAGGTGGGCGATGACGAGGCTGAGGTGAGGCGGTGTCAGGGCAGGGGCCTGGCCCGGCACGTGGGTGGAGGCCCGTTCCCCCCCCCCCCGACAGACATCCTTGGCGAGGTTAGCGTCGAAGCCCGAGGTGAGGCCCCCCGCCCCCTCCACCCAGGAACGCGCCCCGGAGAGGGCGTTCTTGACGGAGGCGGGGGCAAGGGCGCGGCCGTAGAGGGTGGCGGTGTAGGCGGCGACGTCGAAGGCCGACGGCGCGAGAGGGTCCACTCCTCGGGCAACCGTGTGTGCGACGAAGTCTTCTGCCTGGCGGCGGCGGTTCTTCCAGGTCACGGGGGTGAGCGCTGCGCGGCGGAGGCGGGCGACGTCGGCCACCTCGGCGGAGGGGTACCCTAGAGGCCGGGGCAGAAAGGAAAAGAGTCGTAAGAGGCGTGCACGGGGGCGAGCCCGAGGCGGGCCACCTCGGACCGGGCGGTGTCGGCCCAGGGGCCGGGTAGATGGGCGCGGCTGAGGGCGTCGGCCAGGAGGAGGTCCGCCCCGGGCTTGTGGGCGATGCGGAGATGGAAGGAGCCGGAGGCCGCCATCAGCCAGAGCTCCCTCGCGCCGGTCCCGAGGGTGGGGTCTCGGGCGCGTCCCGACTCGAGGGCGGTGGCGGATGCCATGTTGTCAGTGTTAATGACGACCGTCGCCCCCGTGATGCCGTCCGGGAGGAGGTACCGGAGGGCGACGACGAGATTGACCGCCTCGAGTTCGTGGATGGAGGGAAAGCGCGCCCGGACCTCTGCGGAGTACCCTCGGGGTAGTGCGTGGGGGAGAAGGCACCCCCGCCGGTGAGGCAGGAGTCGCACTCGATCACCACGCGTCGGCCCTCCGGGGCCCGGAGGAGGTGGAGGCTGTTTGTGATCCGCCCGTAGGCGGCGAACCACCTCAGGTCCCGGAGGGCGTCTTCTGCGAGGGTGAGGGAGGCGGCCTTGAAGCAGCTGTGCAGAGCCCCGAGGAGCCGGGCCATGAACTTCCGGCCGGGGAGTACGCAGCTGCTGACGTGGTTGAGGCAGCCGAATGGGAGGGCGAGGTCGACGTACGTCTTACCGTCGAGGCAGATGCCGTATAAGGGGCAGGAGAGGGGGTCGGCACGGAGCTGGCGGTAGTCCCGGGAGATGTCCGCGGACCAGACGTAGGCCCCTCTACCTTGATCAATGAGGCGGTGGCCTACGTCGGCCACGGAGGGAAGGGTGTAGGCGTGGCGTTCCCCGAGGAACTCGCGCCGGGGGATGCCCGAGTTCACGCTGGCCCCCGGAGGGTAGGACAGGTCCACGATAACCCGCCTCTTGCCCGAGTCGGACTTGGGGCGGGTCATCATGGGCGAGACCTGGGTCCAGGGGGTGAAGGGAGGTACGGTGAAGGGGCCGATGAGGGCGCCGAGGGCCAGCTCCGTGTCGACGAACTCTCGGACATGGGAGAGGTGCTCGGGGGGGGCTCGCGGTGGTTAGCAAAGGAAGGGCGGGGGGGGGGTCGAGGCGGTGTAGTTGGACGGGAAGCCGAACTCGAGTAAGTCGAGGACGGGGGTCGGGGTAGTCCTGGAGGCGGGCGCGCCAGGCAGGTATGCGGAGGCCTGAGGGGAGGGGAATGCGGGCGGCCAAAAAATTAGGTAGGCCCGCTTCCCGGAGGGTGGTATAGGTGTGGTTGAAGCCGGGGTACCGAGCCCACGCCTCGCCGGAGGTGTGGGGCCAGGTGGAGAGGAGGGTAGGGCGGGTACTGGGTGGGAGTGGGGCCGCAGGAGGGGGCGGCGGGGAGGGTGGCCTGGAGGTGGGGGTCGATGACGTCGACGGTGGGCTCGGCGGGGGTGGGCGGGGGGCGGTGTTGGCGGGTGGGGGAGGAGGTGCGGTGGGGCGGGAGAGGGGGGCAGCGAAGTCCTGCGGGGTGATGGGGGTTGGGGGGGGGGAGGTGGGGTCGGGGGGGCAGAGGAAGGCGGTGTCGCCGGCGGTGAGGTGGATGTCGGGGTCGAGGGTGCTGGTAGAGAGGGAGGCGTCTGGGGCCTTCGGGGCGGGGTGGGGATCCCCGTCTGGTGAGGCGGTGCTGGCGCCTACGCGGCGGACGGTGGTAGAGGGCCCGTGAAGGGAGGCGTTGAGAGCCTTGGGTGCGGGGTGGCGGACCCCGAGGTGTGGGGCGGTGCTGACGTGAGCGGTGCCGGTGCGGCGGTGGAGCCGCGCCTCATGGGAGCTAGCGGGGCCGGGGGCGGTCCGGTAGCTGACCGGCTGGCGGCCGGTGGCGAGGGCAGGTGGGCTGGCGGGGGAGGTCGGGTCGGCTATGGTAGTTGCTGTGTGGGTGGGCCGGTTAAGGGCCTCCGGGCCGGCCGGGGGGCACCGGCGGACTAAAAATCCGCCGAGGTGGCCGGCATCGCGCGCTCACGTGTGCGCTTTGCCATACACACGTCCTCACTATGCATTGTGAGGACTTTGCGGACGTTTGCGCAGTATGCGCAGCTATGGCGCTGCCTGGTGGCCCCCTGGCCGTGAGCCTCCCCCGGGGTTGCTTGGGTGCAGGAGGTAGGGTCTCTATTCCAGGCGCTGCACGGGGCCCCGTGCAGGTCTCTGCTGTAGGACACCCGGGTGTCGGCCTGGGTGCGGGGCTGCTGCCGGGGCCTGGCTGTGTCTGCGGGGCGGGCGGGCGTGCTGGGGGCTTGGTGGGCGGGTGTGGTGAGGGAGTCCATCCTGAGGGTGTTGAGGGCCACCGGGTCATGCCATCCGTGGGGGAGCCTCCCGTCCGCTATCCAGGTAAAGATGGCCTCTGAATAACGGCGGACGGTCGGCCACGGATGCACCAGGATGTCCCTCATGACGGTGAGGTGGTGGTGGTGGAGGCCCTGGAGGGAGTGGGCAGGGAAGGATGGGTGGCTGACGAGGGTGAGAAGGGCGAGGTTATACTCGTCCCGCGTGGCCTCGCCCCTCTTCACCGGCTTCCGCTCCGGACCTCTCTCCACGAGGTCCGAGGGGAAAATGTAGTCACTGGGAATACCTTTCCGTCGGACTGTGAGCTGCGCCTCGGCGGAGGCCAGGATTTCGCGGACGCGTCGGCCGCGGATGCGGGCTGTGCTCCAAGGGTTCTGGTAGTAAGCGGCGGGAGGGCGGCCGGTGCTTGGTCCGTGAGCCGGCTATAACGCTCATCCTGGGGGTGTACTGCCCCTGGCAGAGTCGCTTGAGGCGGCGGGGGACGGCTCCCGGTCGCGGCGCGCACCCGAGGTGCTGGTGTGGCCGGCGTGATGTAGGCGGCCTGCCGGGTCGGGGCGGGCAGGGGGCTCTCCGGAGCTCCTCAGGCGCCCCCCGTCTCGAGGGCGTCCATCCGGGTGGTGAGGCGGTGGAGGGCCTCGAGGATGGCGGCGGTGTCACTCCCCGAGGGTCGGTCCGAGGACGCCGAGGGAGACGCCGGGGCCGTGAAGGGCGAGGAGCCTCCCGGCGAGCCCGAGGAGGGTCCCGGGGTATCCATGACTGTAGCCCGGGAGCTCTTGCGGCCTTTTCCTTTACCTCGTCCAGGCATGATGTGGCGGCCTGAGGGGCAGAGGTCCGAGGTGCGGTGGTGAGGAAGCTAGCCAAAGAAAATTGAAGAGCAGCGAGGAGGCGTGGAGGGCGAGTGACTGAGGGAGGCCGGCGGGCGGCCTTATAAGGGAGGCGGCACAGCTCAGGGCAGGGGAGGTGTGAAAGCGGCGAGGCCGGGGGAGGGCGAGGGAGAGAGTGAGGGGGCGGCGTCGGGTGAGGCGCGAATGCTGCGCGACAGGCGGCGGGGGAGGGTCTCTTCCTTCCCTCGCATCAAACGCAATGCTTCGCATTACGACCGATGTTACACGGACGTGAAACCTCCCTCACTCACTCACTCACTCTCACTCACTCACTCACTTACTCATCCACACTCTCACTCATTCAGTTATAAGGTGCCACGCCCTGTAACTATGGATTCATATCGACGTGGCTACATACATATATATATACACACATTTTATTTATACATGTATATCTATATATTTCCATATGTACTATGCAAATTGTTGTATAACTGCAGCCCTTTTAATGTTTCACTGTCCACTTTTAACCACCATATTTGCTGCGGAGCGGTCATTCTACCCTTCCCGCCTCCTCCACATCGTCATCCTGCTTACTTTCAAACTCTATTATATTATAATGCTCTTCGATCTAATGCGAATTCTGATTTAACGCGATGATTCATTGCACTGAGAATTCCTTAATTCAAATTCTTTCTTTTATTGACAGCAAGTCAAATAATGATTTGTTTCCTCTGTGTATTAAGTAGATTAGCAATGCTACAAATATTTAATCTATTCTACAAACGATGTTAAACGTATACTTGTATGATTTTATCCTAAAGTAAAAATGTGAAACTTTACACATCAAAACAATGCATTTATCCTCACTTCTTTTCAATGTTCTTTTCTTGTAAGACATAACCTTGTTTGCTTAACTGTAATCAATAAAATCTTGTTTCACTTTGTTGTGTATGTTAAATGATGTTCTGGGGGTTTGATTTCATGTTACACAAGTGATATTAACATCTTGCTCAATTTGAATAAGATCTAAACTGTAAAGTGAAATAGTATTTTTGTTCAACTCTGACATATATATGCACAACATGCAACCCTTCATAGGAACATACATTATGCTATTCTCTGGCATGTTTTTTGCTATTATTTGGAAGGTTTTCACTTTTGGCTTCCATGTCACACTTTTCCACGTGCCCAGGTTTAGAGAATGATATATATACTACTACTAGGCCTACATGCACGTGCATACATCAAATGGAGCAAGGCTCTTTGAAAGTGGATAGTTTTGAGAAGTTCTACCTATTAATATAACTCGGCCCCGCCCAGTTCGTCTTGAACACAACTGGTGTCCTCCGTAACTTTGAAGACAAGGATGGGGTGGGTGGTTTATATGTGAGTGAGTGTGTGTGGGGGGAGATGGGGGAGGGGCTGAAAGTAGACATCGTTGGTAGATTCGGCCACGCCCTGCCGTTCACAGCCTACCATTCACAGGCAGGCTGTTCGCAGCCTGCCGCTCACAGCCTGCTGTTCACAGCCTGTCGCCCACAGCCATAAAAGCAAAAGGAACTGGCGGCTAGTGTCGATTCAAAGTAGCGCGGGCACTGTCAAATGCCGCTGAGACCCGTCAGGCCGCAGCAAACCGAACAGATGACAGCGATTGGTTAATAATATACCGTCATTGAATCGCCAAATAAATAAATGAATAGATAAATAAATAAATAAATAATTATCTGAGTGTTTATATGTATATAATATATTATATAGATTTTACCTCAGTACTACCCTCTGGCTACTCATAGTCCAGGGAGAAGGAAGCACATCCGGGTCCATCAATTAGCATAATGAACTCACAACGTGACGACATTCGTTGAGTAGCTCCAGCAGTTTTCTACATTAACGACAAAACCAACCAGGTTAGTATCATTTTAACTGGATACGTTGGTTTAGTTCATGGTAGCATTCACATACAAACAGTTTTAGAACTTTTCATTAAGATATTACTGTTTTACAGCTTAATTACGATTGTTTATGTAACATCGTTAGAACAATGCAGCCATTGTTCGTTTGATAATGCCTCCCATTGCCGAACGGAGAGATGCTTGGCAAGAGCCATTTACATCGATAGGATTTATTCCTGGGTTTCTTTTAGATTCCGCAAATAGTTTTATGAGGCGTACCTCCGAGTGCTATAGTATTTTCTTCAACTTGTTGGCCAAGAAAGCCACAGGTGGGAAAGGTTTATAGGACAGGGAGTGTGGGAGGGACCAATACACTGGTCCCTACCCTCGTTTGATTTCGGTTGGTTGTCCATAACGTTTAGCTACGACTGTCTATTAACCACATGCCTGTGTTAAAAACGGTTTAAATACGGATTTAGCACCATGATACACACTTGGGTTAATTTTATGTTAATTACCTGTGTGAAATTCAGCCAAATTATGCCTAATATTTGGGTTTTTGGTGTTTTACAGACTCCGAGCCATGGCTATGAAGTGGAGTAAGGTTGACACACCTCAAGCGCTGACTGAAGACAGACCCTTCACTGCCGGTTTGGGTGCAAAGGTCGCCAGAACAAAGAGATTCTGATGGGGCGGGGGGCTCCGAACCCAACCCAGCTGACCTAGATGAATGAGTTGCGCGCTTAGTTCAACAGAAAATGGAGGAGATGCTTCCTTCCAAAGTGCCGGCTAGGAAAAGCAAGAAGCCAGTCCTATAGTCGGAAGATTCTGATTGGGAGGATCTTTCAGAGGATCAGGCCTCTTCAGACGATGAGTCGGAGGAGGTCGTTGTGGTTGTGCGCAAACGCAAACACAAAAAGAGGGCACAATCATCAGATGGAGATGAGTTCACCAGGGCATGCAAGAAGAAGCCGCTGGAGAAGAATCGTAAGAAGAAATCCAAGAAGAGGAAGAAGAACAAATTCACTTCTTCTGACTCTTTGTCGGACTCGTTTTCAATGAGCTCCGAGTCAGACACTAAGCGTGCGGGTAAATATGTGGAGTTGAGTGGTACGGTAATGAAGAAGTGCAAGGTTCTTCAAAGGAAAAAGATTCATACCACCACGATGATGAGGAAGACCATCCAGGGGCACTTCAACATCTTCAAGTGATTATGAAGCTAGCTGAGAAGTTCACGGCGATCAAAGGGATCCCTGAATCTGCCATCAAGGAGATGGATTCCGATGTGAAGCTGAGTGAGGACTGTAAGAAGTTCGAAACGGTTCTTCACACGGTTCACAAAGGTGTACTCTCAGCTCTCTCGGCCATAACACCGATAGCCAACACAATGATGGCTGAGAACAAGTTCTCTTCGCTCTGCGAAGAGATGGATGAAGGAATTGCGCTGCTGACAGCGACCGGCCACTTCCTTTGTTACAGACGCTTTGAAAACGTCTTTAAGGCTGTCTGCACCGATGCAGGGAAAGAAGTGGCTAAATCCAAGAAGGTCTTGGATAATGATGGGAAGGAATACACATTATTCCTTGACCCCAAGCCCATTAAGAGGAAGTCACTGGACAAGACCAAGATGTTTGATGGTCAACTCCAGCACTTGTTTAAACAAGTGGAGACCGGATCCAAGAGTGGGAAACACATGGAAACAGACAAAAAGAAGTCCACAGACACAAATTCTACCCGCTTAAAAAAGATGAGGCAGGATTTTAAAAGCTGTCGAACCGGACAATGAGCAGGCTGGGTCGGAACGAACTACAGCTACCAGGCCAGGGGAAGGGGCCAAAGGCAGACCTTCGGCTGGAACGAAGGGAAAAGACCTTCAAGAGGGAGTTCAATGCCCAAAAGCTGTTCCCCCGCCCAGGGAACAAATAGAAGTGGCAACGCAAACACCAGTAAGCATATCATTAATAATTTGCCCAACCCTATTAGAATGGGAGAGCCCAACACTACAGTTACAACAGACGCTTCACTAGAAGGATGGGGGGGCTCACAGAGACCAACAAGCAACAGGTGGTCGGTGGATGGATGATGAAATCTCCGATCACATTAATGTACTAGAGCTCAGAGCTATTTATCTAGGATTACGTAGCCTAGTTCACCTACCTAAAAATCATGTAAGGGTTTTGACAGATAACACAACAGCTATGGCTTACATATGTAATATGGAAGGGATGTGTTCCAAACCATGTAACCATTTAGCCAAACTAATTTGAGACTGGACACAGGAACACAACATATTGTAAAGTCGCCGGCTGGTGGTGTGGGTGGTGTGGACAAGCCAAAGGAAAGCAATACAGGTAATGAAGGAAAATAGGTGAAGAGTGAAAAGTAGGAGAGTGAAACTCCTTCATTTATTGATTTATATAGGTTTTCTAGAATCCAAGATGGCAGTGGTCACATGGTTCAATCCACCAATGAGAGTACAATGTTCTGTTGCCAAGGCCTGGCCACACCGGCTACAGTGCCCTGTAGTGGTCAATGATCCATAAATAACACCATGGGGGGGAGGGGGTATGTGAGGTGATTCTTCCAAAGAGTTTCCTAGCAAATCCTGGAAGTGACACTCCTCCAAAGACTATTCTATTATACAAATTCTATACCTAATGAGTAATAGTTTACCAATTTCACACATCCCTCATATGCCTTTGGGTTTTAATATATTACCTTTTATCATTATATAGAGAGTTTGTAATTTATTATAGTAATTTCACATCAGTCCTCATGTATTATATCTGAAAATTTTACAATATGGCTAACAGTAAGTCATATCCCAGGCAGTCAAAATAATTGGGCTGACAAGAAAAGTCTACCTTTCCACGACCATCTAGAATGGTCATTAAATCAGAGTATTTTCAGCCACATTTGTGATAAATGAGGCAAGCCAGAAATTGACTTATTTGCATCACGCAACAACAAAAAGTGACCCAAATATGTGTCTTGGCATCCAGAGCCAGAAGCCTGGAAAGTAGCTATATTTTCTCTGATTTGGAATAATAAATTTTATTACATATTCCCACCATTCGGCATTATCAACAGAGTGGCCAGGAAGATCAAGATGGATTACTCACATGCAGTACTGATAGTACCAGCATGGGACACACAACCATGACTAGCGGCAGTAACCTTAGAAGCAAAAGATATGCTCAGGTTTCCACGAGAAATGAATAACCTACAACATCAAGGGCCACTAAGAGTCCACGGAGACGTGTCAACGACACCCCTTTTGGCATTCCTTTTTTTAAGAAAACGCTTAGAACAATATGGTTTAGACAAGATTACACAAGAAAGACTTATTTCACATGCCTGGAGGAAAGGAACGGTGAAATTTTACACAAGTTATTTAAAGAAATGGGGACTTCATGTCTCCTTAAAGGAGTCAAACCATTAAAACCTACAATAGCCCAAATTTTAAGATTTCTAAGAATGTTAGAAGATGAATGCTTAGGATTTGGCGCAATTAATGCAAGATGTGCACTTTCTATTATTCTACCAAGAATAGATGGACAAACAATTGGAAAGCATAAGTTAGTTCACTGGTTCATTAGATTGGTGTATGAAAGAAACCCACCCAAACCCAAATATAATAGGTTTTGTGATGTGTCAATAGTAATTAAGTTATTCAAGTCATGGCCTAGTAATAGACATTTATCAATGAAGGAACTAGGTTTTAAGTTAGCAGTGCTGTTACTGCTAGTGATGGGACACAGAGGCCAAACGATTGTGGCACTCTACCTGGATGAATTAGAGACAGATAAGGATGAGGCAACATTCGATTTAGAGACATTGCTAAAATCGAATTGAACAGAGGACCCACTGTCCACAGTTGATGTAAATAGTTTTCCGGAAGATAAACGGATTTGTGTAGTTTCAGCCATTAGGGCTTATATATCCAAGTCACGAGGAATAAGGAATTCCAGACAACTCCTGATCAGCTTTATTAAACCACATAAAGCTATCTCGAGAGACACACTCGCAAGATGGACCATCAAGGCACTTAAACAGGCAGGCGTCAATACTGGACCCTACGCATCTCACTCAATGCGTGGACCGGGCGAGGTGGCCGAATCGGTAGAGCACAAGCCTCGCGTGTGGAAGATCGGGAGTTCGCGAGTTTGGTTCCCGGTCGAGTCAAACCAAGGACTTAAAAATTGATACTTGTCGCTTCCTAGCCTGGTGCTCAGGATTATTAGGATAGGGCAAGGGGTGGTTAGCTTGGTGTCAGGATAATGTGACTGAGTGGGATATCGGGTCATCGTGCCAGCGGCCTGATTTCCCAGTGGGGCAGCACTATAAAATCGCCATGAGTGCGTACTGTCACAAGTCGGTACCCGTCCTGATATGACCTTAGATGTTGCTAGGACGTAAAACAACAACAAACAAACAAACTCAACGCGTGGAGCCATGGTCTCCAAGGCAAGACAGTTAGGAATCTCAGTTAAGAGAATCCATGCACACTCGGGGTGGAAGACGGCTAGATCGTTTGCAAAACATTACAACAAACGACTAGAGAAACCAAGCGGCCTGGCGACTCGCCTACTCACCAACTAAAGAAGGGTGAGAAACAAAAAATGATTATGTTTGCACTAAAATGATTACAATATTAAGAATAAAAGGATAAGAAATGAGATTACGTAAAATTCTCCATGGACTATGAGTAGCCAGAGGGTAGTACTGAGGTAAAATAGTATAGTTATACAAGTCTTACCTGGGTACAGATGATTGATAACTGGTGTGTTTTCCCGAGGTACTAGCCTCAGATAGTCGTGGGTCAGGGGCCCGCCCACCCTACCCTACACGACTATCACGTTTCGCTTGTGCCAAAACGAAAACATTAAAGTATCCATATAATACTGAGATAATTTTGTATCCTATAAAGTACGTAAAAGATTGCTTGACCCGGATGTGCTTCCTTCTCCTTAATCCATGACTATCCGAGGCTAGTACCTCGGGAAAACACCAGTTATCCATCATCTGTACCCAGATAAGACTCGTATAACTATATTATATATACACACGCACACACACCACACCCTGCCACGACTATCACGTTTGCTTGTGCCAAGACGAAAACATTGAAGTATCCATATTATTGAAGATCATTTTTATCCTGAATAAGTAGGTAAAGATTGCTGGACCTGGATGTGTTTCCTTCTCCCTAGCCCACGACTATCCGAGGCTTGTACCTCGGGAAATCAACAGTTATCCATCATCTGTACCTAGATAAGACTCGTATAACTATACTATATATATATATATATATATAGATATATATATATATATATATATAGATATAGTTTTACCTTCGGTGCAGCTGTATTTCTCGATAGAGCTATACTCATAAAACCGGTCATTTAAAGTAACATAGTCCGATGGTTTTCAGTTTCGATTATGTTTTTTTATAAATATATATAGATATATATATATATATATATATATATATATACTATTTTATTTTTCAGAATATAGGTAGTGTATTATTTAATCAAACATTAATACTGCATGAATACTCATACCAAGTGGGATAAATAGAGACTACTATTGCAGAGGAAATACAGAGGAGGATGGCCAAGGCTAGCGGCATCTTTTGGCCGACTACGCCAGAGACTCTGGAACAAGCACTATGTCTATATATGGGTCAAAGGCAAGATCTACCGTGCAATCGCGCTAACCACCCTACTATACGGAGCCGAGGCCTGGACAGTGTACAGACGACAGGTGAAAAAGCTGCATGCCTTCATGATGTGACATCTGTGTTCAATCATGAGGCTAACCTGGAAGGACAAAGTGACAAATAAGGAAATACTCGAACGGACAGGGCTGCCCTCTATGGAAGATCTTCTGATCAAAAAGAATCTCCGGTGGACTGGACACCTCATGAGGATGTCATAAGACAAGCTACCAAAGCAGATCCTCTACTCTCAACTGTCTTCTGGTTACAGAAAGAGAGGGCACCTTCGTCTCCAGTTCAAGGATACCATCAAGAGAAACCTGAAGCTGAGAGACATTAAGACCGACTCATGGACACCACTCTCACAGCAGACAGCTAAATGGAGAGTGGCAGTCAAGTCATGAAAGCAGTCTTTGTCGCATCGCGACCGACAGTATGATGATGATGATGATGATGATGATGATGATGATGATGATGATGATGATGACTATGACTATTGCTGTTTATTTATTAGGGAGGAAAGGTCTTCCTGATATGCGAGATTTCCGAGATTTTTTATATTTAGCGATTAACGTTAAGCAAAATGCCAAGGAAATAGGATATATTGACAACAGTTGGGTAGTTTGAATTCCGTTATTATGACCTTAGCTATGTGGGGCAGCACTATAAAGTCTCCATGAGTGCGCACTGTCACAAGGTGGTACCCGTCCTGATATGACCTTAGATGTTGCCATGACGTAAAATCTCAACAACAAATCACTGACTCAGCACGCATATGCACACAATACTCCATACACACATGCCACACACTACACACCACATACCACTCACTCCACCACTCCACACACCACACACATCATCGACACATCACCCGAATACCACTCACATACCACTCAGATACCACACATATCCCCCCCCCCCCCAAGCACACACCACACACCTCATCCACACTACTCATACCACTTACACACCAAGTACACACATCACACACGACTCATACACCAAGTACAGACATCACACACCACACGAACACCACTCACACACCATCCACACCTCACACACCACCCACATAGGATACACACCACTCACACACCACCCAAACACCACGCACACACCACCCACACATCACTCCCACATCACTCCCACACCAACTCCACCTATCGCGCACACTACAGACATCATCCACACACTACCCGCATATCGTTCACACCACACACACCACACACACTCCACTCACACACCCCACTCACACACATCACCCACGCTTCACTTCCCCACACCATCCACACACCAAAGCCACCCATCATACCCACACGCCACAAACCACACACACATGCTCCCTCACACACATTACACACACCATCCACACACCACCTAAGTCTTCACACACCACCAACACACCCACACACCACAAAGACAGGTATTGTTTTATTCTGCCGCAGGTAGGAGATGTACTGGAAGGTCACTTTCCTCCCCCCCCCCCTTCTCTCCTCCCCTCCCCCCCCCCCCCCACACACACCTTCTACTCCAGCAGTACGCCCACACGCCGACAGGGGGGTGTGTGTAGTTTCTGCTGACGTTTGTAAATCTAGCTGATACTTGGGCTACTCAACAAACTGCTCATCACTATGAGGTAGGAGAGGAGGGGGCGTTGAGAGGGGGGTAGGAGAGGAGGGGGCGTTGAGAGGGGGGGCCTGGGGCAGGACAGGGGTGGTGATCCTGAGAGAGTCCGCATGCCCCCCCCCCCCCCACCCAGCCTCCACCCAGTCCTCTTCCTCCCCCCACCCCCCTCCCCGCCAAGCCAACTCACCACGCCCCCAGCTAAGTGCATCATCGGTTTGCATAATGTAACACATGTGTAGGAAATAGTCACTCACCTGAAGGTTATAGCTGTAGTGGTTTGATTATGGCGGCTACCAGAGACCTCACATCAACATAAGTGAACCTTCTTTGGACCTAGGCAACCAACTCGTTCAACCACTACACAGTCTCCATTGACTGATATCCAAGGATAAATACCAGACGCGGTAGCCGAATCGATAGAGCACATGCTTCCCGTGCGGAAGGTCCGGGGTTAGACAAATCTTGTCGAGTCAAGTCAATGACTTACAAATTTGATACTTGTCACTTCCTAGCCTGGCATTACTAGGAATAGTAGGATAGGGTAAGGACTGGTTAGCTCAATATCAGGATAATGTAACTGAATGGGATATCGGGTCATAGTACACTTCAACATTTTATCATGAAATATGACAAAATGTCTGTTATGTCAATGTTTTATTAAGAAATAAGTCATATGATGATAACAAAGATCGTTTTCTCTATCCTTCGTTCTATGCTTTGTATGCCTGAAAATGTTGAAAACTGAGTACATCCTGAAATTCAAAACAGAGTTATGGAAAATCTAGAATGTCTTGGAATTTGATAATTCAGGATTCTAGGCCTGGAAAGTCCTAGAATTTGTCTAAATATCCTTGAAAATGGAAAATCATGACCGTATTTTTTCAAAACATACATAATTTTTTAATCATAAATAAATGGGGTGTTATGCGCATCTGTCCTTTATTCATTAATCGGTGATGTTTTTTTCTATTTCAAGTGATTTTAGTTGATTTTTTATCCTGCTTCTTGATTTTTATATTTATACTATACATACATTCATTGTTATTTTTTATGCTTATTTGCACTTCACATCTTACACGGTGAGTCAACTATGATTATGGCCATGTTTTGGAGTACTTTAATTTAATAAACATCTTATGCTTATTTGCACTTAATAAACATCTTTAAAAAGTCCCGATATTTTGCACTAAAAGGGCTTGGAAAGTCCTAGAAAGTTTTGGAATTTGATATGGCAAAATGAGTATTACCCCTGTAAAATGACTGCGGCTTGAGAGCTAGTCATTTGTTATCTTTCCCTGTGGACAAACGCAGGACACCGTAATATAAGTGGTTAGGATTCATTTTATTGCTGGCTTTGAAAATGATGCCCAGTCCTCATTTAACAAACAAAAATACATTCATGTCACCTTGGTCGTAATGCTCGCATTACGTTTGATGCGAGGGAAGGAAGAGACCCTCCCCCCGCCTCCGCCGTCGCCCGGCATTCTCACCTTCCCTGTCATCCCTCCCTCAGCTTTCTCCCACCTCGCCCTGTCGCCCTGCCCCGCCGCTTTCTCACCTTCCCCGCCTCTCGCCTCCCCGCTCCTTCCCTTATAAGGCCGCCCGCCGGCCTCCCTCAGTCACTCGCCTTCCAGCCGTCCTCCCTGCTCAAGCTCCTTTTTCTTTGGCGCGTCATCCTCACCTCAGGCCGCTGCATCTCCTCGGACCGCCCCGCACCATGCCCGGACACGGAAAAGGGAAGGGACGGAAGAGCTCCCGGACGAGCGCCCCGGCCACGCCAGGGCCCTCCTCGGGCTCGCCAGGATGCGTCTCACCTGCTTCAGCCTCGGCGTCTCCTCCGGCGTCCACGGACTGAGCCTCGGGCAACGAGGCCGCCATACTGGACGCCATACAGTAGCTCACCAGCCGTATGGAGGCCCTCGAGTCCGGGGGCGCCCAGGGACCCCCGGAGACGCCCCCGCCCGCACCGAGGCGGTGAACCGCCTACGCCATGCCGCCCGTCCCAGCACCTCGGGCGTACGTCTCCGGGGGGGCGTGCCCTCCCCCGCCACCTCAAGCGACGCTCCCGGGGGCCCTGCACCCCAATACGAGCGATACAGCCGCCTCGCCGCGCAGCCGTCGGCCGCCCCGCCCCCGGCGTACCTCCAGGATGTCGTCGAGCACTCCCCGGCATCCCGTCCGCGAAATCCTGGCATCCGCCGAGGCGCAGCATACGGTCAGGCGAAAAGGTATCTCCCCCGAGTACCTCTTCCCCTCTGACCTGGTGGAGAAGGGGCCAGAGAGGAAATCCGTAAAGAGGGGCGAGGCTACCAAGGATGAATATAGCCTCGCCCTCACCACCCTCATCAGCCACCCAAGCTTCCCCGCTCACTCCATACCAGGCCTCCATCACCACACCCTCACCGTGCTCAGGGACAACCTCGTCTATCCCTGGCCTACCGTGCGCGCATACTCCGAGATGATCTTCACCTGGATCGCGGACGGGAGGCTCCCCACGGGTGGCACGACCCTGTCGCCCTGAACCTAGTGAGGGTGGAGGCCCTCACCTTGCCCGCCCCCCAGGCCGTCCAGACAGCACCAGTCCCCCGAGGCGAGGACCTTCCCCGAGGCGCACCGCAGCCCCGGGCCCAAGCCGACACCCGCATCGCCTACGACAGACATGCCCACGGGGCCCCCTGCGCGGCCTGGAACCGCGAGCCCGCCTCGTGCGACCGGGCCCGCGTTGGGGAGGCCCACGGCGAGGTGGGCAACAGACACCGGCACGTATGCGCCTACTGCGCCAAGGTACGGCGCATCCTCACGATGCACAGCGAGGCCGGGTGCTTCACCAAGCAAGCCCGTGAGCGCCAGACCCCGGCCGCCTCGGCGGTTTTTGATCCGCCGCCGCCCCCCCCCCCCCGGCCGGCCCGGGGGGCCCTCACCCACACCACTGCCGACAACCCCGTGACCACCACCGACAACCCCCCACCGACCACCGACCGAAACACCGCCCAGACAGAGCCGGGGACCATCACCTCGCACCGCAGGCCGCAGACGCAGCCCAGTATCACGACGAACCCTCCCCAGACAGCACAGCCGCCGACCATCACGACCTCCACGACACTGCCTTCATCAACCCGCCCGACCCGACCCCGACCCCCACCCCGCCCAGCCCTGAGGACTTCGCTGCCCCCCTGCTCGACCCTCGCCGGACCTCCTCACCGCATCTCTCCAAGGAGGGGGCCTCCCCAACCTTTTTGGCCGCCCGCTCCCTGTCGACGTAGGCCCCGGACACATCACCACACCCAGACCTTCAACTTCCCCAGCCTCCGCCAAGAACCCCTCCCAAGCCTCCCGCGCTTCCCGGCCCAGGCCCTGGACTTCAGACGCGGCCTACGCCTCGGGCCCCGCCTCGGGCGCGCCTCGAGCCCTCTCCTCCTCTTTTGGTGGAGGGCTCTTCGGCGCCCCTCGCCACGAACTCTGGAAGCTCCCCCCGAGCTCCTTAGCCTTTGTTTATGTTCGCTTCCTTGTACATACTCTGTTTTTTCCTCAGCTACCAGCCTTAAGATTATGCTTACCTTTCTCCTGTACTTACTGTCTGTTTCCTGAGGTGTTCTCAATAAAGCGCCTCTCTTCCCACCCCCGCCTTGCCTTCTTCCTTTTCGCGCATCGGTCGTAATGCTCGCATTACGTTTGATGCGAGGGAAGGAAGAGACCCTCCCCCCGCCTCCGCCGTCGCCCGGCATTCTCACCTTCCCTGTCATCCCTCCCTCAGCTTTCTCCCACCTCGCCCTGTCGCCCTACCCCGCCGCTTTCTCACCTTCCCCGCCTCTCGCCTCTCGCTCCTTCCCTTATAAGGCCGCCAGCCGGCCTCCCTCAGTCACTCGCCTTCCAGCCGTCATCCCTGCTCAAGCTCCTTTTTCTCCACCCACACACCCAACTATCCCTACAAGCCAGCTCTTCGGCGCTCCTCGCCACAAACTCTGGAAGCTCCCCCCGAGCTCCTTAGCCTTTGTTTATTCCTGCTTCCTTGTACATACTCTGTTTTTTCCTCAGCTACCAGCCTTAAGATTATGCTTACTTTTCTCCTGTACTTACTGTCTGTTTCCTGAGGTGTTCTCAATAAAGCGCCTCTCTTCCCACCCCCGCCTTGCCTTCTTCCTTTTCGCGCATCATACCCCAGTCACATGAGGCCTGCGTTCGCTTACGATCGATTTGCGATGTCAAAACGTCCTACTTTCATCTGCCTTACATGCCAGCGCCGTGAGGTCACCAACCACGCAGCATCCATTTGGAACATTTTGGACACAAGGAGGTTGCAGCCGCTGCACTTGCAACCTCCTTGATTCCAGTGCGGTCGCGCCGGGTCGCCAGTGGTTAGCGATGTAGTCGCTGCCAGGTCACCGACCTCTTGGTTGGCGAGTTGGCGCTGACCTGGCAGCACCAACATATGCGCCAGGTCGCGAGCGGTTGGCGCCAGGTCGCGAGCAGTTGCTGCCAGGTCGCGATCGGACAACAAAAGCCAAACCGACACCCATCTTTTACACTGACAAAGTGGTCGCCCATCCGGCGCTGGGCTGGCCTGGGGGTCGGCGCCAGGCCGGCCGGGTTGCCAACCAGGCGCTGACCGGTCGGTGACTGCTCTCGCCGACCTGGTGCCGACTGCATTTTTTAATCAATGTATCGAATGGGACGCTATGTGCTTGGAGACCGTTTGGCCATAAGGAGTTTGGCGGCGAACGCTGGCTCCTGTGTGACCTGGGTATTACTTGGCGTTCATTACTCTAGGAACTGCAGTGCCCTCTAGCAGCCTGGATGGCTGGTACTTGGCACCACCTGTAGGGAGAAGTTGAACTAACCAGAATAACCTGATTTGTTGTTTATTTACACACCGTTTCATACTCTCAGTAGGATAGAGGGGGTGTAATGACGTCACGAGACAACTTCCGGTGGCCATATTGGATTACATATGAAAGACTTGGAAGTGCTTACATTGTGTTTATTTACGGATTTGTTCGTTTATTTGTCACTGTTTTGAGCAGTTTTCCCTCAAAAGTTGGTGGAAAAGGGTTTTTTGATGGAGGGGAACTATTTGATTTATCATGTAGCCTCATATCTTTGCTAAAGAGCAGTATGTTGACACTTTGGAAGAAATAGACAGGTTCAGGCAGTACCCGCTAGGTGGTGCCACATACTTCGGCTGCCCTGACTATAGGTAGGCCCAGTGGTGGACGTAGTGTTCTTGGTATAAGACAGGGGGCGCCACAGGTGGTATTAAGTGTAATCCAAGATGGCTAACCGCTGAGTGGTGACGTCACGTGCACTCCCTCTATACGTATTGATTTGAAGCAAATGTCTTTGTCTTAGGTTTTCAGTGTCACTGTTTCTGTGCCTGTTTTGTTTCATGGACAAAGAAATGAGACAGTCTCATATAAATATATTTGTGACGATTCTGATGGTTTTGATGGTCTTGTGACCAGACGGGATAGCCGAATGAGTTGAGCGTCCGTCTCCCGTTTTGGTAGATCATGGGATTCGAACCAATAGGTTCAAACCCTGTTCGAGTCAAACCAATGACATAAAAATTTATACTTGTCGCTTCCTAGCCAGGCGCTCGGCATTATTAGGATAGGGCAAGGACTGGTTGGCTCAGTGTCATGATAATGTGACTGAGTGGGCTATTAGGTCATGGTGCTGGCGGCCTGGTCACCCAATGTGGCAGCACTATAGAGACATCACGAATGTTCACTGTCACAAGTCGGTACCCGTCCTGATTTGACCTTAGATGTTGCCAGGATGTAAAATTGATGGTTTTGTTGTTTCTGCAGCCGACAACCGGGCAAAGCGTCGCCGAATTACTCAGACCAAAGACTTCAGCGTCTTCAACAAGCCGGACGACCAGAATGCCGTCCACTTGTCGCCCCAGCTTACACTCGTCACCTACCAGTACCTCTCGACAAGTGAGTACCTCGCAGCACGTGTAGGCCTTCATCTAATCAGCACGTCACGTAGGGACCGTTTAAATATTACGTAACGCTATTTTGAGGGGGTCAAAATTAGACACCCAACCACCCCCATGTGACCCACCATACTCTAGACCATGAACCACATCATTAAAAAAAAAAAAAAATTATGTTGGAGTTTCACGTCCTAGCAACATCTAATGTCATGCTTGGACCTACCCCCCTCCCAATTTTGTAATATTTGGATAGCCCCTAACACTATCATTTCACCGTGGTATAATCTGTGTATGAGTGGTATAAATAATTTATGCGAATATTATTAAACAAGTGATAATATCACATCCGATAGTTTTTTAGTTTCTGTTTCTGTTACTTTTTTTTTTTAGGTTGATCGTTATGACCATGAGCCATTTAACTTTAGGTTGAAGTAACTTTGATTTGAAATAGCTAACTTTTGAGATATATGAAGTGCAAACAAACACGAATGGGTCCAAGCCAAATGCTTAGTCCCGTTTGAAATCACTCTGTCTCCACACGGGGAGACTATTATAATGTCTACAAGTAGGCTATGTACAATCATGACTTTTACATCTTGGTGTGCATACAGAGCTACACACTTCGTACCTGCGCTTGAAATTAACCCGTAACCCGAGTTTTAACTGAGTGTTAATATTCTGAAAAAGATTTATTCAAACTAAATAACCAAAATGGCATGTTTCTGCCCCCTGGTGGGAGTATCACAATCTCAATAGCCATAGTGGCTTGATTCTAACTCCTGGTGGGAGTTTCACAAAGTAAATAGCCACAATGGTATGTTCCTGATGTGAGTATGGCAAACTAAATAGCCATGATGGTTTTTTTCTAACTCCTGGTGCTAGTATCACAAGCTAAATAGTCATAATGGCTTGGTTCTGACCCCTGGTGGTAGCATCACAAACTAAATATCTATAACGGCTTGTTTCTAATTCCTAGTAGTAGTGTCACAAATTAAATAAGCGCAATGACTTGGTTCTAATTCCTTGTGAGAGCATCACAAATTAAATAGTCACAATGGCTTATTTCTAACCCCTGATGGTAGTATCACAAACTAAATAGCCGTAATGGTATATTGTTAACCCCTGATGGTCGCATCACAAACTAAATAGCCACAATAACATGTTTCTAACCCCTGGTGGTAGTATCACAAACTTAATAACCCTAAATGGCTTGTTTCTAACTCCTGGCGGTAATATCACAAACTAATAATATTCCCAGTGTGAGTAGCATAGCGAACTGACGACCTTTATCAGAGTATCTATTAAAGTTGCATCGTCCGATGGTTTTGAATTTCTGTATTTTTTCTGAGATAAATATATTAGATCGATCACTAGTATCTGCTTTACATTAGTTCAAAATTACTTTTATTTTAAATGGTAAACTTTTGAGATATTTTGAGTGCCACCATGGAAAATTAGTTTTGGCATGCTTGCCAAAACTCTGACACCATAGACTTCTGCAGTAACCGGTTCTGTTAAATTGACTCAGCATTGCCTTCTACGCAGAAACAAATGCTTAATAAGTGCATCAGTATCTAAGTTAGATATGTAAAATCAAATCTAGATAATTGGTTTGGTTTTGAAAATTTGATATTTCATCGGACTATTCAGCTTTAATAGAACATATCCCCATTGTCAGTAGTGTATGGAAAGGAGCCTTATTCAGAAGTGTGTATAGAGGGGAGTGTATCTGTCTTTGGATAGTGCTGGGTGGGAACTGGGTGAAGTGAAGAGACACTCATCAGATTTTCATTTGAGTCATCAGTAATATGCACTAAAAATTGTCCACGAGTGTGCACTGGCACTGCAGTCAATAAGGCCAGTCAATCAAATCAATCAATCATCGTTCATTTCAGCGCTACTATCATTCAAGCCAGAACTCATCTCAGAGTCAAGGCAGTAAATCAAATCAATCGTTCATTTCAGCTGTACCACCATTCAAGCCAGAGCTCATGTTGGAGGCTGTGCTGCAGTCAATCAAGCCAGTCAATCAAATCAATCAATCATCGTTCATTTCAGCTGTACTACCATTCAAGCTGGAGCTCATCTTGGAGTCGGTGTTGCAATCAATCAAGCCAGTCAATCAAATCAATCAATCATCGTTCATTTCAGCTGGTCTACCATTCAAGCCATCACTCATCTTGGAGTCGGTTTTGTAATCAATCAAGGAAGTCAATCAAATCTATCAATCATCATTCATTTCAGCTGTACCACCATTCAAGCCGGAGCTCATCTCAGAGTCGGTGTTGCAACGCATGCTGCATCAGAACGTCATCGTCAACCACAAGATGGCGGACCGGCAGTCGGACAGCAACATCCTTTACCAGCGCGGCAAGCTATGCGACTACTTCGTCCTCATCGTGCAGGGGCGCGTCGAGGTGGAGATTGGCCACGACCATATGGTCTTTGAGGGTGGCCCCTTCATCTATTTTGGTATGCAGGCACTAGCCGGTAAGCCGCTGAATTTGTTCGCTCGTTGGCGAGCATCATATATTTGTTGTATGCGTGGGTACTTTTGTTTAGTTTTGTTTTGAGACAAATAGATACTCGCACGTGATGATATATATGGGAAGGTAGCTACGGCTGAATTGGTGGTGGCGCTCCCTATCGTGCCAGATCTGTGGTGGCACCCCCTATCGTACCAGATCTTTGGTGGGAAGGGTTGGAGAGACAACAGGGGCGCCAGTTTCTGATAGTGGCACTACTAACCTGGCAGCAACAATACATTGATATTAATATTTGTACAGGTACCAAACTTCTTATCTGTCTTCGGGAAATCCGGAATTAGCAGAATGACGTCTATTTATTTAACTGGCTAATTTTGTAATTTGCGGGCTGGCTGTAGTTCGCCGCACGGCCCTTTGTTTTATATATATATATAGGTATGATTTAGGTGCTATTTGAGTCCTGGTGGTTTGCAGGTATTGCAGGTATAGCAATACCTCAGGGAGTTTGACGCCCCTCCCTTGCAGAGTTGTAAACCACTGCCTTGTGGTACAGGTTCTTGACAGAACCAAAGGCTAAGGGAGCAAACCCTAAACAGAAAACCATGCCAATGTGGCAGCTTTAAGGGCGGTTGATGTATGGAACTCCCAACATCTCCCGACCAGCCACTGCAGGGACAAATAGTTTTGCGCCTGTCTTGACATGTTCTTGCCGGTGTGAAACCTCTATTTGCTCCCCGAGAGAGTGCCGCTGGTAACTTGCAAAAGCCAGCAGCACTTCAACACTTTTGCAGGCAGCTTTCATGAAATGTAGCTACTGAGGAAGTATGGATGCCCAGAGAAGTTCACAACTATGATCGAGGCTCTACATACGGTAGTGTTGGGGGGGAAGTCTCGGAATCGTTCGGTGTTACCAATGGGGTCAAGCAAGGTTGTGTACTGGCCCCCACGCTCTTCTCCATCTTCCTATCAGCAATGCTCGACGAGGCTTTCCTAGACATGGGGGATGGCATCTATATACAGTCCAGACAGAGCGCTGACCTATTCAATGTCGCACACTTCAGAGCGAAGACCAAGACTACTCGGATACTGGTGAGAGAGCTACTATTCGCAGATGACAGTGCACTGGTTGCCCACTCTGCTGAAGAGATCCAGAAAATAGTGGACGCTTTCTCCGATGAATCAAAGAAGTTCGGCCTGAAGATTAACATCAAGAAGACGGAGGTGCTGTACCAACCCAACTCTACAAGAACCCGAGAGGAAGAGATCGTGGTTGACAGAAACAAGCTGAACTCTGTTCCGGAATTCACCTACCTCGGAAGCACTATATCAAGTGGTGGATGCATTGATGCTGAAATACAGAGGAAGCTAGCGCATCTTTCGACCGACTATGCCAGAGACTCTGGAACAACCACCCACCATGTGTCAATTCGGGTCAAAGGCAAGATCTACCGTGCAATCATGCTATCCACCCTACTATATGGAGCCGAGGCCTGGACAGTGTACAGACGACAGGTGAAAAAGCTGCATCCCTTCATGATGCGACATCTGCGTTCAATCATGAGGCTAACTGGGAAGGACAAAGTGACAAATAAGGAAATACTCGAACGGAAGGGCTGCCCTCTATGGAAGATCTTCTGATCAAAAAGAATCTCCGGTGGACTGGACACCTCCTGAGGATGTCATCAGACAGGCTACCAAAGCAGATCCTCTATTCTCAACTGTCTTCTGGTTACAGAAAGAGAGGGCACCCTCGTCTCTGGTTCAAGGATACCATCAAGAGAAACCTGAAGCTGAGAGACATTAAGACCGACTCATGGCAACTCTCACAGCAGAGAGCTAAATGGAGAGTGGCAGTCAAGTAATGAAAGCAGTCTTTGTCGCATCGCGACCGACAGCATCATGATGATATAGGTATGCATCATTGGTATGCAGGTATTGCAATACCTCAGGGAGTTTGATGCCCCTGCCCTGCAGAGTTGTTAACCACTGCCTTGTAGTACAGGTTCTTAACAGAACGGAAGGCTAAGGGAGCAAACCCTGAACAGAAAACCATGTCATTGTGGCAGCATCAAGAGCGGTTGATGTATGGAACTCCCAACATCTCCCGACCAGCCACTGCAGGGACAAATAGTTTTTGCGCCTGTCTGGACATGTTCTTGCCGGTGTGAAACCTCTATATGCTCCCCGAGAGGGTGCCGCTGGTAACTTGCAAAAGCCAGCAGCACTTCAACACTTTTGCAGGCAGCTTTCATGAAATGTACAACCACACAAAACACCATACCGGCTCGGTCGTCGCCCGGGTTACCAAGGACCACGCTGCTCGAGCTCATCTTCCGTCGACAGTGGAAAATCAGCTAGGAGGAACACAACACAACACATACATCAAGACCGACTCATGGACATCACTCTCACAGCAGAGAGCTAAATGGAGAGCGGCAGTCAAGTAATGAAAGCAGTCTTTGTCGCATCGTGACCGACAGCATGATGATGATGATGATGATGATGATATATATAATAAATATATATGTAATAAATATAAATATGTATATTTTATTTTTTATTTATAATACAAAGATATATTATATAATAGATTTATTATATCTTTGCTTTTCATTGTTTATTTAGTATTTTACGTATATATTTAGGCTGTCTCCAGAAATAAAGGAAAATCCATGAATCCTGGCCACTTGCAGTCTCAAGCTTGTTGCATATCTGGTCCAGTACCTGCATATTAAGATATACAACACATATCAACAGATCTTTGCTCATTACGGTGGCACTGGTCTTCCAGCATTAGTTTGGTCAATTATTCACACAACAATGTTTTTTTTGTTACGCTCACAGGGCATAATTCAAGACACAAGACGGAACTACATAGAATGGCAATTTTATTAGCTCTAAATAAAGAGTACAGGTCAATCAAACATATCAAATAGGGATCAAATCTCTGCATGACCCGGGACTCAACCCTTGGAATTCGAGGCCATTAAAGTAGGGTCGGGTGGGGCGGTGAGAAAAGAGGTGGTCGTGGTCCTGCGTCTTGGGGAGAAGTGCCGATGGGGTGGAGGTAGGGGCAGGAGTGATATCAGAGAGGGGTCACCGGGTACAAGCGGCTGCTGGCAGCGCTTTGTCGGGTGGCTCGGCAAAGGGTGGCTCGACGAAGGGGCTGAGGAGGGCGCCTCGCCCCGCCTCACTCCGGACCTACCTTCGTACCCACTTGAGGTGTGCAGTGTAAAGTGATTGAGTGAAGAACAACCGCACACATTGACGTCCAGTTACTCAATGGTTTATTTAGCCAGCGCTTGTCTACACTGATCCCTCATGTTGGCCGGCTGGTTCCCGGCCGCCGAGCCATAGTACAATGCACATCTCCTTTTTCAACAGAGAAAGATAAATGATTCTGGAATATAAAAATAAGTACATAAGTAGAAATAGTTTGAGTCAGTGAAATGCCGACAATTCAGTCCATTAAATAAGTCTGGTTTGCAAATGCATTTCCATAGTTCAATCCACTCTCCTTATCACTCTCACGTATCCAATTTACGCATGTTGATGCACGGCTACAACAGTCCATATTCTGTCCAATAGCATCTGCTTCCACACCGGTTTACAAAGATACATTATCTCCTCTTTTTGAGAAAATATACAATGTAGATTTACATAAATTCAATGTACAAACACTCAACAATAAACAATTCAACTTAGTTCAAAGACATATGGAGTCCATATTGTTCTTTACATACAATCATGACGATTATATATATATATATATATCATATTCCGACATGCATGTACCGGTGATATGCCAATCTTTGTTTCTTTGTTAAACGTCGTTGCAAGCAGCTGTACACAGTTGCGTGGACATTCCCACGATATATAACTACAGTTTATGTTCTTAACACTAACATTCACACCAATGCCTCTGGTTTAATCAAAATTACTTTCAGCTGGTCAAAATGTCACGAGTAGCCAACCTCGTTACTCAGATTTCACCGGACTTGCACATAAAACAACGCTATGTTCAGATTGTATATATGTTAACTTGACATATTGCTGATAAACCTCTCAATTACTGTGCTTCACTGATAACCTAATCTCTTCACAGGCATTATTTCTCTCCCTCGCTGATTAGTAGGGCTAGTATCTGGGTTATCTGTCTTTCTAGCTTGCTGGGGCCGTATGCAGGAGTCAGTGTTAGCGAGGCAAAACGGTGTTTGTCGGGAATTTCGGGTTAGCGGCGAAAAAATGGTATGCACGAGTCAGTGTTAGGCCTAACACCAAAGGCTTAACCGGTGTTACCTTAACCCTAAAAAATATCAGGTTTAGCGAGTTTATTAGGCCCAAATCTATTCAATGCGATCATATTTAACAGAATTAAATACGTAATAAGTGAAATTTGAGGAAATTAACCCTAAATTCGAAGCATTATTAACGCTACCGCCGTATTGGCGGCGATATTAATATTTATATGTTCGAATCGACGAACGTAAAGTAAACAAACCGCCGCCGCCGCCAGTATGGAAAGCGACGTCGATGCGACGGCTGCGGCGATTTGTTTACTTTACGTTCGTCGATTCGAACATATAAATATTAATATCGCCGCTTTTACGGCGGCAGCGTTAATATTGCTTCGAATTTAGGGTTAATTTCCTCAAATTTCACTTATTACATATTTAATTGTGTTAAATATGATTGCATTTAATAGATTTAAGCGTAATATATCGCTAAAGATGCAGAGGGATTTCCCAAATCTATAAATAATTTCACGTTTAGCTAAAATGTAAGTGTTACGCGCTCGTGCATACGACTTGACACAGTTCCTGACATCGGCGATAGCTAATCGGTAATAGGCTGTAACACCAAACCCCGTAACACTGACTCCTGCATACGGGCCCTGAACTGCTGGGTTTTTAACTATTTGTCGGTTTTGGTCCTGATATGACCTTAGATGTTGCTAGGACGTAAAACAACAAACAAACAATTTGTCGGTTTCGTTTAACTTTTCGAAGTGTCGGGAATATGTGTCTGCAATTTCTTTTCATTAACAGATTGTTCCTGTTCTGTATTTCGTAATTTCGCGAGTCTTTCCCTGCTTCTTTTGTTTTCGTTCCTGGAGCCCCTCTTGCCTTTGTGCGTGATATACTGCCTGTATTGTTTCCACACGTGACGATCGTAAAATTTCTTTTGGTTTTGTTGTACTTTTTGTATCTGCTTTACTTCTTTTGACCATAGATGTTTATCTAATGATGGCAATTTTGATCTGAGTCTCTGGCTCATCAATAACTGAGCGGGTGACGCATCTAGCCCTATTAGCGGAGTGTTGCGAAAATTCAGCAAGAATAGATTATAATCTTTAGATTCCTGCATGGCTTTCTTTATCATTGTCTTCACTGTTTGAATGTGTCTCTCAGCCTGCCCATTGCTTTGCGGATAATGCGGACTTGAGAATATTACTTCGAACTCGTACTCTCCTGCAAACTTTCTGTATTCCGCGCTTGCAAATTGCGGCCCATTATCCGACAATACCACAGCCATTATCCCATGTCTACCGAACGTTTGCTTCATGGCTGATATAACCGCGTTACTTGTCGTTGACTGCAGTTCCATTACCTCTGGATATTTTGAAAAATAATCGACTAATATTAGATAATGTTGGTTCCCTATTTGAAATAGATCTGCCCCTACTTTATTGAACGGAATGCACGGTATCTCGTCGGGCTTTAACGGCTCCCTATGCTGCTTGTTCCTGTATTGCTGGCACAAACTACACCTTTGTATCAAGTCCTCTAACTGGGTCTGCATCCCCAGCCAGAACACATGCTCCCTTGCTAGTCTTTTGCTCTTAATTATACTTTGAAGTGTTTCGTGTAACTTATCGAGCACTGCTTTCTGCATTTGTTTCAGTACAATTATCCTATTCCCCCTTAGTAATATTCCCTGCCTTGTTATTTCATGCCGAAATGGTGTTGTACTTTTTGGAACTAACTGTTTGTCTTCTGGCCACCCTTTGTCGACCAGATGTGTTACCTCAATTCACCCCGGGTCATTTAGCGTTTCCGTACTGATTTGTTGTATGCAACCCTGCAGAACTCCAAATCATAATTCTGTAAACGCATTCGCATGCATTGCATGCGAGCAGACAGTTCATGAAGAGGTTTGTTTAAGATCGATACTAAAGGTTTATGATCCGTCTCTATGCATACTTTCTTACCGAAAATGTAATTGTGAAATTTAATACAGCCAAAACATATAGCCAGAAATTCCTTCTCGATCACTGCGTAACTACTTTGTGTTTCATCAAGATCCTTAGAGGCCATAGCAATTGGATGACCTTCTTGCAATAGAGCTGCCCTAAACCCGACTTGGAGGCATCTACTAGAAGTTTTATAACTTTCTTAACATCGTAGAAGCGGAGAATAAGTGCATGTGTTATCATATTTTGCAACTTTTCGAATGCTCTTTCCTGCTCTACTTCCCAATGCCATGCAGTTTCCTTGTTTGTTACTATGCGCAAAGGTTTAGTAATTTCTGCTAAGTTAGGAAGAAATTTAGCTACATATGCGATCATTCCTAGAAACCGTTGTACTGATTGTTTGTTTGTGGGGGTGGGCATGTCGGTGATCACCTGAACTCTCTCCTTGTTGGGTGTTATGCCTTTTTCTGAAATGACATGACCGACATATTCAAAACTTGATTTACATAAGCTCGATTGGCCGGATTCAATCTAAAATTCACCTGTCATGCTCGTTCAAGAACTGCTTGTAGATTTTCATTGTGCTCATGCAACGAGTTACCGTAAACCAGAATGTCGTCCCTTATTGCATTAACACCTTTTAAGTCATGTAGAATTCGGTTCATCTCGTAAATGAATATATCTCCAGCAGTCTTTATACCAAACGGCAACCTGGTATACCTGAACCTCCCCCAATGTGTGTTGAACGTACAGAGTTTCGAACTCTCCGTGTCAAGCTGAATCTGCCAGTTCGCTCTTGGCATCCACAACAGAAAATAATTTAGCTCCTTCTAGCTTTGCCACAACTTCCTCTATTGTTCTCGTCGGGTATGGACCCCACTTTATCACTTTGTTTAATTTCTTTGGATCTAAACAAATGCAGATTTTATCCTTTTTTTTACTATCATTATTGACTTCACCCATGGAGTCGGTTCAGTTTCTTCAACAATTACACCTAATTCGAGAATCCTATCTAGTTCTTTGCATACTTTATTCTCAATAGCATGAGGAATTCTCGGAGGATCAATGACAGGTTGGATATTGCTATTGACATGTATTTTAGCTTCTACCTTAATAGTCCCTAACCCAGTGAACACTTCATGAAATGTCTTTGCCATTTGCGTTGCTTCATCGTTGTCGCTGTTGCCTTCTGCACAGATGCTGTCGATGCCGTGTGGATTCGCGTTGCCGTACTGAGTCCAGTGCATACTCAGGACTGCTGTCACTTGTGAGTTGTTTTGCGTGATGTTCACTCAACCTGCACATTTCTTCACACACCTGCAACGTCAGTTTTGGTGTCTGAAGCAACTGATCCCTGAGCGTGTCACACTTGATTCCGCTGGCGAGCCTATCATGCAACAGCGAATCCTCCAACTCGCCGTACTCACATTGTCCGATACGATGTCTCAGTTCCCGCACATACATATCCATGGCTTCCTGCCGCTGGTTGTATGTGTTAAACTTATAGCGAGTTACTGTTATGTTCGTTTTTCCTTCACAATACACCCGGAAAGTCTCCTTCAACGGTTTTAGCTTGTCTATGTACGCCGCAACAAACCTCATTGCTTGATGCACTTTCTGTGCCTCCGCACCGGCTACATGAAGGAATACGCAGCACTGCACTTTCTCGCTCCTGCTCTGCACTCCTGCTGCAGTAGCATATATGTTGAAAGCATGGATCCATGTCTTCCAATTAGTGGAAAGGTTCTCTTCTAGGTTGAATGGCCCAGCTGGTTTCAATCCTGGGAGAGACCTGCCCCTCTAAAGTTCCACCTCTGACACCGTGTAAAGTGATTGAGTGAAGAACAACTGCACACGTTGACGTCTAGTTACTCAATGGTTTATTTAGCCAGCCCTTGTCTCTACTGGTCCCTGGCCGCCGAGCCGTAGTAAAATACACAACATGCGGGATCCTCGCGGTGGTTGGCAGTCGACGGGACGGGTGGGCCTTCAGCGGTGTAGTCGGCCAGCCACCCGTCCTCAAGAAAGTCGACCAGCTGATCGTCATGATAGTCGACCAGGAGAGCCCTCCAGCGCTCGATGTGGAGATCCGACGGCACAAGAAGGCGTGCAACTATGTGGTTAGGTAGGCCAGTGCTTCTAACCTCATCATAGATGTACCTATACACATCATTTTGTAGGGGGAGGAGGGTTGGGTGCCGTCATCTTGACTTATTTCTTCAATGTCCTCCGTGGCGTGCGCGCGCTCATCATACGTGAGGAGGGCGTCAGGTTGTTCCGTCGAGTCGCGGTCAACTTCCGCTTGTCGGCCGGATGTCGGGGCCCGACTGTAAGGTTGGATGCATGCAACCGTGGTGCGGGTTGGGTCATATCGGACGACAACCGACGTGCTACTCGTGGGGGCGTGTTGGAGGGTGGGTTTGTTTGCTTGTTTGTTTTACGTCCTAGCAACATCTGAGGTCATATCAGGACTGGTACTGACTTGTGACAGTGCGCACTCATGGCGACTTTATAGTGCTGCCCCACTGGAAGACCAGGCCACCATCACCATGACTTGATATCCCACTCAGTCACATTATCCTGACACTGAGCCAACCAGTCCTTGCCCTATCCTAATAATGCTGAGCGCCAGACTAGGAAGCGACAAGTATAAATTTTTAAGTCATCGGTTTGACTCCACCAGGGTTCGAACCCACGATCTACCAACATGGGAGACGGATGCTCTAACTCATTCGGCCATCCCGTCTGGTTTGAGGGGTGTGTGTGGGGGAGCTCGCGGGGTTGGGGTGAGGGGAGTCGGAGTGTGTGTGGGTCGGGGGCTCGGTCGGCGGTGGAGGAGGGAAGGGAAGGGGTGCGGTGCATCCGGGTCCCGGTCGTTGGTTGGTGAGTCGGATAGGGGGTGGTGACGAGTGGGAGTCGGCCGCCAGGTCGGGTAGGGGGCGAGGTGGGAGGACAAGGTGGGCAGTGGCAGTCAGCTTGTTCCATTCGGGAACTGTTTGTCAGATCCGGGTCTGACATGGCTGGCTTGGGTGTGTGGGTCGTGACCGCTCTGGAGTCTTGGCGATGCGCGTCAGTGCCGCTATCGGTGTCAGGCGGGGCGGTGTCGGTTCTCGCCACAGGGGGGCCGATTCTGGGATTCTGGGCGTCTTGGTCATTACCGCCTCGTTATGGGAGTGTCCATTGGTGGTGGCGTCTGCATGTGCGCCGGCGTAATGGCCATTAGTGTCATCTGAGGTGGCGTGGTGTTCGTAACGCCGGGGGTGGTTGTTAGGGGGCGGTGACGGTTGGGGGTGGGGTGGGGGGGGGTGAGCTGCTCGCGTCCATTGGTTGACCGTTGGGTGTGGGGCGTATCCCCACGTGGTGTGCCGTTGGCGGGAAAGTCGGTTGGTGCCGCGTCGGTTTGAGTTATGTCTCGGCCGCTACCTGTTCCTATATTTCCGGGGCTCCATCTTCGCGGGGGATTTCCCGCCCACCGAGTCGCTGATACTAGTGTCGGCGCCGTTCTTTCGTGCGTTGTGCTGGGGTCTTCTGTGGCGTTGTTCCCGGCCTGACCCTGGCCGCCTATTGAAAATCCGACCTTGATGTGTCGTCGGTCTCCGGTGCTGCTGCCTTCCGTTCGATCTGCCGCTTTTTGTTATTGCAGTCTTATTCTTTATGCGGGTTAGCCTTCTTGTACATATTTGCAAACCTGTCACTGCCCATGCCGTAAGAGCTGCTGAAACCACAGTCCATGCCCCAGTTCCATTTGTGGCACGTGTAGTGTATCAACCACCCGAACGCCTTGAGTCTCGTGTAACAACTGGTTTATTCGCAGCTCACCTTTCAGTCACGTGACGTCCCCCCGGGGCGCAGCCCGGCCTTGTCTATATATAGAACATCTCCCTTTCAACAGATTTCTTTTTTTTCTTTCTTTTTTTTCTTTTTTATGTATATAGCATGTTAGTAATCTAACTTCAAGATAAGTTGAATAAAAAAAAAAAAATAGTAAAAAAAACCTTAACACTAACAAGAATAAAGTTCATGATTATCTTCTTCGACAGTGACCCTCATTACAGTGACCCTAATTACCTCTCTCCTGCCACAACGCGTGACCTAGTTCTAACTGCTGTCACTCTTATTCAATACACTCTCTGTTCGACTGGACGCACCGTACGCCCGTACCTGGTTACATAATGTTCATTTTTACTTAGTGTACTTGGGGGCCCCCCCCCCACTTGCTCTGTGTGGTGTACCCTTCGTGTTCTGCCTCTCTTTGTTCATGTTCGCCTCCCCCTTATTCCTTGCCGGTATTACATGTCTTCTATTTCGTGTTAGACATCGGCCCTCTGTATTCTTTATTATGTACTTACGGTATTTACTTTGTTTCGCGTCTATAATTGTCCCCTTTTCCCACTTGCCGTCATGTGTGCAGTATCTAATCGGGTCCTTTTGCCGGAGTTCTTTATGGGCTTTTCCCACATGTTTGTCGTGCTGTTGTTTCTGCTTGCCTTGTCTCGCCTGTATCTGCCTTTACCGGTTTGAACTACCTTTGGCCTCAACCGTTGGGTGATTACAGGTACTTTAGACCTTAACCTTCGACTCATAAATAACTGCGCTGGAGAAGCCTCCAGCTCAGGAATAGTAGTATTTCGGTATGCGAGTAAGGCTATGTGGATGTCTGTATTGTCTTTTATCGATTTTGTTAGCATGTTTTTTATCGTCTGCACATACCGCTCGGTTTGCCCATTACTCCGTGGATAGTGCGGGCTTGAGAATGTGGTTTTGAAACCATACCTCTTCGTAAATTGACGATATTCTTCACTACTAAATTGCGGTCCGTTGTCGGACACAATTTCTGTTGGGATCCCATACCTGCCGAACATTTCTTTTAACACTTCAATGACTGCCGCACTAGATGTTGATCTTAACTTTACCAGCTCGGGAAACTTCGACATATAGTCTATGATGACTAGATAATTATTGTTTTGATACTGACACAGATCCACCCCGATCTTTGCGTATGGAATTGTTGGAATCTCATGCGAGATCATTGGCTCCACGTGTGGTATGTTCCTTTCTGGCAGATTGGGCATCTGTTAATTTTGTCTTCAATTTGTTTTGCCATGCCTGGCCAGTACACATAATCACGTGCCAATTGTTTACATTTAATGATCCCAAGGTGGGACTCATGAATTTTATTTAGCATGTCTTTTCTCATTGACTTTGGAATAATTATCCGATCCCCTTTCATCATTAGCCCATTGTGTACTGTTATCTCATTTCTGTGTGTATAGTATGGTTTTACTTCTGGGTTTATGGTTTTAGTGTCATTTGGCCACCCTTCTTTCGTTAGACATTTTAATTGCTGCATTGTCTCGTCATTTTTTGTTTCGCTTGCAATTTTCTCTACATCTTCGTTGACCAACCCGACGGCTGCAACCTTGATGTCGTTGTCAAACAGATCCTTAGGGTCTATTTGTGGCGAATGGGCTCGCGACAGGGCATCTGAAAAAAACATGTTCACACCTTTTTTATGAATCACATTTAGATTGTAATTCTGGAGCCGCATTCGCATGCGCTGCATGCGGGCAGACAGGGTATTTATGGGTTTCAGCATTATGTTGACTAGTGGTTTATGATCTGTTTCGACTGTAATTTCCTTGCCAAAAATGTACTCGTGGAACTTCTTACAGCCGAAACAGATCGCCAGTAACTCCTTTTTGATTACCGCGTATTTGGCCTGCGTTGTGTCTAGTGCTTTGGAAGCCATAGCTATGGGCCTTTGCTCTTGGAATAGTGTCGCCCCCAGACCTGATTGTGACGCATCTACTTCTAGGACAATTGGTTTGGACACATCATAGTATGTAAGCACAGGGGCTTTCGTTAATAATGCTTTTAGCTCTACAAATGCCTTTTCTTGTGTCAACTCCCAATGACATGCCACACCTTTAGCGAGAATTATCCTTAGTGGTTTGGCAACTTCCGATAACTTTGGTATGAATTTGCTTACATAATTCATCATTCCTAAAAATCTCTGCACTGCAGCTTTATCAGTGGGTGTTGGCATCTCTAGAATGGCACTAACTCTCTCGGGGTTCGGTTTCAACCCATCTTTTGTGAGCACGTGCCCCACATACTTAACAGATGATTTGCATATGTTCGATTTCTTAGGATTCAACTTTAGATCCACCTGGCGTGCCCTCTCTAACACTGGCTGTTATCGTTCATTGTGTTGCTCTACAGTTGCACCAAATAACAAAATTATCATCTGCTATGATTTCGACACCTTTGAATTCTCTAAAAATGTTATTCATTTCTTGAATAAAGATGTCTCCCGCTGTTTTTATTCCGAAGGGCAGTCGGGTGTATCGGTATCGCCCCCCAGGGGGTATTGAACGTACAAAGGAGTGAACTTGGTTCATCCAGTTGTATTTGCCAATACCCACTGTTGGCGTCCAACACTGAGAAAAACTGAGCCCCCGCTGTTTTGGCCACTACTTGCTCAACTGTTTTGTTTGGGTATGGACTGCGGAGGATCGCCTTATTTAATTTGGTAGGATCAAGACAGATCCTAATCTTCCCTGGCTTACGGACCACAGTGATGGAACTAACCCACGGTGTGGGATCACTTTGCTGTACAATAACTCTGATATTAACCATGCGATCTAACTCGAGTTTAACCTCATTTGCAACAGCATGAGGAATTCGGTGAGGTGGATCTATTACAGGAGTAATTTCTGGATCAATATGTATTTTAGCGTTCACCTTTATCTTCCCCAACCCTTCAAATACATCATTGAATTTCTTTACCAGTTCATCTGCACTGCTCCCCTGCCGACTGACGGAGTCCACACGGTTGATCAGCTTGAGCCCTACACAGGCTTTCTTTCCAAGGATCGCACATCCAGTGTTCATTACTTGGAATTTAATCGGCTTTCCTCGTACGTGCAGCTTCACTTCTCCCTCCGGCGTTAGTCGATGCCCGCTGAACATGATCAACTTGCAGCGTGCTGATCGGTATGATATTGGCCTCAGAGCCGGTATCTAGCTTGAACTTGATGTTTGTCTCCCCGACACGGATGGTCTTATACCATAACTCCTCCGACTCACTCTCATCGTCCTCGTCCATCGCCCCGACGAACACATCCGGATCCCTGTCGTCGTCATCGGAAGTGGCTAGCTCCCACTGCTCTCTGTCGTTCCGTCGGTCCACTTCAATGGCATTGACAGGGGTATTCCCTGGTCTTCTTCGCCTACACACCTTCACAAAATGGCCTACTTTGCCACACCCGTCACACTCTTTGTCCTTAGCTGGGCAATTAGCCTGCCCATGCATGTAACCACATCGTGAACAATTCACGCGTACGGCATTATATCCACTTGGCTGTGCACGGCCGGTGCTGTTGGTGGGCGTGTCTGGCGCCTACTGTATTTGTTGACGGCTTCTACGGCTTCTTCTCTCTGAGTGTCGAGTTGACCTGCATTATATTCACTGACTCGACAAATTTCCAAGCATTTGCTTTGGAGTTTGAAGCAATTTATCACGCAATTGTTTGTCCTTTACACCACTCACAAGACGGTCTCTCAGAATGGAACTTTCCACATCTCCGTACTCACAAAATGCTATTTTATGCCGCAATTCTCAAATATATGTGTCCATGGACTGAGACTTTTGGTTAAATGTATTGAACTGGTACCTCACTACCGTCTCATTCGACTTGCTTTCGCAGTACTCCCGAAAAGCTTGAATTAACGGCTGTATTTTTTCGCGGTCTGAGTCGGCAATTGGAAGCGTCGGAAACACCTTCTGAGCTTCCGCACCGGCAACATGTAACAGCATGAAGCATTGTGTCTTCTCAGGCTTGCTGCTAATTCCTGCTGCCCCCACAAATATGTTGTACGCCGTTATCCAACTACGCCAGTTTACAGCCAGGTTCCCTTCCAAGTTTAGCTCCTTTGGTGGTTTAAGTCCTGCTACTGTAGCCGCCGCCATTTTCGTTCGTTCCGAATCTGACAGCATGTAGTGTATCAACCACCCGAACGCCTTGAGTCTCATGTAACAACTGGTTTATTCGCAGCTCACCTTTCAGTCACGTGACGTCCCCCCGGGGCGCAGCCCGGCCTTGTCTATATATAGAACAGCACGGACGGCCGTCTGTTTCCGTGTTAAATTCCGGTCGCTTATACGGGGCGGTGGGGTTTGCGGTTGGCTGGTCATCGGTCCGATAGTGCTGGTTCCATGTAGCGAGGTCAGATCACGCCGATCTTTTCTCCTCCTCTTTACTTACGAATGCCCGATAGGCATGCTCCCCTTTGCAGATCTTTGATCGCCTGTTCGTCACGCCAGCCCCTAGGGAGGCGACCGTCGTCAATTATGGAGAACACTTTCTCCGACCATGCCAGACAAGTGTCCCATTGCCATTTCGCTGCCATCTCGAACATCTGGTCCTGGTGATCGAGCATGGGTTTCACCCAGGACTGCGGCACTCTCAGGTCTTTGCTCATGCTGGAGAGTTCCACCAGACACTCGTGCCAGTTACTCTCGCCCAAGCCCACTTTTCCCTTCCTTTCATCGCAGTATCAAGTGACTCCTACCTCGCTTAGATCTCCCGTTGCCGTTGGAGTCAATGATTGCCTCCACCAGGTCCCGGTGGCATGAGTCATCGTCGCTAGATGAAGATGATATCGTGCGTCACGTTTCCCTGCTCCTCCTGTGTCTGCTCCATTTGTCTGAGGTGGACCTGTCACGGTGTGTCCTGCCGTTGCGGTGCTGGGAGTCGGTGGACCTAGGTCGTATTGAGCGGCCACGTGGCATCAGCGGTGATCGCGGTTAGTCTGCGTCGGCACGTCTCCTCCGTTTCGGAGTGGACCTGTCGTCGGACGAGTCACTTTTAGAGCGCTTGCTGCGTTTAGCCGACTCCAGCGGTTCGGACATGTCTTTTGCAAACTGGTGGACCTGCTGTGTGATGGAGTCGGTCACAGACTGTCGCAAGAGGGAGAGCTGCGCCACCGTGGACCCATCTTCGCTGCTGGAGTCGTTGTCGTTTACAGCTGGCGTGGTGGCCGTTTTTGCTGCTACGGAGCGTGGTCGGCCACATTGCCATTGCGTGCGTGTGGAATCGGCGTCTTTGGTGGCGGCTGTGGTCGCGGCCGCTACGGTGTGTCAGGTAGTCTTGCGGGGTGGCATTGTGCGTGTGTGGTGCATTGGAGAACAGCCAGGGAGAGGCGAGAAAAGAGGTGGTGGTGGTCCGGCGTCTTGGGGAGAAGTGCCGATGGGGCGGAGGCAGGGGCGGAAGTGACGTCAGAGAGGGGTCACCGGGTACAAGCGGCGGCTACCGAGCGGGTACCGAGCGGGTGCCAGTGTTGCCACCTGGAGTTAAAGGAGTGGCCGCCTATGAATGAAAGAGGGAGGGGGGAAGTTATGGTTAAGTTGGTATAGGGGAGTGGTATCTGTCCCGTCTCAGTCCCAAATTACCCACATTGCCGAAGCAATATGACCAATTATACCGATATGTGTTGCAGTATATGTATATTTAGTTAAACCTGGTATGAACTATAATGCGATCGTATGGGTCCATAAAATATGAGAAAAGTTGTTTTTACGCTAAATCGGGGGTTCAGTTTACTGAATTACCTTCAAATTAAAGAATTCTGGATCCAATGACTATTTATAATTTACAACTCATCAATGAGTTTGGACAGTATTCCGGCAATATATTTTTATATGGTTGCTGACATGTCTTTGTAATAATAGAACAAGAACACACACAGGATACTTTATAATCGAAGAATGTGATTTTGCCATATGTATAGACTTGCATAATCAAATCAGGGATTAACGATCACCACGATTTTTCAGATATCAGCAATTTTTGCTAATTCGTCGTGATTTGATATTTTCCGGTTTTGATTTTAGTCTTGAGTTTGATATCAATCCGTAATATACGTGTCCTGTAACCGGAATTACAGAAGGAATAAAACTGATAGTGCTCTGTTTGATACATGTACGATGTGTTCAATTGCAGGCATTGGCCCATCGCTGTCCCACGAGACAAGTCAGAGCAGCCTGGAGAGCATAAATGAGGTGTACAACAAGCCTGTCTCCTACATTCCCGACTACAGTGTGAAGGCCATCAGTGATCTACAATACATGAAGATACGGCGCGCCTTCTACCTGGCCGCCTACCGCGCTTCACTGATGGACCGACACCCGCGCCAGAACTGGGAGAACTCAGAGGACCCGTTTACACGCGAATGGCGCAAGGCAACCAACGTCCCAGAAAACTACCCGGCCAGCAGCACTGGTGGCTCGCCCATCACACGGGTTCCTAGCACGTTGGTGGAGGAGGGTGAGTTGCCGCCAGCCGAGGACGACACGCTGCTGCCACAGAGCGCCAATAGCAGTCCAGCGAGCTTGAGCTCTGTGCTAAAGCGGACTAGCGGCGATGATCCCGGTAAGCGCGGTGGCAACGGGTCTGATAAGACGAAGGATGCAGAAGTGACGGTCGACATTGATGACATCAAAGCCGAAATTATCAAGAGCAGCTGTAATAATATTGCCACGGCCACGGCCGATGGTGAAGGGGTGTAAAGAAAAGACGCGTTCGGTTTGCACGCTTAAGGTGAAATGGGGCATGAGTGTAATGTTGAATGCGGAGTTTGTTGTTGGATATTGACTAGAGCAGTCGTCCTTCACACGCGTATTCGTATGATGCGTTTGGTTTCTTATGTTTTATTAACCGTGTTCTTTTTGCTGAACAGGTCTTTTAACGTTTTGTGACACTCGGTTTGAGGGGTGCATGTATTTAGTGCCTAGCGGTGGTGCCGTGTTGCCATGGTTACTAGCCGGCAGTTGGCTACTTTAGGACATGTGCACCACCAACGTAGATGTGCACGCGCACACCGGTACCGACGTACACACGCATTATAAAGCCGCCATGTGTGTTGAACACACACCACATGCACACACAGACACATACATACATCACATAAGTACTCGGGCGCACACGCACAACCTGATGGCATCCAGTTTATGTGCGAGAGGTTATGGGTTCGGTCCCCCAGGTAGTGGGTTCGATCTCCAACCGAGTCAGGTCGAGAACTTTTTTTTTTAAGGAAAAAAAAAAGAGAAAAAAATGGTACTTGCTGCTACCTTGCCTGTTGCGCGGCATTTACTGGGACAGGGCAAGTACTGGTTTGGCTCAGTGTCAGTATAATGTGACTGAGTGGGCATATTGTGTCTCATGGTGCCGATGGCATGGTATCCCAATGGGGCGGCACTAAAGCTGCCACTGAGTGTGTCCTGTTACAAATCGGTACCCGTCCGAGTACGACCCTAGGTACTACTAGGACGTAAAACCTTAATAAAACACGTGCACCTTTACCTACTATGTACACACAATAGATATGTTGCTCTTGACAACTCTACAGCAAGTCCTCCTCTGCTGGATAGTTACTTCGGGATCATCAAATTTTTTCAACATTTCCACCGTCATGCAAAGAATACTATTTTACCAGACTCTCCCCCCCCCCCTCCCACCACCACCACCACCACCACCACCACCACCACCACCACTACCCACCACACCCACCACACCCACCACACTCCGCCCTCCAAGTCCCATTCAAAGTACACATCAATAGTTTTATCATCAAACATGGTTTACGTTATAGCAATATTTTATTAAACCATATAAGTTGTCCTTGACTGACACTCCCAGCTCCTCCCTCCGTCTCCTAATATCATGCGCTTTCAAAGACAGTGAAAATGTTGACAATTTTCTTTAACCGTAGATTGTTCACTAACTCGTCTAAGCAGTGTAGAGTTTGTGTTTTCTGCATTATGTAGAAAGTAGCGAACGAAGGAAAAGCAATCCTTAACGTGTGCGTATACATACACCTTGTTGTCACAACTCAGAGAAGGCGCAACTGTTGATTTGATTTTAACCACTTTTATACACCTATGACAACAGTATTAATGCTGTTCTAGTGCACTCTTGGGGCCCAGACACGGGAGGAGGTCTCTGAATGAGGGAGGGAGGAGGGAGGGAGGGGAATAGGAAGGAGGTAGGGAGAAGGGAGGGAGGGGGGTTGGGGGAAGATAATGATATTCAGTGCATTTCTTTTGTTTTTTTGTTTGTGTTTTTTTTTTAAAGGATTCTGACGAGGAGGAAGGTGTCCTTGAGCTTCCCAATGCTGAAATACAATGAGCTTGGGTACTGCATAGACAGTATGTTGCAGTAAATGTTAACCTCCCTCCAAAATTATCACTGAAATTAAATATTCATTCATTTCGCTTTAACTAGGATTAATTTAGTATTCCTCTTTTTGGGGGGATGATTTTTTTCCCCTCTCAGGATTTTCTAATATTTTAGTATTAAAACAAATAAATTAGAAAATTAAATGAAATGTTGTTGACTATGCGCGTGAGGGGGCGCGGATTATATTTGTTAGGGAGGGGGGTTTATTGGCAATGGTGGGCAGTCCTTTTGAAACTACTTTAATCCATCGCATCATATTGCAATCCACCAATACCAAAAAAACTAACTTTTTTTAATTAAAAAAAAGATATCAAATTTATTTTGCGCACAATTCCTGAGAAGTGGGTGGGAAAGTAATTGATTCTCTAGACGCCAAATTATTATATCACATTGCTCATGGTCTGTTGATGGACATTCGCTTTTAGCGTTCGGCCCGTCTTGGTGAACCCAGGAAGGTTAGCAATGCTTAATGTAGCACATTGTGTATGGGTGTGTGTGTGTATAATGTATATACATGTATATATATGTATATACATGTAATATATATATATAAATAGACACATACATGGTGAGAGCCAGATTTTACACACCTCATCTTTTACGCGAATTCGGATATGAGTAACGCGATGAGGCATTGATAGGACCCAGAATTCTTTAAGTTGATGGTAATTCAGTAAACTGAACCCCGATTTAGCGCCACCCCACTTTTTTTAGTGATTACTTTTTGTGGACTTCAACGATCACGTTATAATGGGGTTTCACTATGTACATTTGTGGGTATATATATATAAACATATATATACATATATATATATATATATATATATATATATATATATATATATATATATATATATAGTATTTAGTGCACCACACGCTAAGTAAACCAGCATGTGTGTACATGTATGCATTCATGTGTACATGTGTATAATTTACGCTATGCATATTTAATGCGTCAGGTGTATCGTTTAGTGTACATACAATTCCACCTTTCTTCTTCTTTTCTTTCCTTAAACAACCACTGTAGAAATCATTTATTGGGGCGTCATATGTCATGACACATTTTACTCGCACAACACATTTACATGCTCTCTCTATATATAAGTATAAATATCACATATATATATATATATCACATGTATATATATATATATATATATATATATATATATATATATATATATATATATATATATATATCACATGTATATATATATATTTTACCTCGGTATGCCGCCTCTGGCTAGCCGTAGGCTAGGGAGAAGGAAGCACATCCGGGTCCAGCAATTAGCATAAGTGACTCACAACGGGAGGACGTTTGTGAGTTGCTCCAACAGGATTTATCTACTACTACTGCTTTTGTTCAAAAGTAAGTACCTTTTATTAGCATACTTTGTTTATGATGCTTTATAGCATCACCGTATGAAAGTTCAGAACTTTCTCACGTCCAATTTGGACTTTGTACGTGTTTTTTAACTTACGGATAGAACTTGGGTGCTGCTGGCACAAACGAAACCGATACTGCAGTTCTATCGACACCTGTTTTTCAGACAGGGAGAAATGGCAACCCGAGTTGCTCATTTCCTAAGAAAAGTCTCCCGGATCCTAATAGAGGATGATGTTGGGGATGCTTCTGGGTGTTTTTTATAAACACCCCAGACCGGTTTAAGGCGAACCTCCGAGTTTCGTAATATTTTCTCCAACTTGTTGGCGCTGTAGCCACGGGTGGGAGAAGTGTACGGAACAGAGAGAGTGGGCGATCTCACGATCGATACCCCCCGTTTGGTTGGTTTCGTTACCACACACCTACGGCAAAATTTAGCTTCACGCCTGTACTGACACGTTGGAATACACGTTCTCTGTACCTTGTTCCTCAACCCAGTTTACTGGCTTACACTTGTGTAGTTGAGATGATTCCGGTTTAGTAACGCTTTATTTCGTTACAGGAACCGATGGCCACTCGCCGGAATAAGACGCCCGCTGCAGCGGTCGGCGTCCCTCCTACGGATTACGATTCGTCACCACCGGCTACGGCTCCGCCGTCCCCACAGCCCGGGCCACATGCCTCTGATCAGGACAGTGATCAGCCCCCTCAACCTGTAGGTTGGGAGGCTAAGATGGCGGCTATGGTGGAGGAGAAAATGCGCCAATTCCAGGCTCATACGTTTGTAGACCCTTACCAAATCCCTGATGAGGATTGGGAAGACTTCTCGGAAGACGAGGAGGACACGGTTTCGGCACCTGAGGTTCCGAAACCGAAAGCGCGCGGCAAGAAACGTCGCCCGGTTAGCAGCTCGGGAGACGAGTTCACCAAGAAGGCTAACACTAAGCGCTCCAAAAAGTCCAAGAAAAAGAAAAAGAAAAAAGAAAGACTCGTCCTCGGACTCGTCAGACGACTCTTCTTCCACGGAGTCGGATTCTGATACGGAACGCGCAGGCGTTTACGCCAAAATAGGGGCTAAAGTAGGCAAGAAAATTGTCAAAAAGAAAGCTAACAAGGTGCGTACCACTACTATGATGCGCAAAACGGTGAATGGCCATTTCACCACCTTTAAGCCAGTGGAAGTCATCAACAAATTGACTGAACAGATCTCTGGAGTCAAGGGTATCCCCGCTACAGTGTCTAAGGAGATGGATGCGGGCATCCATTTGTCGGACGAGCGTCGCCGGTACGAAACTGCCCTCTGCGTTATCCATAAGGCAGTTTTGGGGGCCTTGACGTCCATTATCCCTGTCGCTAACAGAATGCAAATCGAGAACAAGTTCTCGTCTTTGGCTCGGGTTATGGACCGGGGCATTGCCCTACTCGCAGCAGCGTAGTAACTACATGACTCATCGCAGATTTGAAAATGTTTTCAAATCGGTCACCACCGATGCGGGCAAAGAAGTCGCACGCTCAAAGAAAGTGACAGATCATGACGGCAAAGAATACACTGTGTATTCAGGACCTACCCCCATCAAAAGCAAACCTCTGGATAAATCCAAGATGTTTGGCGGTCAGCTAGCTTACCTTTACAAGCAGGTGGAGGTAGACTACAAGAGTGCTAAGAACACCGAAGCAAAGGGCCGTAAATTCCAAAACCCAGCCGGGTTCAGACGGGCTAGGACGGATTTTCGCTTCCGCAGAGGAGGAAGGCCGTTCAGGGGCGGACCGTCCTTCCCGTTCAGCCAGCGGGGAAGAGGTCGAGGCGACAGACAAGCCTCAAACTGGAACGACAACCGCGGCTACAAGAGAGACTTCGTTCCCAAACCACCGTTCCCCAAACCAGGGAACAAGTAGAGAACGCCACACAAACTTTCCAACCTCCTGACCCTGAAATGGTCACGGAGGAAACACAAACTGAAGTAAGCTTTTCTCAAGCAGGCAATATTGTTAATTATTTACATCAATGGCAACAGTTAACCACTAACCCAGAGGTTATTAGTATTGTTAAAGGCATTCACATTCCTTTCACACAATTGCCTGTCCAGAAAGAGAGCTCCTTTTCCTTATCAATTTAATTCGCTAGAAAAGTTTCAGCTCGATCAACAAGTTTTACTTTTTGAAGCTAAAGGCATTGTCAACAGAGTTGAACATACTGAAGGTGAATTTATTTCAAATATCTTCTCCACTCCTAAACCAGATGGCACCATTCGATTGATTTTAGATTTAACCCAATTAAATGAAATCATTGAATACAAACATTTCAAAATGTTTTCCTTAGAAACAGCTCGTGATTTAATTACCCCAGATTGTTGGCTAGCGAGTGTGGATTTGAGAGATGCGTACTATACGGTTCCTATTCACCACATAGATCGAAAGTTTTTAAGGTTCCTCTGGAATGGCCAGCTTTTTGAATTTACCTGCCTACCAAATGGTTTGGCCTGTGCACCACGCCTTTTTACTAAGCTGTTGAAACCAATTTTTTCACACATGGCAAAACTGGGTCATTGTATGTTTCCATACATTGATGATTCTTTCATTATGGGCCAATCTTTCACACAATGTGATCTCGCCGTTCAAGATTTGTGTAAAATTTTTGCAAATTTAGGTTTCTTCATACATGACAAGAAATCCGTCTTTTCTCCTACAAAGGAGCTTAAGTGTCTAGGTTTCATTTTAAACACCACGGCTATGACCGTTTCGCTTACACGCCAAAAGAAAGATAAGCTTTACCACACAGCGATTCAGCTGTTAGACATTTCTAGGCCAAAGATTAGACAGGTCGCAGTCCTTATCGGTATCATGGTTTCATATAGCCCGGCTATTCTATACGGAGCGGCACACATTAAATCACTTGAAATTGATAAGAATCTAGCTCTGGCCCGAGCTAAGGGAAACTTTGAAAAGACCATGTTTATTTCTGCAAACGGCCTTGCCGACATTCATTGGTGGCTAAAGCACTTTGATCAATCTCCCAACCCCATTAGAATGGGGGAGCCCGATACTACTGTTACCACGGACGCTTCTCTCCAAGGGTGGGGGGCACATCGAAATGATGTAGCAACGGGCGGCAGATGGCTAGAATCGGAACTACCCGATCATATTAACGTTTTAGAATTAAGGGCCATTTATTTAGGTTTAACCAGCCTTGTTAAAGTCCCCAAAAATAATGTACGTATCCTCACGGATAACACCACAGCAATGGCTTATGTCAGGAATATGGGAGGTACAAAATCAATCAAGTGTAATGAAATCGCACTACTCATTTGGAACTGGGCTCAAACCTTTGACGTTTGGTTAACTGTGACACACATTCCAGGCACGCAGAATTGTCTTGCTGACAGAATGAGTCGCCAGTTCCATGATCACTTAGAGTGGTCACTAAATCCATCCATATTCAAACATATCTGTCACACTTGGGGCTCGCCTCATATCGATTTATTTGCTTCGCGTAATAACTTTAAACTCGAGAAATATGTTTCGTGGCACCCCGAACCCAATGCTTGGCACATCGATGCCTTCTCACTAAAGTGGCAACATCATTTCTTTTACATTTTCCCCCCCTTTACTATCATTAGCAAAGTCGCCAGAAAGATACAAATGGAGGGAACACACGCCATCCTCATCGTCCCCGAATGGCACACTCAACCGTGGCTACCGAGATTACTAGCCACAGCCAAAAGCAGCCTACGCTTCCCAAGATTCCGAGGAAACCTGAAGCATCAGGGACCACTACAACGCCACGGAAACGTGTCGACAACTCCGTTGGTGGCATTCCTTTTCTAAATAAAAAAAAAGGACAAAATTACACAACAGCGTTTGGTTGATGATGCGTGGAGGAAAGGAACGGTTAAAATGTATACTACCTATTTAAAGAAATGGGGTATTTATTGCTTGCTTAAGAAGGTGAAGCCAATGAATCCCACAGTATCCCAGGTAGGACGCTTCCTACGTTTCCTAGAGGACGAAGGCCTAGGATATGGCGCGATCAATGCTGCCAGATGTGCTCTGTCAATAATCCTACCGCGGGTTAATGGCCAAACAATGGGTAAACACCATGTTATTTGTTGGATCGTACGATCAATTTATCAGAGGAATCCACCTAAACCCAAATATAATAGGTTTTGGGATGTTTCTCTTGTGTTCAACCTCTTCAAGAAATGGCCAGAAAATAAGTTTCTGGACGTTAAGCTATTAGGTTTCAAAGTCGCAGTGTTGCTTCTCCTCGTCACAGGACACAGGGGCCAAACTATAGTCGCCCTGTCGCTCAATGGTCTGGAAATTGACAGTAAAGGAAGCAACGTTTGATTTAACGACTTTATTAAAATCAAACCGTTTAGGTGACCCCCTTTCCACGATAGCGGTGTCACGAGTTTCACTCAGGATCGAAAGTTATGTGTCGTCTCCGCGATACGAAATTATATATCCAAGACAAGATTAATAAGAAACTCAAGACAGCTATTGGTGAGCTTTATTAAGCCACACAAGGCCATTTCCAGGGATACCCTCGCCAGATGGACCATGAATGTGTTAAAACTGGCGGGAGTCAATACAGACAGATACTCATCGCACTCTACACGGGGTGCAATGGTTTCCAAGGCAAGATTACTAGGCATCTCCGTTAAACGGATCCTAGCTCACGCGGGATGGAAGACCGCTAGATCGTTTGCTAGACATTACCACAAGCGACTAGAGAAGCCTCAGCCGATAGCACAGAGGCTACTCGCCAACTAAAAAGAAAGAGGTACGAAAAACCAAAACTTTTTTCTCTTTTTGGTCATACAAATCGTTTTTCCATTTTCATACATAAGACTTGATCACTAACATAATAATAACAAAACAGGAATATCAGGATAAAAATGCTATTTTACGTAAAGGTCTCCCTAGCCTACGGCTAGCCAGAGGCGGCATACCGAGGTAAAATAGATTAGTTAGACGAATCTTACCTGGGTATAGATGATGGATAACTATTGTTTTACCGAGGTAGGAGCCTCGGTTAGACGTGGGCGAGGGCCCACCCACCACGCCCTGCCACGTCTATTCAATCACTCATATTAGGATTGGGTCAGATGACCTTAGGTTTGTTTTTTAGAATCATTTTTATCCTGAATTAGTAGGTAAAGATTGCTGGACCCGGATGTGCTTCCTTCTCCCTCGCCCACGTCTAACCGAGGCTTCTACCTCGGTAAAACAATAGTTATCCATCATCTATACCCAGGTAAGATTCGTCTAACTAATCTATATATATATATATATATATATATATATATATATATATATTTTTTTTTGAGTGTGGGGAGGTGGTGGGATGCCTGGATGTAGGTGGTAATATTGTTGGTCGAGCCCATTCGCAGATGGGGGTGGAGGGTTACACAGACCACTCCCGATTGTTATGGGCGATAATGTGATTATCACTGAACATATATATTGTATATGCAGGTATGTATATGTGCTTCTCAATTATATGTAGAGAGAAATATATGCTTATATATAATTATAACAAATTTATAATCATATATAGTATATATAATATATATAGGTAACACTAAGCACAGCATTTAAACTGCTGGAGAGAGTTCACCCTGTAGCATTACATTTGGATTCATCGTGTACATATTGATCTTTTTCATGCTTGTCATTCTTTTAACTATACTTTGGTCACTAAATTGAAAGCACACAGTTCTAGTGGCAGGAGAGATCTCCATATATCATTGTATACTACTTACTTGTATCGGCATCATATAGTTTTAATTGTTATATGTAGAAATATATTCATAGGAGCTCTATTTCCGCACTTAATTATAAGATGTGCATATATGCACACCATTCCGCATACAAAACATATAAACCCTAGGTACCCAGCTTCCCACTTAATTATATATGCACATATATTTGTATTTTCATATATATAGAGACATGTGTGTATGTATATATATACATGTATATAATGCACATATATATATATATATATATATATACATATATATATATATATATATATATATATATGCATATTTATACATGCATATTCAACGTACATAATATAGACATCACACTTACTTAGAAAAGGAGCCTTCTAGACGACACAAACAACCACATACATGCACACACAAACATATATACATTTATATATATATATATATATGTATACATACATACATACATGCACACACAAACACAGTTTTGAAAGTATTACCCAACAAATTATGTGCAACGGTTGGTGGCCACTACTACACAGCCACCAGTCTCAATGACGAAGTTGATATTGAAGGGGAGAAAAGGAAGGTGATGTACATTTAGACTAAGTTAGAGAGCATGTGATGTAAACATGTTAACATGATGCTGCAGCTATGTTTAACATATTGCACTGTTTTATATGACGTTTCAACCTTAAGACAACGTCTTGAGGAACACTGGCATTACATACCGTTCCCTCTCTCTCTCTCTCCGCCCTCTCTCTCACCCTTCCCTCCCTTCTCTCTCCTTTCTTTGTCTCTCTCACTCCCCCCCCCCTCCGTCCTTCCCTCCCTCGCTCTCGCTCTCTCTCTCTCTCTCTCTCTCTCTCTCTCTCTCTCTCTCTCTCTCTCTCTCTCTCTCTCTCACACACACACACGCACACATATATATGTGTATATATATATATATTATATACACCCATCTGTTTCGATACTTATACCATGGCAGGCTTTAGAAATGTAGTTCTGTGGGTTCTGATATATGACGCTAACTTGTAGACAGACCTGTTGATGTATGCTATCTACTTATAGAACCGAAAACTCCATTATGACTTACCGACTAGACACACAGTTGCTAGGTAACTGCTTTTAGATGAACTGGTGCGCTGAGATGGTAATGAATAGCTAGAGAGCACTGTGTTAATGGTTTACACTACTTAACATGTGATGTATACGAATTATACAAGTATAAATTTACTGAGGTCATTACCAACTTATTTCCGCCCCTTGTTACATGTCACTCCTTGTGGCGCCCCATCTGGCTCTCCACCACACTAACACTGGCGAGCAATTTATCAGCTATAGGTAACGCTGTCAACTTATTTAAGGAATCTAATCTGATTGAGTCAAGATGTAATCTATATGAAATGATACTCTTGCTCATCGGGGGTGACATTTAAACAAGACAATAAACTAATTAATTAAATATTCATTAAACAGAAGGAGTGGTCCAAATGAAGTTGGTAGAATTACACCTCTTTGATCGAATTACACACATTTGATAATAACACCTATATCAACCTACCGTATACCCTCTTACCCCTCTTTGGGCGGTATTTTATACATTCTTTCCAACCTTATTGCACCCATGCAAACCTATGCACCCATTTCCTGACCAGTACACCTTTTTGAAGAGTACACATGTCGTCTTCATACTCTCTGGTTGCCTACAGTGGCGCCACTGGGTGAAGGAAAATGGAACTACCCATGTATGATAAAACCGCGACCATGTCTTAAAAACTTGATAATGTGTATAATGAATGACCACCCGGTGCATCATCAAATCGCCGATCGTAGCTGACGCATGTGTATTTATGTAGACAATAATGTTATGATACGGACCCGTCTCATAAATATTGTTCACGTAATTCGACGCCTATTCATACAATAATGATAACTGCCTCTGTGCACCGCCCGGGACCCACTGGCAACCCTATCTGTCTGGTCTGTCAGAAACAGTCGATGGCTTGTTAGTATAATGGGGCTTCAGGCAGCTAAGCATTTCAAACTGTGACTAGTAAAACGACCGTGGCCAGTGATTGCTGATTTTATTTGATATAGATTTTTATTTGTATGGTTAATGAACACTTCGCAAGAAAAATAGTACATTTGGTGTGTGGGTTACGTCTAACACTGGACAGCATTTATTTATTTATTTTATTTATTTAATTTCATTTGAAGTATTTCCTTACCTATAAATGTGTTCCCATTGTGGCGTTAAGTCGAGTTTGAATGGCCGTTCACATGACACCGGTGAGCTGTGGGTGTACTGCCCATTAACCGTAGCTGTTGAAGCGACAGGTGGTACTGTTCTGACAGTCACAGCATGTGGCACTGTTCTGACAGTCACAGTGTGATGCAGCATGTGTAACTTTTCTGACAGTCGCAACATTATGCAACAATGTGTTACTGTTCTGACAGTTGCAACACAATGTAGCATGTGGCACTGTTCTGACAGTTGCAACACAATGCAGCATGTGGAACTTTTCTGACAGTTGCACCACAATGCAACATGTGGCACTGTTCTGACAGTCACATCACAATGCATCATGTGACACTGTTCTCACAACAGTTGCAACACACTGCAGCATGTTGCACTGTTCTGACAATTGCAACATGATGCAACATGTGGCATTGCTCTGACAGTCGCAACATCAGATATAACTGTTATGACTGTTGCAATATGATACAGCACATGTCACTTGGCTAGTTTAGCCTCTTCAGTCCTTGGATGGATGACCACCTGGGAATATGCCGTACCGTAAACATTTTGAAACAGGCTTATGGCCTACCAAATCAGTAATGGATAGTTGAGCCTAGGTCGTGACAGTACTTGGGTGGATGACCAGCTGTTAATATATGAGATGCCACAGAATATCCTGGTCCACTGACACAGGCTTATAAACCTACTAAATCAGCAGTGGCTCTGTAGTCCTTGTACGAGTATAGCTTGTACAGTGTTCACAAGCTGCGTGGTGCATGGTAAATAGCCTCCAGTTACCATGAAACTTGACACCGTTTCCTACAGCTTTGAAAGAAAAAAAATTAGTTAAACTATTTTTAAAAGACTGTCCTGTGTGTGGTTTAGAAGAGTGTCAGGAGGGCAGGTTGCCCTCTCTCTCTCTCCCTCTCTCATTCCCTTATCTCTTCCCCTCTCCTCTCTCTCCCATCGCTCCTTGCCTCTCTAATCCTTCAATTCCCCTCCTCTCCCTCTCTCCCATTTTGTCATCGCCTTCCCTCCCATCCCTATTCCCTCACCTCGTCTCTATTTTCCCCTCCTCTACCCTTATCCGCCCCCCCCCCCCCCATTTGGTGTCCACTCTCCCCCCCCCCCCCGCCCCCCACCGCTCTCCTCTTCATCCCACCTCTCCCCCCTCCCCTCTCCCTCCCCCCTCCCCTCTCCCTTCCCCACGCGCCCCTCTCCTCACTCGCCCCTTCCCTCACTCTCCCTTTCCCCCCACTCTCCCTTTCCCCCACTCTCCCCTTTCATCACTCTCCCCTTCCATCACTCCCCCCACCCGTACCCTCCTCTCCTCTCCCCTCCCCTCCTCTCCTCCCCTCCCCTCTCTCCTCCTCCCCTCCTCTCCCTTCCCTCCACCATCACCCATGTTAATGTTGTATATTGGCACATCTCCTATTATGCTGTCTAAATTAAACTATTTAAAACACAGGACAACTCCAGCCAGATGAAAGCAACCCAAACATTATATCGCTGGAATGTGGAGTATTTCAGAAAGACCTCTCTCCCTGATCATGTTCTTAAAACTAATCCACGTGAACTGCTGAATCGAAGCTTTGACTCCGCTTTGGGAGACTATGGTCCTTATTACTATATTACTATTATTAGCTAGCTGATAGATTGATAAGGCATTGTATTGATATTAGCGCTATTACAAATCATGCAATCTATTACCTGAAAACCATGTATGATGTAAAGTGTAAGATATTATGCAAATATTATTTACACTGACGTTTTCCTGGGGTTTTTTTCCGGGTTTTTTGTATCACTTGCTGTGTGTAACCACTACCCGTACTCCCTTATACTGTGTTTATGCTATATTCCAACCACCTAACACTCTGAGCGGCCTTGCGCCAGGTCAGAGGTGATCACGTGTGCACATGAGAACCGGTCTTGACCTTCACCCGGGCTTGTTTAATAATAATAATAATAATAATAATAATAATAATAGCCAGCACACAACAACAATAATAATAATAGCCAGCCTTGCTTTACACATAATACTTGTGTAAATATACCTACCGCCTTGGATCTAATAATGGGACTCCATGGCAACATTGTAACTAAGGCAAGATTCGTCCTCTTTGAGTAACACGACCAGCATCTTAATTGATTGATTGATTGATTAATTGATTTTTTTTTTAAAGCTGATGATAAAAAAGTGCCTCAAAATCGGTGAACTGTTAAGATGGCGTCCCTTCTCTATGTATATATATATATATATATATATATATATATATATATATATATATATATTATATATATATATATATATATGTATATATATATATATATATATATATATAATATGTATACTTTACAATTATATATATATAGGCATATATATGTATACATTTAAATGTATCTATCTATATTTGTATACATATAATATATATATATAATATATATATACTTTACAATTATATATATATATATAGGCATATATATGTATACATTTAAATGTATCTATCTATATTTGTATACATATAATATATATATATATACATATACAATTTTTTTCATTTATTTAAGCTGTTAAAAATAATGTGTACATCAAAACAAGGGACGTCTATTCATGATCAAATGAATGTTTCACACATGGACTCCCCCCTAGTGGAAAACTCGGGTACGTACTTAGTCCGTTGGCACAGGGCATGCGCACTGCCCGCCACTTCCGGTGATTTAAAACTGGCATCTGTCCTTCGCATTAAACCAAAATATGTGTACGGTGAGAGACGTTGAGACGGTATATCCACTAGTGTCCTACTTAAAAGGTGCGTAGATTCTCAATCAAGACAGTGTTATTACATGTATCATTAAATTGGACGGTAAAATTCTGTATAACTAACATTTCGGTCACATATCAAATTGTTATAGTAACCAACCCGCATCGTCCCCTCTCTAACTAAAGTGCTCCATGTTAACTTTTCTCATTCTCCACCATTGAAGAGTTCTGCCGTTCTCCACTCTTGAACTTGAAGAGCTCTACTTTTTGGGTGGTGTTTTCTGTGATGCTGGTAGGGAAAGTTTTTGTGGTAAATAGTGTCACTGCTTTGTAAAATAGACTCCTTGTGCAATAATACCCCAGTCATATTGGGATTGTGACCACTTGGGACCAGACAAACAAAAGCAGGTGCTCACAGCCGGTCACAAGTGGTGATAAAAAGGTTTATTTTGTCCTCACTGGTTGCTGACCTCCTGGTGACCCTGTTGGTTACAAGGAGGTTGAAGGTGTTGCACTAAAAACCTCCTTGCGACCAAAATGGTCACCAGGAGATCGCCAAGACCTAACAAAAATATTGATGTTTCCGGTTGCCGACCGACCCTGTTAGAACCTCCGGACTCAATTTGTTTTCCGCTCGGAGAAGAAGAAAAAATAATTGCACTCTTACATGGGTCCCGTTGAACTCAGATCTGATAGTAGTATCGATACAGTTTGACAGAGGCATGCCTATCATTGGAACACTGAACTGAATAGTGTCCCACTTGTTTTAATATGCCAGCATGACCTAGTGATACTAATAGTACTGAAATGATAATGGTGACAATTTTTTTTTGTAACAAAAAAAACCATACCTACCGACCCAAAATAATTTCACCCAGCAACTGGAAACATGAATATTTTTCTTTTTGGCCCAATCATTTTCATAGGTTGGCGATCAGCCGTGGACCATCGCCCACTTGTCGGCGACCGATTGATGACCGAGCACCTGAAACCACTCTCCTATGTCAGCGATTGGTCGGCAATCGGTTGGAGACTGATTTGCAACTGATTACAAGAAGATTGCCGACAATGGATTTTTTTTCCGCAAGCGGTCAAAAGCCTAGTGTGACAGGGGTCTTAGCTATAAAGATAATGCAAGCTGTACTATATGTAGACAGACAGCTTTTAGATAGGAAGATGTTGCCCGTTGCACAACATGTAGACATATTTAGACTTGAATATTACGCAAAGCCTCCCAATATGTAGGCACCCTGATGTATGACGATAATGTAAGCAGAAAATGTGTAGATACCTATAGCAAAGAAATATTATGTTTTGGGGGTGTTTTAAAATAGAAAAGAAATTACTTGCTGGACACAACGACATAGCTAGGCTGATTGTTAATGTCCGAAGTACACTTTTATACGGAAATAATGTTTTAAGAAAATCGACACTTTTGAAGAATTGGAATGTTTTCTATTTATATGTTCCAGAATTATGAAGATATGTGTACATAATAAGGCTGGGGGCGGGGGGGGGGGGGGGGGGGGGTCAGTGCATTTAATGTTTTTAAGAGGTCATGAAAATGTGCAAAAGTATAGTCAGTTGATGTTTTCTAATATAAGATTTTGTAAACGATGCATTGCGTAGATTGTCAAGATGGTTGCAACATTTCGTAATGACCGCTGAACTTGGAGGACGGTAATGAGAAATGTTTGTATAATTGATATATAATAAATAATATGCCTGGACCTAGGCATGGTGTCGAGGCAATTGGCCTTTGATTACATACATGGTGAATTTTGACGGACAGTTATAAGGAGGGACATCTGGTGGATAAAATGATTACTAGGCTTTAATATATAGAGTCCCTCTCTTTCCTATTCAGTAATAGTTTATCTGGACGGGTATTCCAAGTTCCGCTGGTTCTTCCAGGGCGGACTGAAGATGAGCCCTAGCACATCGGGTCACAGCTACAGCTTACATGGCGGGAGGTGGATGGTTGGTTGTTTGGTTTGAGTTTTACGTCCTGGCAACATCAAAGGTCATATCAGGAGGGGAGGACATGGAGGGTGTTCGTTAATATGTATACATCATGAAACACCAAGTGGTCTTTTATTTATCGAAGGTAAAATATTTGCTAGGACAATTTCACTTCAAGCTATATTAGAACCAAAAGTATGGGAAGAAGCCTACCAGGTTTGGTCACTGAGAGGCATGATGTTATGGTTGCAAAGTGAGTAATTAAGTATAGGATATATAGGGAACGATAGGGCTGGGATAGGGCCCTCCCCCCGACTCCCCACCAACTTCCACCTACCTGTAAACTGAAGCAGGGTTGCCAACCCTTCAATCAATCAATGGGTGCCGTCTTCTCGAAGAAGGTTGGCTGCAATGGACCTCCATCTCTTCCTGTCATTCGTTCCTCTCACGCATTCCGCATAGCTCATTGCTGTCCACTCAGTGATGTTGTCCATCCATGTTGTTCTCCTTCTCCCTCTTGGTCTTTTCCCTTCTATCTTCCCTTCCAGTATTCTTCTCTGTGATTCCTGGTGTCGTATCATGTGGCCAAAGTATTTAATTTTTCTGTTTTTGATCGTTTGTATTATCTGTCTCTTTATTTTCATTCTTGTTAGGACCTCCATGTTGCTTATCATTGCTGTCCATGGAATTTTTAACATTCTGTATTGCCACATTTCAAATGCCTCGAGCTTTGTTGTTATTGCTTTCTTCAAAGTCCATGTCTCGCAGCAATATAAAAGTGTAGACCACACATCGCATTTTAGCAGTCGGAGTCTTGTTTTTATATTTATGTCTCTAGATGTTAGTACTTTCTGCATCTTTAGAAATGTTGTTTTGGCAATGTTTATTCTCCGTTTAATCTCTCTTTCACATCCGCCATCACTAGTTATTAAATGGGCCAGATACACAAATGACTCTACCTGCTCCAAGATTACACCATTAACTTTTATCTCTGCTCTTGATTTGTATTCCTTTCTGCTGACAACCATGGATTTTGTCTTCTTTACATTCATTTTGAGGCCACATCTCTCACTTTTTTCTTTTACTTCGTCCACTATATCTTGTAGTCGATTTGACGTTAAGGCTAGCAGTGCTGTATCGTCTGCGTATCTTGTGTTATTGATATTTCCACCTCCAACATTTATGGTTTCATAATATTTTATGTCCCATCATAACCTTATACCGATCTTCCATTTTTTTATTTTCCAATGTTGGCAACCCTGCAATGCCATGAATATAGTAATATATCAATCTTACGGGTTATTTGTAAAAAGATTTTTGGAGGAGTGCCCCCAGATCCCCCAATTTAACATCGATTAAGATCTTCCGGCTTTTCCTTTTATGTTGGCAACCCTATTGAAGCTGCGAGCCGGCATGCTAGGTTCTTCCTGAGAGACCAGCGGAACGCGGAACACACATATTATTAAGCACCCCCCCCCCCCTTGGTGGTAACAGTGGTATCTAGATATAAGATTCCTCCTCCTCGAGTTTCCATCATATAGCCCCCAGTATTCAACTTAAGGAATCAGTGAATGCAGTTAGCAGAGCTGTGGTATACTTAATTCACTGAATTGTAATTACCATATTCTCGCGGGTTAAGACCCATGGGTGAGTTAACGCCTACCCCCCACTTGGCCAATATGTCATAAATGCCCACCCCTTAAATGCCCATGTGTGATTAAATGCCCCACACCCACACTTTGGTGATTTGCCAATTTAAACTCCCAGGGTGTTAACCTGCGAGCATACAGTAAATACTATTTGAGTGGTCATTACCTGTGTATTTTGATTACTTTCAATACACAACTCTGCAGTAGGAGGGAACTGCTTTCTTTGGTGTAGTTAAGTCTGTCTGTTCATGCATATTATGTAGTATTGTGGTGTAAACAGGCGGATGATGGCAGTCCAAGCCTCGCTTTAGATGATGCTTGATGAATGCTGTCAATTAACTTCTAAAACCAAGTAATCATGTTCCATAATCATGTTAAATGCACCTTTCACTGTCGTCGGAAATCACAAGCGATGCTACTTCTGCAAGCCTCGTTTTTGATTATGCATGAATTAGATTCATTGGCTTATAAAGGTTGGTAACCATGTTCCATCAGAATGTTAAATATACCTGTCCGATACCTTAGCGTTGTCATCTGAAAACACAAGTGTGCAATGTCTGCATAATCCTCGTTTTTGATCGTAGAAATAAGGTCGATCGGCTTATAAAATGTTGTAAGCATGTTCTATAACTATGTTAAATACACCTTCACTATTACCTGAAAACGTGAGTGGCTAATGATTGTGCAAGCCTTGTTTTCAGTCTTGTGTGAATAAGATTAATGGGATTATTAACCTGGTAACCATGTTCTATCACCATCTTAAATACACCTTTCACTATCGTCTGAAACCACAAGTGGAGTATAGTTGCACAAGCCTCATTTTGGATCAGGTGTAAATATGGTCAATTGACTTATAAAACCTGGTAACCATGTTCCATCACCATCTTAAATACACCTTTCACTATCGTCTGAAACCACAAGTGGAGTATAGTTGCACAAGCCTCATTTTGGATCAGGTGTAAATATGGTCAATTGACTTATAAAACCTGGTAACCATGTTCCATCACCATCTTAAATACACCTTCACTATTGTCTGAAACCAAAAGTGGATTATAGTTGCACAAGCCTCATTTGGATCAGGTGTAATATGGTCAATTGACTTATAAAACCTGGTAACCATGTTCCATCACCATCTTAAATACACCTTTCACTATCGTCTGAAACCACAAGTGGATTATAGTTGCACAAGCCTCATTTTGGATCAGGTGTAAATATTGTCAATTGACTTATAAAACCTGGTAACCATGTTCCATCACCATCTTAAATACACCTTTCACTATCGTCTGAAACCACAAGTGGACGATAGTTGCGCAAGCCTCATTTTGGATCATGTGTAAATATGATTGATTGACTTATAAAACCTGGTAACCATGTTCCATCACCATCTTAAATACACCTTTCACTATCGTCTGAAACCATAAGTGGACGATAGTTGCACAAGCCTCATTTTGGATCATGCATAAATATGGCTAATTAACTTATAAAACCTGATAATCATGTCTCAAATACACATTTCATTGCTCTCTCTAAACACAAGTGGCCAACACTTGGGACAGCGTAATTTTGGATCATGCGTAAATATGGTTGATTAGCTTATATAGAACCTTGGGACCATGTTCCATCGCTATCTTAAATATATTTGTCAGATATCGTAAGAGTAGCAGTTAAGCATCAGTGGGTAGAAGCACAGAGGATGTCACACATCCCCCCCCCCCATTTATTCTTAACACAGTAAATCTTTAATTTACACGGATGAAAATATCTGAACCAGTGTTGCTGATTTCTATATATAAGAAAAGAAAAGAAAAATCTGACAGCCCCTCGTTGTCTTTTAGCACTGCCAGAGAATCGTGGGAAAATTTACCGCAAGTCAGATTTCCATGGTTTTTTTGGGGGGGTGGGGGAGGGTCATTTTTGTCTGAGGCGACCACCCCTGAATATATCTATTCAGTGACTACAATAATTAAAATGAACCAATTAGCTACTGAGAAGAGAACAAAATAAATAGACAGGACTTGTTGGTCAGCCAAGAGCAGACGTAAGTTTTTCTTAGTATGTAACAACAAAAAAGATACAGCTTGAAGTGTTTGTTCTATTATGGAGATTTAGGGTTCCAATGAAAATGTATAATAGATAAAGACATATCATATAGCTTCGTAGGTGATATATATATATATATAGTTGGATGTTTGTTGCAAATTGATTGCGTTGGTAGCCAAAGCTTGAGACAGGTCTCCCCTTCCGTGGTGTCATAAGGATATTCCCTCAGTGTCAAATTGAAATGTTTAGTTGTCTTTAAGCCAGTTATTAATGTTATAAATGTATATTAGCAGTTAAAGGGGTATATATTCCGAGATCCACCTAGGATCAAGGAATAGGAGGGAGATCTCAATACAAAATAGACGATAACAATATATGACCCATTCAAACAAGCTATTCCTGACAGTCTCAGCAGAACAGTCACAAAGCGGTGTCACACACAAGAACTGTCACAAGGCAGTCTCACCAAAACTGTCACAAGGCAGTGTCACCAGAACTGTCACAAGTCAGTGTCACCAGAACTGTCACAAGACAGTCACTAGAACCAACAAGGCAGTGTCACCAGAATTGATGCCACTAGTGATTGGTTAAATTGTTGTTTATAAGTGGTCAATATTTGGTGTTAATCAATATGTGTTTCAAGCATCCTGATAACACATTTCCCAGTAGCAATCTATATGAAGTTAACAGATAAAACAAAACAAAAAGTATTAGAAATTAACTTCGGTCAGTATGTACAAGTGTTCAGTTTTAATAATGGGCTAAACATTATTTAAGATGTAAACACTGCTGAATTTGTATTATTAATGGTTTACAAAAAAAAGATCAAATGTTTTCGTAGTGACATTTCAGTCCAGAACCTACAAGTAGGTACACGGTAAATAAGGACCAAATTTAATTTAAATTGTGAATAGTTTAAGGTTAACAGTTTAAAAAGAAAGGGTATTAATAATGACCCTTTGGCCAGTAATGTACAAGTGTACGTGGTATAAATAAGGGCCAAGCTATAGTAAAAATATGAATACTTGTACAATTGGCTGAAAGGTCCTTAACAGTTTTAAAAGAAAGGTATTAATAATGGACTTTTGGCCAATAATGTAGAATTGTGCATAGTTTAAATAAGGGCTAAATATAATTCATATAGGAACACTTGTAAATTGCCTGAACGGTCATTATTAGCAGTTGTACAGAAAAGGGTTTACCAATGACCTTTTGTCTAATAATGAAGAGGTGTTCACAGTTGATATAACGACTAAACTCCCCATTGTGATACAAACCTTTGCTTTTCCGATTGTGAATATATCCCTTTTAACTACAGAGACCACATCTTCTCCAGTAATTCCAATGTATTGTCTCTTCTCTTTTATTTTTCTCTTGTCAATTACTGCATGCCTATATATATATCTATAACGATTACACCGTGCATGTCCAAACGATACATATGCATATATTGATGAATATTAACATCGGGAATACTGAGTGTGGACTTTGAGAAGTGGAGGCGGGCGGGTGGTACACTATTTGTATATGTACAGATGGTGTGGAGTGCATTCAATAGAGAAGAGTTGATCAGGTGATCTCTCTCCTGGACGTTGATTGGCCGATCTGTGGCTACTGAATGTCGTATCCTGTCACCACGCTGACATACTATTAGTCTTTGTGGAATATTCTCTTAAATAGAGGCAGATTCAGTGTGTGGGGATAAGAGTAGCAACCATTTTTTTTAAACCAAGAAAAAATATTTAAAGAAGAAAAAAAGAAGCATATACATATTCTTTTCACATAAGACATTCATGATTGCATATGACCACCCCCTAATTGTCAGGAAGCCATGCACTCATGACCTAAAGGTGTGTTATGGGTAAGCTGAGGTCATGTGTGAAACACATCTTGCTTGCTTGTTGCTAGCTCAGTATTATTACTATAAATATGACATGCAAAGCTCCGTGCTTTGTCTTTCTCCTACACTGCCTCTGCTAGTCTGTAGTTCTAATAGTCCACGAGTATACTGTGCAGGGGTCTATAATGTACACACTCAACAGGTGTATACAGTACCAGTGTTAAGGTCTACGCTTGCTATGTCACCCATGTCATTACCACATTATATATAGGCAGTCATACCCCGTCAGGATTAAAGTGGTCGTTGTTTGTGCTGAGGTGTGGACTATGTTATCAGGTGGAGTGATTTGGTTGTGTGGGAGGGGTAAAAGGTGGTGTGGTAGAACGACGGTGTTTTTAACTCATTAATTAACCCTTTGGGGCCAGGAGTGCCCGCGTGCATCCGGAAGTTCCATGTGCTTACAGCCCTGGTGCACCTGTGGTTGAATTGCTTTTCTAGATATGCTTTCCTAATAATGTGTAGATCATAGCAGAAATTCAGTGCTATCCGATTGCAGGTGCATTCAGGTGCACCCAGACTGTAAGCGCGTGAAAGCTGCAGGCGCACCTGGGTGCTCTCAGCCCCAAAGGGTTATGGGGCATCTAGTGCTTTTCAACATTTTCAGTCTTACAAAGAGTGCAACCTTTCCAGACTAACTGCCCCCCCCCCCCCACCCTCCCTCCTCCTCCCATTTCCTCCGTCCCCGACAAAGTAAGCATCTAGTAGTACACATCTAATATTTTACCACATAACATGGTGGTGGTTTATGTGGTTTACATTCTATTAAACCAAGGTAATATATGACTGATCCCCCCCCCCCCCCTCCCTCCTCCTCCGTCCCCGACAAAGTAGTACACATCTAATATTTTACCACATAACATGATGGTGTTATATTCTATTAAACCAAGGTAATATATGACTGACCCCACCCCCCCCCATCCCCCCATCTCCTCCGTCCCCGACAAAGTAGTACACATCTAATATTTTACCACATAACATGATGGTGTTATATTCTATTAAACCAAGGTAATATATGACTGACCCCCCCCCCCCTCCCCCCATCTCCTCCGTCCCCGACAAAGTAGTACACAATCTAATATTTTACCACATAACATGATGGTGTTATATTCTATTAAACCAAGGTAATATATGACTGACCCCACCCCCCCCTCACCCCCCCACCCCCACCCCCACCCCCACCCCCCGCCTGCCCGATTACGCTTTGTACGACTGGAAATGTTGAAAATGTTGTATTACCCTTAAATCGAAAGTATTAATACATGACCATCAAATGATGATTTGGGTACCAGGTGAAAGAATTTGTAGATTGAACGGGTTGTAATTAACTTAAAGTTATTCCTTCTGGGTTTTTTTTTGGGCGGAGCTGGACAGGGGAAGGTCTTGCTTTTATTATTTGAAAATCACTGTGAGATTGCTTGTTTTCGACGTGCGTATTACCACTGCTATTGTGAAATATGTGCAATTTATTGCGTGTTTTTGTATTAAGATTTGTGTATTTAATTCAGCCGCATCAGGACGTTGTTCATAAATATAAGGCTAAACAAAACAAAATAGAAATTTGTTTGACAAATCTAGTCCGTCACATTATGATGTCTTTTGTTCGAGATAGTTTGGTTTCACATGTCTGTGATGCTGGTAGGTTACTGACAAATCGGGTGGGAAACAGAAGGCATTGTTTATTATAATAATTTGTTTTCTCCGATCAAATCAAATGATCTAGAACCTTGTTTTAAAAGCGTGCGAAGCAGCTCGTAGGTAAGACTACACACCAACTGGTGTTTCGCAAGGGAACCTTGGTTTCGTGGCGCCCCCTGACGAGGGGTGGGTTACCTAACCCGCTGGTTCTGGTTTGTTGTAGGGGCCACATTTAATGGGGGGGGGGGGGGCACACCCGGGGAAAACATCATGTAGAGTGTAACATTGTTTCATTAAATATATAGAAATTAAACCGAATGCAGTTGTGTTGTGTACTTTCTTCATTAAGATAATCTTTGATTGCTGAAAAAGGATTTAAAGTTATATTCATCCAATATGGTTAAAGTTAGATAATCCGATGGTGTGGAGTTGCTGTCATTTTCTGAGATAAATATATTAGGTTGATGGTTATAATCCACCATACTTTAGTTTTAAATAAGTTTGATCTAAAATGACTGACATTTGAGATATTTGGAGTGCAAACATGCACAATTAATGTTGGCAAGCACACTAAAAGTCTGACACCATAGGTTTCTGCGGTAACAGATTATATTAAATTGCCCCAGTATTCCCTTCTATGTGGCAACAAAAGTTTTAAAAAGAGTAAAAGAAATAACTACCAAAGTATACCCACCAGCCTATAACACCTGACTAAACCAATAAACATATACTACTGACAAAGCTATAGTTGACCCAAGACAATTTAAATGAGTTGTGCAACCATTATTTGCATAATCCAAAATCCATGACTACCTGTATCAGCAAGTCATGCCCATTATATTAATTTCTCCTCACAGGTATGATCATCAAATCACTGATATAGTCTAAAGGTAAATGGCTATTCTCCAGTCTACATGTGCAAAATAAGATCCCCACTATATTTGTAATGCCTCATTTTAACCTACTACTGTCTATATTGTTCATACCATCGCATCGTCTCATCCATAAATAGTTCATATGTACTATAATTGTTAAGGCCGGAAGACCAGCGCCTCGGTTATTCAACTGGAATAAAAAGTTGAACAAAAAAAAAAGGAAAAAAAAGTGCACCAGTATCTAAGTTAGATAGGTAGAATCAAATCTACATAGTTTTGATTTTGAAAATTAGAATTTTCCATCTGGTCACCAAGGTTTGGTGGTGTTGAGCCTCGTCAGTAGGCTACAGGTATTGGGATGGGTGACCACCTGAGAATGTGAGGTGCTGTAGACATCCTGGTACAGGTTTATAGCCTACCAAATCAAGTAGTGGATAGGTAATAGTTGAACCTTGTTAGAACCTTTATGGATGGCGACCTGGTTTATAGCCGACAAAATAACTATTGGATGAATATATGTTAGCTCTTCTCAACTCACGTTTCTGGTTTTAAATCGAATTCAATAATGGCGTTGTAATTGTGATAAAGTTTTCAAAGGATTTATTTTTGTTAAAATTGTCATTACATATAATTAGTTACATTTTCATTACACATAATTACTGTTACATTTTCATTACATATAATTACTGTTACAATTTCATTTCATATAATTACTGTCCGTTCCTACTGCATTCTAAAGAAGCATTAATTTCTTGACAATGATGCTCAACAGGCGTATAAGTATTACTCAAGTTTGTATCTTCCGAGTTCCACTGGTCCCTCAGGAAGGACTGCAACTGTGAACCAGCATGACTGGTCGCAGCAACAGCTTACAGGAAATGACACACCAAGATGGGGGTGGACCCCTCCTACTCCTATTATCATCATCATTATCAATCCCTTAGCCGCGAGGGTGATTGGAACATCACAGATGACTTTGCAACCAGTTTTCTGCAGTTTTCCACTGCCCTCTGGGAATTACCAAACTCCAGGCCTGTTCGTTCTCTGATTTGTCTTCCTACATCTCCCCTTTGTCTGCATTCTTTTCTTCCCCATTTCACTATGCCTTATAGATCAGATCACGTTCTTTAAACTTACTTTTCACCTATAACCACATACTTTCTGAGAGCCATATTTTTGTTTCCGGTCTAGATTAGTTTTTTTGTGTTTTGCATCCTAGCAACATCTAAGGTCATATCAGGACGAGTACTGTCTTGTGACAGTGCGCACTTATGATAACTTCATAGTGCTGCCCCACTGGGAGACCTAGCTACAGGCACTATAATTCACTCAGACACCCTATCCTTATACTGAGCTAACTAGTCCTTGCCCATTCCTATTGATGCCGAGCGACAGGCTAGGTAGCGACAAGTATAAATGTGATAAGTTTGACTTGGTCAGGTTTACGAACCACTGACCGCATTAAGATTATTTGATTAGGTTGCGACCCGATGCGATTGATCACAACTTCAGTCCTTGGGGGACCAGTAGAACTCTAACACCGATATTGAGATTATTTGATAAGCTATTTAAATTATTTAGGCGAAACAATAATTTAGGACAGAGGACAGCACATCATTTATGCGGGCTGCATGTCTAGGCTTTTAAATATATATTTGGTTTTTTCTAAATAAACCTGGGGATCAAAAAGAAATTGCTTCAAGCTGAATAATCCGATGATGTGGAGTTTCTGCCATATAGTAATTAACTTCTATTAATAATTATAAATGGCTAAGCTTGGAGATGTCTGAAAGTGTACCAGACGCGATGGCCAAATGAGTTGAGCATTCGTCTCCAGTTCTGGTAGGTTGTGAAATTCGAATTCGCGGGTTCGAACCCTGACCGAGTCAAACCAATGACTTAAAAATTTATACTTGTCGCTACCTAGCCTGGCGGTCAGCATTACTAGGATAGGGAAAGGAGCAGTGGAATGAGGAAGACCAATTGTCCACGATTGAAATTTCCCCTGCTTAATCAACTAATGTACCCCCAAAAAACAAGGACACACAAAATAAGTTTGGCGTGCACACCGAAATTGTGAACATCATATGTTTGCTTGTAAGACTTGTAGCAGTGGCATGTTCCATTATATTGACTTAATTTTCCTTATATGCAGTAATACATGTTTAACAAGTTCACCCCTATTAGAGCTCGATATGTAAAATCAACTCCAGACAGGTACTAAGGTTTTGAGAATATCCTTTCATAGGATTATGCAACATTAATAATAAACAAAGAAATCAGAATTTAAACCTACTTTAAAATTAAGTAGTCAATTAAATTGGCATAATCTGAATGTTTTTGAGTTTCTACAATTTTCTGAGATAAATACTTTAGATTGGTTGTTATAATCTATTTTACTTTATTTTGAAGTAACCTTAATTATTAATGGCTACCTTCAGAGATTTTCAAAGTAAAACCTTGCAAAATTAATATTGGCATGCACATTAAGATTCTGATATCATAGGTTTTCTGAAATAATAGGTTTTCTTAAATTGACTTAGTATTCCCTTCTAATAGTATTCCCTTCTAATAGTCTAAATGACCAATAAGTGTACCAGTACCTAACTTGGACCTATAGGACCAAATTTAGCTAAGTGTTTTGGTTTAGAAAATTTGATGATTTCATCGAACTATATAGCTTTAAGTGGCAGTGCTTATGTAGTGTAAACTGGTGGATGTTTTGAATTAATTAAATTCGGTTCATGGATTGTCTCCATCTGGAACTAATCTGACAGATGGGGCCATGGTGCAATTTAGGTCATTGATGAAAGACTAACATTTGTATAGTGAGGGAATCGATGTATAAACACAGATGAGCATTGGTAGGCATGGTGAGACTAGGTGGATGGTTTGACAATACATGGAGCAAGCACAGCCCAGAGGAAGTAGAGACGGAAACAAGTTACTTCAGAAAGGCACATTGAAGTAAGATACATAGGTAAACTATGTTAAGCAGCTGGCCCCGAGGGTGACGCCACGCCACCTAGTGTTTGCGGTGAGAACAAGTACACAGTAGAGGAGAAATGCCTGAATTGTGTATCAGCGCCACCTAACAGCTAGCTTGTAATTGGGGAACCCTCATTTTTTTACTTTATAGCAGTGCGAATTGGTTATATGAATAACTGTAGATTCTCAGTGAAAATGTTCCAACACTTAAAGGGACCCAGTATAAACCGCTAAGACTGGAACTGTACTCTGACAAATGCTCTCCAAGCACACATTTTCAGCTTATGTAACTGAATATGTGAAGAGAGTGCTGCTGAAGTTAGCGTCCACAACGGCTAGTGTGCAAGTGCAACCAAAAGGGTTCCCCGGGGTTCCCTGGTCTATGGAGAACCATATTTGGTCATGTGGGGAACCATATTAGGTCATGTGATGAGGGATTCCCACCTGTGACATCATTCATACATTACATTCAGAGCTTGTTTGTCATCTCAGTGGACTATACTGGGCGACTTTAAGCACTGGCCTTAGTGAGGCTAAATAGGTTCTTGAACCAGCAGAGTTAACGCTTCCCCTCTGATACCCAGCTGGCAAATGCGGGATGGTGGGAATGTTCGCACAACTCTAAAACAGTACTGGATGCAGTTAGTTAGTTACGACTTTCCTCCATGAATTTGTTCTGCCATTGCTGCTCTTATATCTGCTGATTGGAACTCTTGCGGGATCCCAGTCCACAACTGGAGTTCAGGGCAGATTTTGAGTTTGGCGGATTGCTTCAGTAGATTTGCATTGAGTTCAGCCACCAAAGTATGATTGATATCTATGATGGACCTTAAGAGTGATTCATGTTGCGGACCAGAAAGCCGGTCCAATTGCGTCTTCCAGCGTTTGTGAACCACCATTGACATATTATCAAACCTGGCTGCTGCATGGGAAAGGCGCTTTGCTGCATATATTCTACGCTGTGCCACTAGCTTGTCTGCAATATTCTGGTTGACGGCTTGTTCATCGGGACCTGGTGCTTGCTTCATGCTCCACTTGGGGAACCTACCCTTCTTCAGCAAATCTCGGGAGTACCCAGCAAATAGCTTGATGCATGATAATCTTTTGTACAATGATTTCATTGTACCCAAAGGCACAACTCCAGCTTGGTCTGTGTCATTCTCAGTTTGTTTTTGAATAGTCGTCTGCTGCATCCCACACTCGTCATCCAACATCACACAGTTGGTTCGGGTACCATCCTGGTTTTGTGTGCCTACGTGGTGATTGGTTGATGTACCATCCTGGTTGTGTGCATTGCTGTAGCATTTGGGTGAAGCGTCCTGCTGATTTTGTGTCCTCATGATGTGATTGGTTAAGATGCCATACTGGTTTGGTGTTCCGATATGGTGGCTGGCTGAGATATCATGTTGGCTTGGTGTGCTAATGTGATGATTTGCTGAGATACCATGCTGGTTTGGTGTGCTGATGTGGCTCACTCTCATATCATCTGGATGCTGTGTGTCGATGTGGCGGTTTCCTGAGATACCATCTGTATTTTGTGTTTGTATGTGGTGGTTGCTATTCTTGCAATGCGCAATGTGCTCATCCATAATGCCATTACTCATGCTTACATCGCTCAGTTTATTAATGCTTGTGAATGGCTTCTCAATTAGATCCACCACTTCACCCATGATGGCCGAACTAATGCCTGGGACAGGTATGCGCGGTTGAATAAGTCCAATTGTTTTTGATTCTTCTTCTTTCTGACTTTTCAAGAGCTGTTTTTCATCAAGGATCTCTACGCCAAGCTGACCTTCACAAGCAGGAACTAGCTCTTGAAGGTTCTGTGTCCTAGGTGTTCCTATTTCAATTGCATTCATCTGTCCTGCCTTCACTTGCTCTGAGAGCTTCTCAATAAGGAGTGCCTCTCGCCTCTGTTGCCACACCGTGTTCTTCTCCCTGAACTGTTCCATCCCGTGATCCTTCAGATTGAGATTCTTGTGTTGGTAGAAAACATCATGTAGAGTGTAACATTGTTTCATTAAATATATAGAAATTAAACCGAATGCAGAGTTGTGTTGTGTACTTTCTTCATTAAGATAATCTTTGATTGCTGAAAAAGGATTTAAAGTTATATTCATCCAATATGGTTGAAGTTAGATAATCCGATGGTGTGGAGTTGCTGTCATTTTCTGAGATAAATATATTAGGTTGATGGTTATAATCCACCATACTTTAGTTTTAAATAAGTTTGATCTAAAATGACTGACATTTGAGATATTTGGAGTGCAAACATGCACAATTAATGTTGGCAAGCACACTAAAAGTCTGACACCATAGGTTTCTGCGGTAACAGATTATATTAAATTGCCCCAGTATTCCCTTCTATGTGGCAACAAAAGTTTTAAAAAGAGTAAAAGAAATAACTACCAAAGTATACCCACCAGCCTATAACACCTGACTAAACCAATAAACATATACTACTGACAAAGCTATAGTTGACCCAAGACAATTTAAATGAGTTGTGCAACCATTATTTGCATAATCCAAAATCCATGACTACCTGTATCAGCAAGTCATGCCCATTATATTAATTTCTCCTCACAGGTATGATCATCAAATCACTGATATAGTCTAAAGGTAAATGGCTATTCTCCAGTCTACATGTGCAAAATAAGATCCCCACTATATTTGTAATGCCTCATTTTAACCTACTACTGTCTATATTGTTCATACCATCGCATCGTCTCATCCATAAATAGTTCATATGTACTATAATTGTTAAGGCCGGAAGACCAGCGCCTCGGTTATTCAACTGGAATAAAAAGTTGAACAAAAAAAAAAGGAAAAAAAAGTGCACCAGTATCTAAGTTAGATAGGTAGAATCAAATCTACATAGTTTTGATTTTGAAAATTAGAATTTTCCATCTGGTCACCAAGGTTTGGTGGTGTTGAGCCTCGTCAGTAGGCTACAGGTATTGGGATGGGTGACCACCTGAGAATGTGAGGTGCTGTAGACATCCTGGTACAGGTTTATAGCCTACCAAATCAAGTAGTGGATAGGTAATAGTTGAACCTTGTTAGAACCTTTATGGATGGCGACCTGGTTTATAGCCGACAAAATAACTATTGGATGAATATATGTTAGCTCTTCTCAACTCACGTTTCTGGTTTTAAATCGAATTCAATAATGGCGTTGTAATTGTGATAAAGTTTTCAAAGGATTTATTTTTGTTAAAATTGTCATTACATATAATTAGTTACATTTTCATTACACATAATTACTGTTACATTTTCATTACATATAATTACTGTTACAATTTCATTTCATATAATTACTGTCCGTTCCTACTGCATTCTAAAGAAGCATTAATTTCTTGACAATGATGCTCAACAGGCGTATAAGTATTACTCAAGTTTGTATCTTCCGAGTTCCACTGGTCCCTCAGGAAGGACTGCAACTGTGAACCAGCATGACTGGTCGCAGCAACAGCTTACAGGAAATGACACACCAAGATGGGGGTGGACCCCTCCTACTCCTATTATCATCATCATTATCAATCCCTTAGCCGCGAGGGTGATTGGAACATCACAGATGACTTTGCAACCAGTTTTCTGCAGTTTTCCACTGCCCTCTGGGAATTACCAAACTCCAGGCCTGTTCGTTCTCTGATTTGTCTTCCTACATCTCCCCTTTGTCTGCATTCTTTTCTTGCCCATTTCACTATGCCTTATAGATCAGATCACGTTCTTTAAACTTACTTTTCACCTATAACCACATACTTTCTGAGAGCCATATTTTTGTTTCCGGTCTAGATTAGTTTTTTTGTGTTTTGCATCCTAGCAACATCTAAGGTCATATCAGGACGAGTACTGTCTTGTGACAGTGCGCACTTATGATAACTTCATAGTGCTGCCCCACTGGGAGACCTAGCTACAGGCACTATAATTCACTCAGACACCCTATCCTTATACTGAGCTAACTAGTCCTTGCCCATTCCTATTGATGCCGAGCGACAGGCTAGGTAGCGACAAGTATAAATGTGATAAGTTTGACTTGGTCAGGTTTACGAACCACTGACCGCATTAAGATTATTTGATTAGGTTGCGACCCGATGCGATTGATCACAACTTCAGTCCTTGGGGGACCAGTAGAACTCTAACACCGATATTGAGATTATTTGATAAGCTATTTAAATTATTTAGGCGAAACAATAATTTAGGACAGAGGACAGCACATCATTTATGCGGGCTGCATGTCTAGGCTTTTAAATATATATTTGGTTTTTTCTAAATAAACCTGGGGATCAAAAAGAAATTGCTTCAAGCTGAATAATCCGATGATGTGGAGTTTCTGCCATATAGTAATTAACTTCTATTAATAATTATAAATGGCTAAGCTTGGAGATGTCTGAAAGTGTACCAGACGCGATGGCCAAATGAGTTGAGCATTCGTCTCCAGTTCTGGTAGGTTGTGAAATTCGAATTCGCGGGTTCGAACCCTGACCGAGTCAAACCAATGACTTAAAAATTGATACTTGTCGCTACCTAGCCTGGCGGTCAGCATTACTAGGATAGGGAAAGGAGCAGTGGAATGAGGAAGACCAATTGTCCACGATTGAAATTTCCCCTGCTTAATCAACTAATGTACCCCCAAAAAACAAGGACACACAAAATAAGTTTGGCGTGCACACCGAAATTGTGAACATCATATGTTTGCTTGTAAGACTTGTAGCAGTGGCATGTTCCATTATATTGACTTAATTTTCCTTATATGCAGTAATACATGTTTAACAAGTTCACCCCTATTAGAGCTCGATATGTAAAATCAACTCCAGACAGGTACTAAGGTTTTGAGAATATCCTTTCATAGGATTATGCAACATTAATAATAAACAAAGAAATCAGAATTTAAACCTACTTTAAAATTAAGTAGTCAATTAAATTGGCATAATCTGAATGTTTTTGAGTTTCTACAATTTTCTGAGATAAATACTTTAGATTGGTTGTTATAATCTATTTTACTTTATTTTGAAGTAACCTTAATTATTAATGGCTACCTTCAGAGATTTTCAAAGTAAAACCTTGCAAAATTAATATTGGCATGCACATTAAGATTCTGATATCATAGGTTTTCTGAAATAATAGGTTTTCTTAAATTGACTTAGTATTCCCTTCTAATAGTATTCCCTTCTAATAGTCTAAATGACCAATAAGTGTACCAGTACCTAACTTGGACCTATAGGACCAAATTTAGCTAAGTGTTTTGGTTTAGAAAATTTGATGATTTCATCGAACTATATAGCTTTAAGTGGCAGTGCTTATGTAGTGTAAACTGGTGGATGTTTTGAATTAATTAAATTCGGTTCATGGATTGTCTCCATCTGGAACTAATCTGACAGATGGGGCCATGGTGCAATTTAGGTCATTGATGAAAGACTAACATTTGTATAGTGAGGGAATCGATGTATAAACACAGATGAGCATTGGTAGGCATGGTGAGACTAGGTGGATGGTTTGACAATACATGGAGCAAGCACAGCCCAGAGGAAGTAGAGACGGAAACAAGTTACTTCAGAAAGGCACATTGAAGTAAGATACATAGGTAAACTATGTTAAGCAGCTGGCCCCGAGGGTGACGCCACGCCACCTAGTGTTTGCGGTGAGAACAAGTACACAGTAGAGGAGAAATGCCTGAATTGTGTATCAGCGCCACCTAACAGCTAGCTTGTAATTGGGGAACCCTCATTTTTTTACTTTATAGCAGTGCGAATTGGTTATATGAATAACTGTAGATTCTCAGTGAAAATGTTCCAACACTTAAAGGGACCCAGTATAAACCGCTAAGACTGGAACTGTACTCTGACAAATGCTCTCCAAGCACACATTTTCAGCTTATGTAACTGAATATGTGAAGAGAGTGCTGCTGAAGTTAGCGTCCACAACGGCTAGTGTGCAAGTGCAACCAAAAGGGTTCCCCGGGGTTCCCTGGTCTATGGAGAACCATATTTGGTCATGTGGGGAACCATATTAGGTCATGTGATGAGGGATTCCCACCTGTGACATCATTCATACATTACATTCAGAGCTTGTTTGTCATCTCAGTGGACTATACTGGGCGACTTTAAGCACTGGCCTTAGTGAGGCTAAATAGGTTCTTGAACCAGCAGAGTTAACGCTTCCCCTCTGATACCCAGCTGGCAAATGCGGGATGGTGGGAATGTTCGCACAACTCTAAAACAGTACTGGATGCAGTTAGTTAGTTACGACTTTCCTCCATGAATTTGTTCTGCCATTGCTGCTCTTATATCTGCTGATTGGAACTCTTGCGGGATCCCAGTCCACAACTGGAGTTCAGGGCAGATTTTGAGTTTGGCGGATTGCTTCAGTAGATTTGCATTGAGTTCAGCCACCAAAGTATGATTGATATCTATGATGGACCTTAAGAGTGATTCATGTTGCGGACCAGAAAGCCGGTCCAATTGCGTCTTCCAGCGTTTGTGAACCACCATTGACATATTATCAAACCTGGCTGCTGCATGGGAAAGGCGCTTTGCTGCATATATTCTACGCTGTGCCACTAGCTTGTCTGCAATATTCTGGTTGACGGCTTGTTCATCGGGACCTGGTGCTTGCTTCATGCTCCACTTGGGGAACCTACCCTTCTTGAGCAAATCTCGGGAGTACCCAGCAAATAGCTTGATGCATGATAATCTTTTGTACAATGATTTCATTGTACCCAAAGGCACAACTCCAGCTTGGTCTGTGTCATTCTCAGTTTGTTTTTGAATAGTCGTCTGCTGCATCCCACACTCGTCATCCAACATCACACAGTTGGTTCGGGTACCATCCTGGTTTTGTGTGCCTACGTGGTGATTGGTTGATGTACCATCCTGGTTGTGTGCATTGCTGTAGCATTTGGGTGAAGCGTCCTGCTGATTTTGTGTCCTCATGATGTGATTGGTTAAGATGCCATACTGGTTTGGTGTTCCGATATGGTGGCTGGCTGAGATATCATGTTGGCTTGGTGTGCTAATGTGATGATTTGCTGAGATACCATGCTGGTTTGGTGTGCTGATGTGGCTCACTCTCATATCATCTGGATGCTGTGTGTCGATGTGGCGGTTTCCTGAGATACCATCTGTATTTTGTGTTTGTATGTGGTGGTTGCTATTCTTGCAATGCGCAATGTGCTCATCCATAATGCCATTACTCATGCTTACATCGCTCAGTTTATTAATGCTTGTGAATGGCTTCTCAATTAGATCCACCACTTCACCCATGATGGCCGAACTAATGCCTGGGACAGGTATGCGCGGTTGAATAAGTCCAATTGTTTTTGATTCTTCTTCTTTTCTGACTTTTCAAGAGCTGTTTTTCATCAAGGATCTCTACGCCAAGCTGACCTTCACAAGCAGGAACTAGCTCTTGAAGGTTCTGTGTCCTAGGTGTTCCTATTTCAATTGCATTCATCTGTCCTGCCTTCACTTGCTCTGAGAGCTTCTCAATAAGGAGTGCCTCTCGCCTCTGTTGCCACACCGTGTTCTTCTCCCTGAACTGTTCCATCCCGTGATCCTTCAGATTGAGATTCTTGTGTTGGTAGAAAACATCATGTAGAGTGTAACATTGTTTCATTAAATATATAGAAATTAAACCGAATGCAGAGTTGTGTTGTGTACTTTCTTCATTAAGATAATCTTTGATTGCTGAAAAAGGATTTAAAGTTATATTCATCCAATATGGTTGAAGTTAGATAATCCGATGGTGTGGAGTTGCTGTCATTTTCTGAGATAAATATATTAGGTTGATGGTTATAATCCACCATACTTTAGTTTTAAATAAGTTTGATCTAAAATGACTGACATTTGAGATATTTGGAGTGCAAACATGCACAATTAATGTTGGCAAGCACACTAAAAGTCTGACACCATAGGTTTCTGCGGTAACAGATTATATTAAATTGCCCCAGTATTCCCTTCTATGTGGCAACAAAAGTTTTAAAAAGAGTAAAAGAAATAACTACCAAAGTATACCCACCAGCCTATAACACCTGACTAAACCAATAAACATATACTACTGACAAAGCTATAGTTGACCCAAGACAATTTAAATGAGTTGTGCAACCATTATTTGCATAATCCAAAATCCATGACTACCTGTATCAGCAAGTCATGCCCATTATATTAATTTCTCCTCACAGGTATGATCATCAAATCACTGATATAGTCTAAAGGTAAATGGCTATTCTCCAGTCTACATGTGCAAAATAAGATCCCCACTATATTTGTAATGCCTCATTTTAACCTACTACTGTCTATATTGTTCATACCATCGCATCGTCTCATCCATAAATAGTTCATATGTACTATAATTGTTAAGGCCGGAAGACCAGCGCCTCGGTTATTCAACTGGAATAAAAAGTTGAACAAAAAAAAAAGGAAAAAAAAGTGCACCAGTATCTAAGTTAGATAGGTAGAATCAAATCTACATAGTTTTGATTTTGAAAATTAGAATTTTCCATCTGGTCACCAAGGTTTGGTGGTGTTGAGCCTCGTCAGTAGGCTACAGGTATTGGGATGGGTGACCACCTGAGAATGTGAGGTGCTGTAGACATCCTGGTACAGGTTTATAGCCTACCAAATCAAGTAGTGGATAGGTAATAGTTGAACCTTGTTAGAACCTTTATGGATGGCGACCTGGTTTATAGCCGACAAAATAACTATTGGATGAATATATGTTAGCTCTTCTCAACTCACGTTTCTGGTTTTAAATCGAATTCAATAATGGCGTTGTAATTGTGATAAAGTTTTCAAAGGATTTATTTTTGTTAAAATTGTCATTACATATAATTAGTTACATTTTCATTACACATAATTACTGTTACATTTTCATTACATATAATTACTGTTACAATTTCATTTCATATAATTACTGTCCGTTCCTACTGCATTCTAAAGAAGCATTAATTTCTTGACAATGATGCTCAACAGGCGTATAAGTATTACTCAAGTTTGTATCTTCCGAGTTCCACTGGTCCCTCAGGAAGGACTGCAACTGTGAACCAGCATGACTGGTCGCAGCAACAGCTTACAGGAAATGACACACCAAGATGGGGGTGGACCCCTCCTACTCCTATTATCATCATCATTATCAATCCCTTAGCCGCGAGGGTGATTGGAACATCACAGATGACTTTGCAACCAGTTTTCTGCAGTTTTCCACTGCCCTCTGGGAATTACCAAACTCCAGGCCTGTTCGTTCCCTGATTTGTCTTCCTACATCTCCCCTTTGTCTGCATTCTTTTCTTGCCCATTTCACTATGCCTTATAGATCAGATCACGTTCTTTAAACTTACTTTTCACCTATAACCACATACTTTCTGAGAGCCATATTTTTGTTTCCGGTCTAGATTAGTTTTTTTTGTGTTTTGCATCCTAGCAACATCTAAGGTCATATCAGGACGAGTACTGTCTTGTGACAGTGCGCACTTATGATAACTTCATAGTGCTGCCCCACTGGGAGACCTAGCTACAGGCACTATAATTCACTCAGACACCCTATCCTTATACTGAGCTAACTAGTCCTTGCCCATTCCTATTGATGCCGAGCGACAGGCTAGGTAGCGACAAGTATAAATGTGATAAGTTTGACTTGGTCAGGTTTACGAACCACTGACCGCATTAAGATTATTTGATTAGGTTGCGACCCGATGCGATTGATCACAACTTCAGTCCTTGGGGGACCAGTAGAACTCTAACACCGATATTGAGATTATTTGATAAGCTATTTAAATTATTTAGGCGAAACAATAATTTAGGACAGAGGACAGCACATCATTTATGCGGGCTGCATGTCTAGGCTTTTAAATATATATTTGGTTTTTTCTAAATAAACCTGGGGATCAAAAAGAAATTGCTTCAAGCTGAATAATCCGATGATGTGGAGTTTCTGCCATATAGTAATTAACTTCTATTAATAATTATAAATGGCTAAGCTTGGAGATGTCTGAAAGTGTACCAGACGCGATGGCCAAATGAGTTGAGCATTCGTCTCCAGTTCTGGTAGGTTGTGAAATTCGAATTTGCGGGTTCGAACCCTGACCGAGTCAAACCAATGACTTAAAAATTGATACTTGTCGCTACCTAGCCTGGCGGTCAGCATTACTAGGATAGGGAAAGGAGCAGTGGAATGAGGAAGACCAATTGTCCACGATTGAAATTTCCCCTGCTTAATCAACTAATGTACCCCCAAAAAACAAGGACACACAAAATAAGTTTGGCGTGCACACCGAAATTGTGAACATCATATGTTTGCTTGTAAGACTTGTAGCAGTGGCATGTTCCATTATATTGACTTAATTTTCCTTATATGCAGTAATACATGTTTAACAAGTTCACCCCTATTAGAGCTCGATATTTAAAATCAACTCCAGACAGGTACTAAGGTTTTGAGAATATCCTTTCATAGGATTATGCAACATTAATAATAAACAAAGAAATCAGAATTTAAACCTACTTTAAAATTAAGTAGTCAATTAAATTGGCATAATCTGAATGTTTTTGAGTTTCTACAATTTTCTGAGATAAATACTTTAGATTGGTTGTTATAATCTATTTTACTTTGGTCGTAATGCGAAGCATTACGTTTGATGCGAGGAAAGGAAGAGACCCTCCCCTGCCGCTGTGGCGCTGCCTGCTCACCTCGGCCGAGCCCCGGCTCACCACCCCGTCCCCCGCCACCTTCTTTGTTCTAGCGCTCTCGCCTCACCCGACGCCCGCTGCTCGCCACATCTCACCCTCCCCCGGGCCGCCAGCATTCGCACCTCACCTGCTGACCTCCCCTTCCTCCCTTATAAGGCCGCCCGCCGGCTCTCCTCAGGCACTCACCCTCCAGCCGCCTCCCGCCTCTCTCCAGTTTTCGACGTAGGCCCCGGACACTCCCGCCCACACAGGGAACCCGCACCTCACACCTCAGACGACACAGCCCAGCCTCACGAGAGACCCTCCCCAGACAGCCCAGCCGCCGACCTCACGGCTCCGCCTTCCCGACCCTCCTCTCACCCAGATCTCCGGCCCCCGCCTCGGGCGCCCCGTGCCCCCGCCTCGGGCGCGCCGCGAGCCCTCTCCTACTATTTGGTGGAGGGCTCCTCGGCACCCCCTCACGCCACTGACAATTGACCTGACCCGAACTCTTCTCACCATATACTGCTCCTCATGAGCCCATCTACTCCTTCCTGGGAGCCTATCATTACCTGTATTGCCCTGTCTTATTATTGCTGTATTGTTATCACTGTGCATATCTTGCCTTGCTCCTTATGAGCCTATTCTCTCACTTATATGCTTCGTTACCCTGTATGCTCCGCTGAGGCGTGAAAATAAACGCCTTCTTTCCACCCCCGCCTCGCTTTCTTCCTTTTCGCGCATCAGTTTGAAGTAACCTTAATTATTAATGGCTACCTTCAGAGATTTTCAAAGTAAAACCTTGCAAAATTAATATTGGCATGCACATTAAGATTCTGATATCATAGGTTTTCTGAAATAATAGGTTTTCTTAAATTGACTTAGTATTCCCTTCTAATAGTATTCCCTTCTAATAGTCTAAATGACCAATAAGTGTACCAGTACCTAACTTGGACCTATAGGACCAAATTTAGCTAAGTGTTTTGGTTTAGAAAATTTGATGATTTCATCGAACTATATAGCTTTAAGTGGCAGTGCTTATGTAGTGTAAACTGGTGGATGTTTTGAATTAATTAAATTCGGTTCATGGATTGTCTCCATCTGGAACTAATCTGACAGATGGGGCCATGGTGCAATTTAGGTCATTGATGAAAGACTAACATTTGTATAGTGAGGGAATCGATGTATAAACACAGATGAGCATTGGTAGGCATGGTGAGACTAGGTGGATGGTTTGACAATACATGGAGCAAGCACAGCCCAGAGGAAGTAGAGACGGAAACAAGTTACTTCAGAAAGGCACATTGAAGTAAGATACATAGGTAAACTATGTTAAGCAGCTGGCCCCGAGGGTGACGCCACGACACCTAGTGTTTGCGGTGAGAACAAGTACACAGTAGAGGAGAAATGCCTGAATTGTGTATCAGCGCCACCTAACAGCTAGCTTGTAATTGGGGAACCCTCATTTTTTTACTTTATAGCAGTGCGAATTGGTTATATGAATAACTGTAGATTCTCAGTGAAAATGTTCCAACACTTAAAGGGACCCAGTATAAACCGCTAAGACTGGAACTGTACTCTGACAAATGCTCTCCAAGCACACATTTTCAGCTTATGTAACTGAATATGTGAAGAGAGTGCTGCTGAAGTTAGCGTCCACAACGGCTAGTGTGCAAGTGCAACCAAAAGGGTTCCCCGGGGTTCCCTGGTCTATGGAGAACCATATTTGGTCATGTGGGGAACCATATTAGGTCATGTGATGAGGGATTCCCACCTGTGACATCATTCATACATTACATTCAGAGCTTGTTTGTCATCTCAGTGGACTATACTGGGCGACTTTAAGCACTGGCCTTAGTGAGGCTAAATAGGTTCTTGAACCAGCAGAGTTAACGCTTCCCCTCTGATACCCAGCTGGCAAATGCGGGATGGTGGGAATGTTCGCACAACTCTAAAACAGTACTGGATGCAGTTAGTTAGTTACGACTTTCCTCCATGAATTTGTTCTGCCATTGCTGCTCTTATATCTGCTGATTGGAACTCTTGCGGGATCCCAGTCCACAACTGGAGTTCAGGGCAGATTTTGAGTTTGGCGGATTGCTTCAGTAGATTTGCATTGAGTTCAGCCACCAAAGTATGATTGATATCTATGATGGACCTTAAGAGTGATTCATGTTGCGGACCAGAAAGCCGGTCCAATTGCGTCTTCCAGCGTTTGTGAACCACCATTGACATATTATCAAACCTGGCTGCTGCATGGGAAAGGCGCTTTGCTGCATATATTCTACGCTGTGCCACCAGCTTGTCTGCAATATTCTGGTTGACGGCTTGTTCATCGGGACCTGGTGCTTGCTTCATGCTCCACTTGGGGAACCTACCCTTCTTGAGCAAATCTCGGGAGTACCCAGCAAATAGCTTGATGCATGATAATCTTTTGTACAATGATTTCATTGTACCCAAAGGCACAACTCCAGCTTGGTCTGTGTCATTCTCAGTTTGTTTTTGAATAGTCGTCTGCTGCATCCCACACTCGTCATCCAACATCACACAGTTGGTTCTGGTACCATCCTGGTTTTGTGTGCCTACGTGGTGATTGGTTGATGTACCATCCTGGTTGTGTGCATTGCTGTAGCATTTGGGTGAAGCGTCCTGCTGATTTTGTGTCCTCATGATGTGATTGGTTAAGATGCCATACTGGTTTGGTGTTCCGATATGGTGGCTGGCTGAGATATCATGTTGGCTTGGTGTGCTAATGTGATGATTTGCTGAGATACCATGCTGGTTTGGTGTGCTGATGTGGCTCACTCTCATATCATCTGGATGCTGTGTGTCGATGTGGTGGTTTCCTGAGATACCATCTGTATTTTGTGTTTGTATGTGGTGGTTGCTATTCTTGCAATGCGCAATGTGCTCATCCATAATGCCATTACTCATGCTTACATCGCTCAGTTTATTAATGCTTGTGAATGGCTTCTCAATTAGATCCACCACTTCACCCATGATGGCCGAACTAATGCCTGGGACAGGTATGCGCGGTTGAATAAGTCCAATTGTTTTTGATTCTTCTTCTTTCTGACTTTTCAAGAGCTGTTTTTCATCAAGGATCTCTACGCCAAGCTGACCTTCACAAGCAGGAACTAGCTCTTGAAGGTTCTGTGTCCTAGGTGTTCCTATTTCAATTGCATTCATCTGTCCTGCCTTCACTTGCTCTGAGAGCTTCTCAATAAGGAGTGCCTCTCGCCTCTGTTGCCACACCGTGTTCTTCTCCCTGAACTCTTCCATCCCGTGATCCTTCAGATTGAGATTCTTGTGTTGGTAGAAAACTAGAGCGATCCGCGTTGGCCGGTGTCTGTTTGGCTTCTGAACAGCAGTGGATGCATGCAATTCAACCCTGGCATATTCAAATAGGACTGAACCATGCGTGAGCTCAATTCCAACCCCACCTAATTGCCCATCCTGAAAAAGGTGCAAATTATCAGTTGACCGCTCCTCGATGATATCTTCCAGTTCGCTGTCAAGTCTGTCAGACCTGCAAGGAGATTGTATCCCGATGTAATTAAGCTGTAGTGGCAGCTTTCTACACATGTCTATTATCTGCAGCAATCTCTGCTGTTTCTTATTGTGTAAGTTCTGTTGCTTCAGCATCTGCAAATCGACAGCAGTGCTGCCTTCTGATCCAAGCTCCCTCAAATCTTGCGGACCCTTTGCTGCTTTCAGTCTCTTTGTATCTCTAATTACTTGCTTTAGTTGCGGACTACCTTTCATGGGGATGCCACTGCTGCCTTTCACTTTCGAAGCTTGTTTCGCTTTCGAAGCTTTTTTCGCTTTCTTTTTAGACAGGCGTGGCCTGGTTATCCTGAGGAGTTGAGAGTACCTTGTGAGAATCTCCACTGGTTCAGCTTCCATTGTCAGCTCCTGTCTGCTGCTAGTTCCAGAGTTGCCCGCTTGGTCCAGCGTGTAGAGTGGTAGCGTGTGCAGCTGCCGATCGCGGCCTGAGCCAATTTCCGCACTCTTCGTCAATGTAACAACCTGCAAAATCACAGGCGAAGACAAAATATGTGTCTGATTAATTTATTTTAAATTGCATAGTCCACTTAATAAGTGCATCAGTATCTAAGTTAGGTATGTAGAATCAAATTTAGATAATTATTTTGGTTTTGAAAATGTGATACTTTCATCGGACTATGCAGCTTTAACTAAGCTACACATAATACTTTGAATGAGGGAAAGATAAGTGAGAGGTTACAAGATTAACCTATTTATTTTAGCAGCCTTCCTCAAAGAAGTTCGGCAAGGCATATTCTCATAAATTCACTTGTTCCCTCTATGAAGCCGCAAATCGTTAGTGAATAGGCTCTACACCAGTATCTAAAGTAGGATATACATTATATACTGTAGGTAAGTGTTTTGGTTTTGAACATATACTGCTTTGATCAGAGGATGCAACTTTCATAACCTTATCACCTGCCATCCCATTCTAACCACTCACTTACTTCGTACAACTGTCTATAAAATAAGGGTATTATTAAACTTATATTATAATTCTCTATATATTTATGTATTTAATTTTCCTACTGGCATACCAAGAACAACACTAGATTGGCCATGAATATGGCCATAGCTGCCGACATGGCATACAACCTCCAAGACACTCACGAGATTTGGAAAAACTTGTTTTCGATAACCAGACAAAATGGCAAACACAATGCATATAGTGAATCTCAGGTTATTGGGTTTTTGTCACCAGATGTGAAGAATAACTAAATACATAAATAAAAACCACAGAACCCTAACCATAACCCCGCTTCTATCACAATCAGCTAATTGTACAAATATACAGATTTTCGGTTAAGAATTTGATATTGGCAGAGAGCATTATTATTCTTGGACGACGGAGTGGGAGCAAGGTTATGTAAACTAAAAACAATAGAATCCCACTCCCATTGTACATGATACTGAGTGATGTGAAATATATGTTATATATGATGCTTGGAGTTAATGAAGAGATGTTCCTATAAAAGAGACAGTACATGATTATTGAAATGTTTTTCTATGTGTTCATAAAGAATACAATTGGAGAAAAAGGACATTTTGAATATATATATATTGCATATGCACGCAGGGCACCACCTGCAGCTGAGTTGAGTGACAGCCACCTCCACTGGGGGTTGGCTCCCACCCCAGCTGTTGGGGCGCCTGATTGGCTGATGGTGGGATTGCCCACTCATCTGCGCTGCCTTGGCCTTCTGACCACACTAGCCTGATACTGAGATTTAAATAATTATCCAAGATTCTGCTTCAGACACACTGAAGAAAAATCACTCTACTCCTGGCTCTTGAGTGAGACAGACCTACTCTAGAGCAGAACCCCAGACACTCTGTCTGATGCTATTCAAATTCAGCTATTCCAAATTGAGTTGAGTGTAACACCCAAGGTACCCCAGTTCCCAGGGCTGTAGGCACTGTTTCCTATATAGAAGTGAGGTAATGAGACATAGTGTGGACAGCAGGTAAGGAGTGAAGGTGATAGGTCACATGTAGGGGGATGGACAGGAGTTGATGCCAATAAAGCACAACTTATTGACTGTTCATCTGTGTGACTTGTTTTCCTTTCTCTTTCAAGTACTGGTTCCAGAGTTGGTTATCTTGATTATGCTGATTGCATCACAGGTGATATGAAGGGGAAGAGTTTTGTAGTTGCATGGGGTGCTCACCGCGGCCGAGCACTTTCCTGTTTCTATATAATGTTTACTAGTTTCTTTTGCCAACAGGTCAATGCGCATGTGTGGGAATTCTATGATGTAAACATAAGCACTCAATGGGCATATTCAATTAATCAACTCGGGTCACCCGAGCCACTTTTTGGCACATGCACACATCCTACAGATTCGGGTTGAATAAACAAATACGCTTCTCCACGCTTGGGGTGGAAAAAATGGTGGCTTAATCCAAAACTTTTTTTTTTTAATAACGGATATGAGTACAGCAAAATAGGATTTAAAATGATTACATAGTTTAGATATATTTCCATTTCATTAATCTGGGTTATTACAAAAAAATACCATGTAGGACTGGTACTGGAAGCTGTTATTCTACAGGACGGTACCAGCGTAAATGTGACGTCATCATTCCTAGCCACCCCCGGCCAAGCCGTGTGTTACTGGGGTCAAGACTTTTTGCACACGGCACATGTTTTTGGGAACTCCACTTGCGGTGTTCGATTTGAAATTCCAGCAACTTGGGTGACCCCGAGTCGCCCGGGTCGTGTTAATCCAAAATGGCCAATGTGTCTATATGTACACACTCATTGAATAGATACAGGACGTGTTGGTCGAATCCGAAAGAGTGCAATCTTCCCGTGTGGAAGGTGGGGAGTTTGAGTCTCAGCCGAATCAAATCAATGACTTACAAAATTGATACATGTCACTTCCTAGCCTGGCTCTCGGCATTGGTCGTAATGCTTGCATTGCGTTTGATGCGAGGCAGGGAAGGAGACCCCCCCCCTCTCTCTCCCTCTCTCCCCCAGGTCACCCATGTCACCCATGCCCCCAGGTCACCCTGGTCACCCATGTCACCCAGTCTTGGCACCCTGGAACTGTCTCCAGCCACCCTGCCTACGCTCTCACCGCAGTCATGCTTCAGACTGCTGGCGGAGTCATGCCAGACCTGCCGCCACCCAGGTCACCCAGGTCACCCTGGTCACCCACGCTAACCCAGGTCACCCTGGTCACCCATGCCCCCAGGTCACCCTGGTCACCCACCGCCTCCACCTGTGCTCCCGCCTCTGCTGCCACTGTGCGCTCCACCTCTGTGCTGCCCCGCCTCTGCTGCCACTGTGCTGCTGCCACTGGGCCCCCTACCACTGGGTGTGCTGCCACTGTTGTATATCAATGGGTCGCTGCCACCTGTGTGCTACTGCTCTGTGCCGTCACTCTGTGTGCTGCCACTGCGCGCAGGCACCCTGTTGCTCCCACTTCTGCTACCGCTCTGCTGCCAGAGGGCTGGCGCCGCCTCCCGGACATCATGGCAAAAGGGACCTGGACCTATGAGGCGGTGCACGCCTGCGTGCCACGCCCCGCCCCCTCGGCCGCCCCTCGAGCCCTCTCCTCCTTTTTGGTGGAGGGCTCCTCCGTTCAACCTCACAGACTCACTAGCACCTAGCCTCCCTATGAGGTTCTCTCTCTCACATTATCCTGATATTATTGACATTTCTTCATACTATCCTGACATTATTGACATTCATCCTGATATTATTGACATTTATCCTGACATTGACTTTATCATGATGTTATTCACATTTATCCTGATGTTATCCTGACACTATCCATTGATTATTCTATCCCTGCATTATCCTGTATGACACTGACATTATAGACATTCACCCTGATATTATTGACATTTATCCTGATACTATCCTGACACTCTGACGACTTTATCCTGATGTTATTCACATTTATCCTGATGTTATCCTGACATTATCCATTGATTATTCTATTCCTGCATTATCCTGTATGACACTTATCCTGCACTTCTCAATAAAGTGCTTTTCTCCACCCCCGCCTTATCTTCCTTCCATTGGCGCGCATCAGTAGGAGAGGGCAAGGACTGGTTAGCTCAGAGTCAGGATAACCTGACTGAGTGGGATATTGGCTCATGTTGCCGGCGGTGTGGTCTCCCAGTGTGACAGCACTTTAAATTAAGGTTGCCATGAGTGGACACCGTTACAAGTCGGTACCTGTCCTAATATGACCATATATTTTCCTAGGACATAAAAAAACCCTCAAAAAGCAATCATTGAACATATGATCAGCATCCTTAGATCAACTTACCATTGAACATCCATTGCTCATGTTGTATACGTCCTTATGTGAATGTGCACTGAAGTCCAGGCAGGCAGTGACGGCAGAGAAGGCTTGCCCGGGTTGTGTGCCCAGACGGCAGCTATTGGCCACACTGTCATACGCCGTCTGAAAGTCACAGCAAAATCTTCTCACAATCTCGCGCCACTACACTAACTTGTTTTCTAGACTAGCTAAATGTCGTCTGCTGGGATTTAATTTCATCAAAATGTAACTTTGGACTGCTTTCTAAGATAGCTAAGGAACGTAAAAGACAGGCACGTTCTCAGAATCTCGCACCACTACCGGTTTTTAAAGGTATTTTTTAGTTAACAATGTACAAGACATACATGTTCTCAAAATCTTGTATCACTGCCTTTTTTAGCTAACCAATGACCAAGCTGTATGTTTTCAAAATTCTGCACCACTGCCTTTTTTTTAAACTAACCAACATATAAAGACAGGTCGATCTGTTCTCAAAATCTCGTACCACTGCCTTTTTTTTTTTAGCTAATGCCGAGGTCACAAATGCTGCGGGCGCCATATGGTGCTGCGGTCTGCGGTGTGTCTTGCGGTTTATGCAAATGTTATGGCGTCACGGCCTGCAATTTATCTCTTCTGAATTTATACACTTATTTAATATACAAAGAAATCATAACTTTCTTAATATTGATCACACAAACATGAATTTTGTACCATATTGATATTCATTTTACAACCTTTTCATTGATGTCAACAAAGGTGATCGTACAGTGTTGTGGAGTCTGGATTGGCAGGATTGCGGCCTGTGGCGTTGCGATATTTTAAAGTTAAGATAACTCCAACTGAAAAAAACACAACATCTTGCGGCTAGCAAAAAAACTTACGCTCACCATACGGCGACCATAACTAACCGTACGGTCTGGCCAATGCGGCGACTTGCATTTGTGACCGAGGCATAACCAACATACAAGACAGTCATGTTTTCTAAATCTCACACCACTCCCTTTCTTGTCTTTTTTTATAACTAAACAACGTGTAAGAGAGACATGTTCTCGAAATCTTGCACCAATGCAGTTTGTTTGCTTTCATCTACAATGGTTAAATGTCGTCAGCTGGTAACAAATTATAACTTTGCATTGCTTTTAGCTATATTATCATATAAGCGATTTCCACCACCAACCTATTCTCTGATTGCAGCGGCAAGAACTAATCTAGGTTGTAGGTAGCAGCTCACTGAACATATTCTGTGGAAAAGGTCTAATTTGGCCACCTCAGACACAAGTGGCAATAACTAATGTGGGTAGCAGTTCACTGTGACACATACTCTGTGGAAAAGGTCTTGTAGAGAATTTCTACCACCAACCTGCCCTCTGAGGGCAGTTGCAAGAACTAAATACTGTGAGTAGCAGCTCATGCGCACTGCGCATGCTCCACGCGGAAAAGGTTAATTACCATGTTCTTGTAAGCTTGCGGTGCCAGAGCCTGGTGCAGTGGGCTGAGTTCCGTTGCTAGATTCTGCAGATGTTCCTCCAACAGCGGTTCCTGACAACATACAGTGTAAGACTGAAATAATGGGAGGTATTTCTAAAGAAAAATGAGATGAAAACAACAAAGAAAATGGAGTACCTGAAACCCATACAAATTATGCACAAACCTAACCTTCAAAGGTGTGACAAAAACTAACATAGTATATCTAGATTAAAATACTAATCGCATGGGTACAATGTATTACAAATGTTGACTATGTATAAAATATAGACGAAAATCACCCAAAAATAGTTGGTTAATTAGGAATTCTCCAATTTTACACGACAAACAATCTTACAGAAATTATTGATAAAGGAAATCAATCCTTATGGATTATGACTTCTATTGCACAGCGGTGAAAACAAGTGCATGCACATAACCGTTATTAACAGAATAAAGAAATGATCAATACAAAATTTAAAAAATTAAAGAGACTATTGACACACTCCAGCCTAAATAATATTGGCGTAACTAGCTACGCGTCACATAATAATTGATATAACTTGTTATGTAGGAAAATGTGGCACACGTGTTATTAGAGCAATTAACCCCGGAGTCAAATGAAATCATTGACTTGTTAAATAATTTGGTATTGTCAGAATTACTGTGTGTGTATCTGTATATAAGTACAGGGCCACAATCTTTTATCTGAAATCCTAAAAGCTTCGAAAACAAAAGGTTGTCTAGATTTGCTTCAACATATCTAACTTGGATACTTCTACATACCTAACTTGGATACCACTCACCGACCGTCTTTGATTCAATGTAGCGAGTCGGTCGCAGGGAGGTCGGCGCCATTTTGGTCGTAAGGCGGTCGCAAGCAAACGCTGGCCGTGGTGTGACTGGGGTATAACTTTAGTTTGAAGTTACTTTTATTTTAAATGTACTAAATTTGGAGATATTAGAAGTGCAAACCGCGCAACTTTAATTTTGGCAAGCACATCAAAACTCTGACACCATAGGTTTCAGCAGTAACAGATTATATTAACTTGACTCAGTATTCTGTTCTGTACTGCAACAAATGCTTAATCAGTGCACCAGTATCTAAGATATACCCCAGTCACACTACTGCTGCAACCACTGTATGGCCACACAAAAGGGTTGGTCACAAAGAGGTCGCAAGTTGTCCTCAGTGGTCGCCGACTTCCCCGCGACCAAAATGGTCACAAGGAGGTTGCAGCTACTGCACTAAAAACCTCCTTGCGACCAAAATGGTTGGCCAGAGGTTGGCCACCACTGCTTTGGTCGCAAGGACGTCGGCAGTGACTGGATTGTTTTAGTTCAAAGTGGTCGCAAGCAGTCGCAAACTAGTGTGATTGGGGCTTATAATATTATATAGAATCAAATATAAATAAGTGTTGTGATTTCGACAATTTGATGCTTTCATCGGACTATGCAGCTTGAACTGAACAGAAATCCAGTGGCCTGGTTGAGCACTACTTACTGCTGACTTATTCTTCAGCCTGAACTTCCGAGGGTTGGTGCCACTGCGTGCAAACTTACATCCGCCGAAGAACCCTGACCAGCCGCAGCCGAAAGTGAAGGAGGCACCGGCGGTATGTTCATCCACACCCTGGCACAGACAGGTGCGTCTGCAAAAGGCACCGGCACACTCAGGGGCCGTACACATGTGAAGATATGGAATTCAAGGCTATTTCAAGGCTTTTCAAAGTTGTTTTGGCTAGAAAGTCTAAACTATTTTCATTTGGATTTCAGGGTGGGGGACAATGTCAAATGGCGATTTCAGACTAATTTAGATCAGTGGGGACAGTTTAGTGGAATTCAAGGCTTTTCAAGACTAATTACCCAAAACAGATTGAATTTAAGGTTTTTCAAGGCACTGAAATGGAGCAAATAAAGTTCAAGACTTTCCAGGCCCCTTACGGACCCTGCACACTGTAGAGACAAATTTCCACCATGCTCTGTGGAAAAAGGTCTTATAGAGGATTTACACCACCAACACACGCTCTGGCGGAAGTGGTAAGAACTAATGTAGCTAATACTACTAGTAATAGCATGCTGTGCAGTGTGCTCTGTGGAAAAGGTCTTATAGAGGACTTCTACCGCCAATCGACCCTCAAACGGCAGTGGGAAGAAGGTTGTGGGTAGTGGCTCACTGTGCAACCACCACCAACATGCTCTGACGGCAGTGACAAGAACTAATGTAGGTAATGGCATCCTGTGTAGCATGGTCTGTGAAAAAGATCTTATGGGGATTTCTACCACCAACCTGCCCTCTGATAGTAATGCTGTGGGTAGTGGCTTATTGCGCCTGGGAAAGGTCTGTTGAACCTGTCTTTAGTGACCCATGTGATTGGTGAACTCCTGTCACGTCCGAACAAGTTTTCATTAATTTACATGTTTTCACTTCAATCACCTCCAATGTTTAACCCTTTTAAGTTAAAGTTATTTCAAGCTAAAGTAAAATAGATCATAACAATGAATGTAATGTATATATATTTATAATAATATTGCAGAAACTTAAAACTGTCGGACTGTGCAACTTTTAATATCGGTTTTTTATTTGTATACTAACACTACCCGTTCATTTCAAATGGACATTACAAACGAAATTGTCATATTGAATTAAAGCTGTATAATCCAATGAAAGCATGGAATTTTCAAAACCAAACACTTGCCTGGATTTGATTCTACATAAATCCAATGTTGATGCTGGTGCACTTGTTATGCAGTTATTGTTGCATAGAAGGGAATATTAAGTCAATTTAATAGAACCTGTGACCGCAGAAGCCTATGATGTCAGACTGTTGATGTGCTTTCCCAAATTAATTTGGCATGTTTGCACTTCAAATATCTCAACAGTTAGTTATTTAAAATAAAAGATACTTCAAACTACAGTGAGATAGATTACAGCAATCAGCCTAATATATTTATCTCAGAAAATGACAAAACCTCAAAACCACCTGACTATGCAACTTGAAATGAAGGCATTCAGTAGAATACAGGCGTATATGGACATACTCTTTGTTGGTGGCACATCCCCTGTGGGTCTGTACTCCACTGGAAGCCACAGTCCGCGTGATGACGTCATAGAGCTGAGTAGAGCGTTCCTGGGAGACGCCGTCCCAGCAGACGATGCAGACGACTATTAGGGCCGTCTGGCACACGTGACCCGGACGATGTCGGACGAGCAGGAGGACCTTCTCACTGGGGCTCGACCGGTGGATTACCTAGTGGATTCATAATTTAATTCCTGATATGGACTTTGAGACGTGCGTGAATCTGGCATTGCTGTCGGGCACAGAGAACGTGGAAGCGGGAGTGGGAAAAACATGGCTTTATTCCTACCAGGGGCAGCCACGCTGAATTACATTCGCTGTGTGAATGCTCTATTCACACAGCCGCAACCGAGACAAGGTCATGCAAATAGATTGAGCATATTTATTTGTTGTTGTTTTATGTCCTAGCAACATCTAAGGTCATATAAGGATGGGTACCGACTTGTGACAGCGAGCACTTATGCCAACTTTATAGTGCTGCCCCACTAGGAGATCAGGCCACCAGCACTATGATTTGATATCCCCCTCAGTCACATTATTCTGACACTGAGCCAACCAGTCCTTGCCGACCGTCAGGCTAAGAAGCAACAAGTATCAATTTTTAAGTCAGTGGTTTGACTCGACCAAGGATTGAATCCATGAACCCATGGGAATGGATACCCTGATCAGGGACTGTGTGGAAGGCATTACACTTCTTCTAGATGAAATCAAAGGCCACGCTGGTTTCAAAATAATACACCTTAATATTAGAAGCTTAATTAACAAAATTGACATGCTCAGAGTTGATCTGCCATGGACAAATATAGACATATTCACAGTCTCTGAAACTTGGCTAACAAAAAGCACTGAAGATAAGCTTGCATCAATTAAAGGATACCAGTTAACAAGAGCAGATAGGACCACCAAACTACCTAATGGAAAGACTAAGATAGGAGGGGGTTTAGCAATATACTCAAAATCGAACATTGATGTGGATGATGAGACATTGAAGCACCTAAACCTATCTAACTCTACAATTGAAGCCCAGTGGGCTATAATTAAACGAGACAACTGTAAGCGCATCCTACTAGGGAATATATATAGGATGCCTAATGGCAGCCTAGATACTGCACTAGACTTATTAACTAACTGTTTGGACTAGATACCAGACTTAGACAAAATGGAGACACTGGTCATGGAAGATTTTAATGCAGATACAGCAGATCCAAGTGCACACACAGCTACACAAGTTAGTCATTTTGCAGTTTCACAGGGATTGGAAGAGATCATCAAATCTTGCACTAGAATAACCGGGAAAAGCAAACATGAAATACTGTACTACTACAGAGGTAACGATCATAAACCAATCTATGTCATCAAGAAAAGACCTAGGGATGTTAGGGGTTTAATAGAGTTCTGGGGTAGAACTTACAGTCAATACTCTACTGATAAATACTGTGAAAATCTAAGGCAGGAACCAATTGAAAACTTTCTCCAAACAGAGGATCCTAATGCATGTTGGCAACTATTATTAGATAAAATAACACTAGCAGCAAACGAGCATGCACCTCATCATCATCATCATCATGCTGTCGGTCACGATGCGACAAAGACTGCTTTCATTACTTGACTGCCGCTCTCCATTTAGCTCACTGCTGTGAGAGTTGCGTCCATGAGTCGGTCTTAATGTCTCTCAGCTTCAGGTTTCTCTTGATGGTATCCCTGAACTGGAGACGGGGGCGCCCTCTCTTTCTGTAGCCAGAAGACAGTTGAGAATAAAGGATCTGCTTTGGTAGCCTGTCTGATGACATCCTCATGAGGTGTCCAGTCCACTGGAGATTCTTTTTGATCAGAAGATCTTCCATAGAGGGCAGCCCCATCCTTTTGAGTATTTCCTTATTTGTCACTTTGTCCTTCCAGGTTAGCCTCATGATTGAACGCAAATGTCGCATCATGAAGGCATGCAGCTTTTTCACCTGCCGTCTGTACACTGTCCAGGCCTCGGCTCCGTATAGTAGGGTGGATAGCACGATTGCACGGTAGATCTTACCTTTGAGCATGCACCTATGCTACTCTATAAGGTTAAAGAAAATCATCCCAAATGGTTATCTAATGAAATCTTAGAGCTACAGAAACATAGGGATTACTTTGCACCAAAATTTGAACATACTGGCAACCCTGAGGATGAATTCATAATCATAGCCAAACAACTAAAGAATAAAGCAAATGCAGCCTACAGAGGCACAAGGGCCAAGTTTCTTGAAACAGGTATAATTTTGAATAAAAATAACTCGAGGAAGGCATGGAGGGTAATTAATGATATAGATCCAGCACCTGCACAGACAGTGGGAAATTTAACTGATGAATTGACTGGGGATAAAATACCTGGGGGAAAGTTAGCAACTTTCATAAATAACTACTTTGTCGACATTGGTGAAAAACTAGCAAATCAATTAGAGGATATCAGTGAATGACAAAATATACCACCCCAAAGTTAATACTCATCAATTTGAACTGCACCCAGTCAGAGAGCAAGAACTTATCAAGAAAGTGCAGTTACTCTTTGAATACAAGTCATCAGGAGTACAAGACCTAGGTTCCAGGCTCATCAAAGATGCCATGTTAGCACTGACTACTGAATTCACATATCTAACTAATCTAATTATTGATACAGATATCTACCCAGATGCATGGAAAAGGCAATGATTATGCCAATCCCGAAAACATCGAACCCTAAAATGTGTAATGAACTAAGACCTATATCACTTCTTCCATTACCAGGCAAAATAGTAGAGCAACTACTCCATGACCAAATAACAGAATTTTTTCAAAGTACAGGTTGCCTAGCAATAGAGCAAAATGGTTTCAGGAAGAACCACTCCACAACCAAAGCAGTGGCATGTGTGATAGACACACTAATGACAGGGATGGATCAAGGAAGATTATCTATCGCTGTCTTCATAGATTTTCATAAAGCATTCGATACTGTAGACCATAAACTTTTAATAGAAAAAGTGGCAAATAGTGGTCTGGGCACAGGGACAACTAAATTGCTAAAAAATTACCTACTAAATCATTCACAGTATACTAGACTTGAAGGGGTTAATTCCTCACCAAGAGAGCTGAAGACAGGGTACCACAGCGATCTACCCTGGGGTTCCAAAGACCAAAGCCGGGTAGCTGCTGCGGCAGTCTGCCGATGGGAAAAATTTGGCATACGCTTGCACGATCAGAGCTCGATTTTCACTGCGGAAGCCCTAGCACTCCTTCTCGCGTTGGAGTGTATCGAGGTATCCAACCACACTAACTATGTTATATACAGTGATTCGTTCTCTTGCCTCCTGGCTGTTGCTGGACTGAAAACGAATCACCCTATTCTAGAAACGGTCATTTATAAAATGAACCAGCTGGCAAGGGATGGGTATGACATCCACCTGTACTGGGTGTCTGGCCATGCCGGCATACAAGGAAACGAACGAGCTGATCGGGCTGCGAAGAAGGCCCTGAACTGTGATCTTAAACCGTGTCTGATCCCTCACTCTGATCTGAAACCACTAATAGCCACCCACATAAAATCCAAATGGCAACATGAGTGGAATGAAAACATTAATAAACTTAAAGAAATTGAACCATCTGGGGGAAAACCACCACAGACTCACGCGGGAGATCGGCGGGACCAAGTGGTCCTTAGCCGTTGCCATATTGGCCACTCGTGGCTTACACATGCTTTTCTGCTCAAGGGGGAACCTCCCCCTGAATGTATTGGGTGTCAGTCCCCACTGACACTCAAACACATTTTACTAAGTTGCGTTGATTTTTTGGCCCTGCACCAACAATTCTACACTGCAGACAGTATGCATGACCTTTTTACTAAAGTAAAACAAGAAAATATTTTAGCCTTTTTGAGGGCAGCTGGACTGTACCACCTCATATAGTTTACTAAATAAATTCTATCAATTACTAATCAAACTGTTCTTTTTCTATGGGAATTTGTTTCCCTTGACCACAAATATATGATTGTGAGCTTTCTAATTTAATGAGTGTCTATTGGCACATAATTGATTGTCTGCTTTTACATGTAAAAGTGATGGTTTGAACAAAAAACAAACATTTCTCGCCATGAATATGGCCTATGCTGCCAACACGGCGTAAAGCAACCACTAATCAATCAATCAATCTACCCTGGGCCCACTATTATTCTTAATCTACATCAATGACCTCCCACTAGTACTTGAAAAAGTAAAGGAAGCATGTTTGCTGATGATGTGGCACTGGTAGCTACAGACGCTGATATAAAAGTGGCTGAATCCAAAATGAATCATGATTTAGAAAGAGTAAACCATTGGAAAAAGGAAAATAAACTATCCATAAATATTATAAAAACTATATATGTAATATTTGCAACTAAATCTAAACGCTCCAGCTCACCAATTGTCAGTAAAAAATAGGAGAATGTATACTTAAGGAGGCTCTAAGTTATAAATATTTTGGTACTTCGCTTGACCCTACACTGTCAGGAACCAGTCAATTAAATAGGATTAACAGAACATTGGCAGCTAAAATGAACACCTTCAGGAAAATAAGGCATTATATGAGCGAAGAGACTGCTCTTCTATTGTACAAAACCACAATACTGCCCATCATTGATTATAATGACACAAAAAAACAACTAAAAAGCAGCAAACAATGCTCCAAGCTATACAAAATAGAGGGTTGCGCACAGTATTTAATGGAAAAACACTACATACCATTGAGATGTACAATAAAGCTAAACTAGATGCCCTAAATATTTGCAGAGACAAGCATCTATTAGGCCTAATGTACCACCGGCGAAAGACCCATATTACATAGACACATCTACACAAGCCACACATGCAGCACATGCCACCCTCCTGAAAGTGCCACATGTTAAAATTAGTAAAATGAAAAAGTCACCGGTTGTTCTGGGGGGAACCAACTACCAGCATATGTCAGGAACAGTGATTGTTACAAAACTTTCAAGATAAACCTCCATGCGCATTTAAATCAACCAGCCTAGGCCAAAGCAGATCAATGCCACATTGGGGTCGGTGTTGCCGTTCCTTTCCCTCCCCCCCCTCCTCGCTTCCCGTCCCCCCAAACATACACTGTAAACTCAACCAGTAGCGGCCAACTAGACCAAAAAGCCCATCTACAACGGAATGAGCCTAGAAATGATTCTAGTTGGATCCTACTGAGGTACATGATTAATCAATATTAACTTACTTACTAACTCAATAGGCCCCACCTGATATTACCATGAACTCAAGTTCAATCACAAAGGCCCATCCTACATCCTCCATCACCCTTTCAACGAGTATCTTACTACTAGAAAGATAATCAGTTATGCCGAACCCCTTACTAACGCTTACCATACTAGTCTAACATAGTTACCTCCCGGTATATGTTTCTTTTTACTCTTATCTTGTTCTTTACCTATCATTCATGCACCGATGTTTTCCTTATTTCCCTGTAATTGTCTATCTGTATGTTGTTGTAGATTTGTTTACTGTGTAGAGGCAATTGTGATTAGGGCTGGAAGACCAGTGCATTAGCACTGACATGTTATTCAGAGGAATAAAAACACTTGAACAAAAGAAACAAAAAAACAGAGTGTAATAAATGGAAGGTAGGTAGGAAGGTGACTAGAAAAAATGTGCAAAGATTAGTAGGTAGGTTACAATCTATTTCTAAGTGTGTGATGCACTCTAGGACCTTCATGAATAGGATTTTAAATTTTATTAGAAGTATTCCTTTTATAGGAAAAGCGATAGTTAGTCAGGACTTAATTAGGGACATAGCTTGGTTTTTACGTTTCGCAGAAGGAAGCAATGGGTTAGTTTTATTAAGGCCCTACCTGAAGAAAACATGGGTCATTGAATGTGACACTAGCTTGGTTTTTACGTTTCGCAGAAGGGAGCAATGGGTTAGTTTTATTAAGACCCTACCCGAAGAAAACATGGGTCATTGAATGTGACACTTCATCGCTGGCCGGAGGAGGTTACAGTAGTACGCATTATTTCTCTGAATTATATTCCCCTGAATTTCTTAATAGTAATAAATTTCACATTGCACAATTAGAGGCAATTAATTTGATAGTGGCCCTTAAGGTGTTATGCTCCATGAACCCTGAAGATTTTGTAATTATCATTAATACTGATAATGAAGTATCTCAAAAGGTGTTATCAACTGGTGCTGGTAAAGACCCTGTGTTATGTGCCTGCGCCAGGGAGATCTGGAGGTTTGCTGCCTACAGATGCTGCGAGATGCAGATCATACATAAAGCAGGGAAAGAACTAGTATTGGCAGATGCTCTAAGTAGAATGTTTTTGGACAGGAAAGCAAAATTAGTAGCTAATCGTATATGTAGTGAACATAATTTAACAAAAGTAAATGCTGCTCATGACAACAAGGTATTTGATATGTATTTGTAACTAGCTGCTCACTCTAATTTATTTTATTGCCTTTATTCCCTCGCAGTGTATGAGTATGCTTTAGTTAGTAAGCTGAGCATGTATTTCAAGGCAGAATTATCACAAGGAACGTGGAGGAATAAAAGGGTACATTTTGAGGAATACTTAAAATTTTGTAAAATTCGTAAGGATAACCCCAAAAAACATAAACGCAAAACGGTAATGCTATGCACTTTATATTTGAATGATAGGTTGAAGACAGAAGGGGCCATTAAAAATGATCTGTGTGGGGCAAAATCTTGGGTTAAGTTAGTAGGGGGCAAGTGTGATGTGTTTGATAGTTATGCATTGTTAGTACTGAAAAAAGGTGTTTAAATTAAAAAATAATATTGTAAATAGAGTCTTTCCGTTAAAAATAAAACATGGTAAGTTAATATTAAAATGTAGGAAAATGGGAAAATATGGACTTGTATTTATTGTTGCATTATTGATTGGCTCTACATGTTTGCTAAGACAATCTAATTTATTTCATTCGGAGATGCTGGGTGATGGCGGTCAGACGTTGCTGTGTGGAGACATCCAGGCACACAAGACACATCTGATAGTGCACATCCGGAGCACAAAAACTATCTGCAGACCAGAGGACAGCTATCACTTCAAACTACCCAGGGTACCCAATTCAATCTACTGTACTGTACATGCATGGAATAAATACTGTCGAACGGGGACCCCCTGACTAGTCAAGCATTCATCAAATGTTTTCGGTTGATACTGAAGGGAGTCAAGTTACCCTGGTGGCCGTTGGTTACATCTCATGCCTATGACGTGGAGCTGCTCAAGAATACCTCGAATAGGAGTGCCTCTGGACTGTATCAAATTATTAGGGCACTGGAAATCTAATAGTATATTTAATTGTGTGAATAAACAACTTGTTAGTAAAGGACCATCTACTCTCCCGTCCCAATTTGGCTGAGAGCTAGATGGTCCATATCCTGTTATGTCTGATAGTATGAATCAATTGATTGTGTGTGCCTGGTGTGCTTCGAGTGTATGACGGTGATCCTCCCACAGCTGCTGTCTCCTGTCTTCAATTTCAAGAAAATATTTATATGCTAAATATAATTTAATACATATAATTACTTAGATTATACATTTATTCATCATATCCTGCAAATAAGTAATATTAATAGTCAGGTGTAATTTACTCTTCTGGATTGTACTATCCTAGAATATAGAATAAAATAGTCAAGCTAATAGGTTCATCTGTACTGATAACTATAGCTTGTCTGAGTTGTTAGCTAGTGATATAGATATCAATGGCTACTGTGAAATTTATTAAGCCTGATTAATAAATTCATTGGCCCAAAAAATGAATTCCCTGTCTCTGGTTTTGAATTTATAGTACAAAGTAGTATATAAAGTACAAATGGCGAATTTAAAGTGCTTGGGTGGCAATTTGTCTTAATCATGTTACTTTAATAGACCTATTTCACCTGACATCAGCATAGATAATTAGGTGTGCGCGCATGCAGCTTGGCTGCAGGACAACACGGTCACACTGCAAACTCAATGTCTGTGAGCAATCTTCATACAGAAAAAGTGAAATATCTCTAAAACCACACCACCTAGAAACAAACCGCTTGGCACACAAACAGATAACATGTTTACAGAAGAGATTATATTAAATTTATGTTTATTTTTCTGTATTTCTATCAATTTTGAATAAAGTTGAAGTTTTACACTGTGCATACCAGCAAACTCAATGAATTAGGTGGGCCTACACATGATGTTTTTAAAGAATGCATTATATTTCAATGGAACATATATCAATGGAAAGAGCTTCAATGGAACTTCATCATGGTAGCCATATAATTTTTCTAGTGTAAAGAGCAAGAAAGTTATGTCGATTTGAAGTTTGTAATCTGTAGGCATACCATTTTGGCCCCTTTGATAATGGTTAGTATTGTAGTATTCATACTATTACTTGTACGTTATTCACATTTATTTTTATGTGTATACTTAGTCACCACACCTACTATGGCCCAATTTATGTAAGTCTACTATAATGCTGAGTCTGAAATAAAGTATTTAATTAAATTGGAAAAAAATTATATGATATATATTGATATGTATATTTGCAAAACAAATTCTTGACCATTACTTGCATGAACATGCTATTTTGAGTCAGTATTTGGTGTTATATTGGTGCTCTCATTTCCTGTGAGGGGTGAACAGAGTAAAAATAAAATCATTGTCAAATCATTGTCATTGTCATGTCACACATAGGATACATACGAGTCAATGGTCGTGTGCAATCTCCATACAGAAAAAGTGAAATATCTCTAAAGCTGCACCAGATAGAAACAAACCGCTTGGCACACAAACAGATAACATGTTTAACCAACAGATTATATTACATTGATTGGCAGAGAGACGCCAGACGGTGAGGAGGACGAATGGGGAGACATGGGAGGAGCCAACGGTATGTGAGTGACAGCCTACCCCCCCCCCCCCCCCCCCCCATGAAGCGACGGGGGTCGGGAGGCTACTTGGCTCCTTGCACCCCTGGAAGGACCACAAATGAGCACACCATCTCATTCCAACCGAATATATATAATGTTTTAAATCGCGGAACTTCACGTAAAACGCGGAGGTGTTTCATCCATGCTTACCCACTTTGCACTGGGGCACCCCTGCTCGCCACTGCCTTCCTTGCCGGTGTACCTGACGGTGGTGATGCGCAGTGCGCTGCCAGTCACCCCGGCCCGGGCCTCCATGAGGGCCCTGAGAGCTGCCAGACTGCTGGCCGCGCCAAGGTGGGTATAGTCCGGCCCATCTCGTGAATCTGCAAACAGTGACACACGCACATCAGGAAGCAGAATCCATCGGGATCAACCAGACGGGCTGACCGAATAGGTTGAGCAGCCACTTCCCTGTGTGGCGGCAGGTCATGGGATTTAAATCCGAGGTTCAAACACCGACCTAAAGGCCCTGTCACATTACGGCGTATGGCGGGAGCGTATGGCGGCGTAGCGGCTTTACGTCATATACGTCGGCATACGCCGCATACGCTACTCATACGCTACTCATACGCTACTCATACGCTACTCATACGCCGCCAGTGCCGCAACATGCCGGCGTATGTGAAGCGTATGAGGCATACGCCGCCATACGCTTTCATAAATTCGTCCGTCCAATTTTTTTTGTGCATGCTCAAAAAAACACGACCTATGAGGGCGTATGGCCCATAATGTCAAAAAATGTCACAGCACGCTCCCATACGCTCCCATACGCTCCTCATACGCTCCTCGTACGCTCCTCATAGGTCCCCCATACGCTCAAACACACCCGAAAGTGGCACCAGCACGGCGTACGTAGGTTTTCAATACGCTCCCGCCATACGCCGTAATGTGACAGCCCCTTAACTAAAGGCCCTGTCACACTTTGACGTACGGCGTCAGCGCGTGCTCAACACGTTCGAAAATTTGCCAGTACGTCAGCATTTGTCAAACTTTTCAGCGGCGGGGGGGTAAAAATGGGCATACACACAACGTACACACTACTTACGTAACGTATGCAGAACGTATCTCTGACCTATTGCTAGCATATGAGAGCATTCATGTGCCTCGCAAAACGTTCGCATACGCTCATGGTATGCTGACCAATGTTATGTACGTTACTCCATCGCTAGAAGTACGGCGTATATGTTAAGTGCGCTGGAGATAGGGCAGGCATACGTTTGAAGTACGTTAGGAGTACGTTATGCATCCATTGGCTGTACGCGGACTGCATGTTCCCACCAGCTGAACGTATGGCTAACTTGCAGCAACGTATTCCAACATATTCCTAACATACTCCCAACGTACGCCAACGTATCCCGAACGTACAGGCGTTGGAAATTTTGAGCATGCACAACATTTTTTTGTAGGCTCGACGCTTGGCGACGTACCCGGAACGTACCTGACGTACACACAATGTATACATACTATATGACAATGTACGCCGACGTGTTGTTCGAAAATCACATACATCGGCATATGCTAAGGCTATATGTCGTAGTCTGACAGCCCCTTAAAGTTGCCTAGTCCGATGGTTTTGAGTTCGGACATTTTCTTAGATAAATATATAGGATTGATCCTTATAATCTACCTTGCTTGAGGTGACTTCTATTTTAAATGGTCAGCTATTGAGATATATCTGAAGTGCAACCATGCAAAATTAATTTTGGAAAGCACACCAAAACTCTGACACCATAGGTTTCTGCAGTAACAGATTTGATTAAATTGACTCAGTATTCCCTTAATTAGGCCTACATGTGGTGACAAATGTTCACTAAGTGTGCCAATATCTAAGTTAGATATCTAGAATCAAATCTAGATAATTGCTTTGGTTTTGAAAATTTGATGTTTTCATCAGACTATGCAACTTCAAAGTAATGACTTAAAATATTTATATGTGTCACCACCTAGCCTGGACCCCCACCACACACCCGCCATACACACCTACACCCCCAACCACACCCACCACACGATACCCCCTCAACCCTACACCCCCATCACACACCCCTAAATCCACACACCCCCGACCAGACACACCAAAATCCTCACCACACCCATACACCTCCATCACACAAACATACACCCCCACCACACACCCCTACACCTCCACCACACACATTCATCACACACCCCTAATTCCCCCCACACCCCTACACACCCACCACACAAACATACACCCCCACCATACACCCACCATCCTCAACCCAACTACACCCCCTCAACCCCAACTCAACCCCCTCTTATTTACACATACTTGATAGCAGATTTGTTTGTTTGTTGTTGTTTTACATCCTAGCAGCATCTAAGGTCATATCAGGACGAGCACCGACTTGTGACAGTACGCACTCATGGCAATTTTATAGTGCTGCCCCACTGGGAAATCAGGCCGCCGGCACCATGACCCGATATCCCACTCAGTCACATTATCCTGACACCGAGCTAACCAGCCCTTGCCCTATCCTAATAATGCTGAGCACCAGGCTAGGAAGCGACAAGTATCAATTTTTAAGTCATTGGTTTGACTCGACCGGGAACCGAACTCGCAAACTCCCGATCTTCCACACGCGAGGCCTGTGCTCTTCCGATTCGGCCACCGCGCCCAGTCTTGATAGTAGAAGGAACTGCTTCTATCCATCCAAAGCATGACAGAGACCGGCATGGAGCGCAATCTGACGAGAGCGTGATAGAAACTGAAAGGTAGTTAGTTATCTGTGTAACAGTTAAACAACTAGTCTTAATAATTACAAATTAATAAAAGCTTTAAAATATATTTTTAAAATATATATATATGAAGAAAGTTATGGCATTTTAAATTTAAGAAAAGATTGGCAACCAGAGTGAGTGGCTTTGTTGACATCGCCTACTGAAATGCATCTGATCATCACTCAAGCTTCATGAAAGTTGACCAATAGATAGAAAAAAGGTATGCAAAAATGAATATGATAGTTTCAAAAGTGAATATCTTCAAATTTTACTCCTTTAATTTCTGTAGTAGTTCATACATATCGGCACACAGCAGTGTATAATGGCCATTTCCAATATCCGACGTGTACTCAGGCTCGTACTGATGCCGAATTAGGTCATGCATGAATAGTGTGAATAGATCACAAAATTCGACATGCAATTCTAATGTTGACAGCCTCTGTGGTACTTTGGCCAAAACTAAGACAAATGTTCCTAACCGTTTATTGAATTATCCCCAAAGTACGGGTCTTTATATCAAAGTTATGCAACCCTTAAACTGTCTACAATAAAACTATGATAGTTCTACAGGTTGAGACAGTTCTTCACATATCCAGACAATATAAGTCATAAGTAATACTAAATTGGAAACTGGGTGAGTAGAATTTAATAATTGAATTAGCACGCGGTGGAATCTATTTTCAGAGATTCAGAAGTCAATTCACACTATTCATGCCACGGCCATGTTGAAACCATACCGACGCCACTTACGCATCTGCGAGGCACCACTGTATGAAAAGTAATGTGAATACTTTTTTGTCGACCAAAACCTCTCGCAATCACTCAAATTTGAGGGTATTCATTTTTTAAAGGAACATATTCATCTTTGCATAGCTGTTTTCTATCTATTGGCCAATTTTCCAGAAGATTGGGTGACCCTTGCATGGTGATTTTTCCCATTCTTTAGCTACAATGTGACTGTCAACTTCAAGTCTGCATAGTTATGGTGGTATCATGTAATGCAGCACTGTCAGCCTAGCAATATGTGCAACACAGTTAAACAACTAGTCTTACTAATTACAAATTAATAAAAGCTTTAAAAGGGTTACAATATATTTGTTAAATATATCTATATTAAGAAAGTTATGCAATTTTGAATTGAGGAAAAGATTGGCAGCCAAGGTGAGTGACTTTGTTGACATTACCTACTGAGATGCATCTGATCATCACTCAATCTTCATGAAAATTGACCATTAAATAGAAAAAAAGTAAGCCAAAATTATTATGATAATTTCAAAAGTTAATATCTTCAAATTTTACTCCTTTAATTTATGTAGTAGTTCATACACATCGGCACACAGTAGTGTCTTATGGCCATTTCCAATACCAACGCTTACTCAGCCTCGTTCTGATGCCTAATTAGGTCTTGCATGAATAGAGTGAATTCACGCGTGACCTAATTCGTCATCAGAACGAGGCTGATTACGCGTCGGGTATTGGAAATTGCCATAAGACACTGCTGTGTGCCGATGTGTATGAACTACTACAACAAATAAAGGAGTACAATTTGAAGATATTCACTTTTGAAACTCTCATATTCATTTTTGCATACCTTTTTTCTATTTATTGGTCAATTTTCATGAAGATTGAGTGATGATCAGATGCATTCCTGTAGGCAATGTCAACAAAGTCGCTCACCTTGGCTGCTAGATAAAGGATTCACCCCCTACTCGCAGTACACGGTTAATACCAGCCCTATATAAAAGCGGTCGAAAAAGCGGGGAAATGAAATAAGAGCCTAATTTCACAATCTAAGAAGCAACAATTATTCTTTTTATATTTCTTAATATTTCCCCTCTACCTTTGAGTTGAAAAATATAATAAAACATCTAGTTTAATAGAATTTAAAAGTGAAATCGACGTTCTATCGCCGCCATATTGTCTTTTTGCATTCTCTCCCATTTCACTAAATCTGTCCCAATATAAGTACCCATTTGATATTGAAAGCAGGCATTCTACTTCCTGTTCCATACTAAAGCTATTTTCGCCAGTATTTAGACTACGTTGTCGTTCACCCGTGTACTACAAGAACAGGGTGAATCTTTCATCTACTTGGCTGCCAATCTTTTCTTAAATTCAAAATTGCATGACTTTCTTAATATAGATATATTTAAAAAATATATTTTAACCCTTTTAAAGCTTTTATTAATTTGTAATTACTAAGACTAGTTGTTTAACTGTGTTGCACAGATAACTATGCTGACAGTGCTGCATTACATGATACCACCATAACTATGCAAAACTTGAAGTTGACAGTCACATTGTAATTAAAGAATGGGAAAATTACCATGCAAGGGTCACCCAATCTTCGTGAAAATTGGCCAATAGATAGAAAACAGGTATGCAAAGATGAATATTGTAGTTTCATAAATTAATACCCTCAAATTTGAGTGATTTCGAGAGTTATTGGTCAACGAAAAAGTATTCACATTACTTTACATACAGCGGCGCCTCGCAGACGCGTAAGTGCCCTCGGTCTGGTTTCAACATGGCCGCGGCGTGAATAGGGTGAATAGTGTGAATAAACTCAGTCTAGAGATGACTTTCACTTGGCACACCATTTTGGCCACGACACCGCCTCAACTAAATTAATTCTAGACAATGAATTATTTATTATCTCCCACATCCCATGCTCGCATTAAATTTACAAACTCACAGATGTCAGCATAATATGTGCAACACACCATATGTAGACAGAAGATTGTTATTTGCCATCATGCACCTATTTTCAGAAACCTTTTCATTGAAAGTCTACGCAAGGTTGATATAGATCTACCTCAAATCATGGACATGTTTAATACGCTACTAATGCCATTAATAGTCTTACTGCGTAATTCTGAACTAGATTCAGGTTAACATCTAACGCAATAATCACTTGACGAGTGAGATGAAAATGATGTGTCTGGACAATAATGTTTGTTTATAGGAATATATCGATTTCTAAAACACTTTAAAAAAAATGTTTTGATTAAAATAAAATAAAAATAGCAGAATTCTGACCTCCCTGACACGTGCACTGAGTCTGACTCTGAGGCTCAATATCGATGGCGCGTAGATTTGTAATATCGTCGCCTTTGATTTCCTGTCCATTTTCGGCTATCTTATCATTATGTTGAGGTGATGGTAGTAGCCTGCGATCTGGTTCTGCACTTGAATCCGTTGACATGTGCATCACTGATAATGTGTGAGTCTAAAAATGCCGTTGGAACATTCATTGATTGAAACTGTCACGCTGTTTTGAAAGATGGGCGATGTCATCCTTTAGCAATTAGGCCTACTGTTGACCTCTCTTTGTTTCTGGGCCACCGCGACACTTTGACTAGTTTTAGATATTCAATTCTATATTTCAGGCTACATAGGTCCCTCCGAATATTAAAGGTGTGTGTGTGTATATATATATATATATATATATATATATATATATATATATATATATATATATATATATATATATATATAAATATATGTGTGTATGTATATATATATGTATATATTTGTATGTATATATATGTATCTATATATAATTTATGCATATATATATACAATTTGGGTATGACGACTGAGTCGGCTTATATCGCTTCATCAGATCAAAATTAGAGGTTATCTCATATATTATATATAAAAGATAGCCTTTAATTTGGGTATGATAGCTGAGCTGAGTAGACTTATATCATACCCAAATTAGAGGTTATCTATATATTATGGAGTATAGCAATACTCATAATAATAAGTAATATTCCCTTTCGTATCTTTATACTCGCATAATATGTTATACATCACCTATATCCATACAGATATACATTATATGCCAAATTAGAGATTATCTTATATATATATATAATATATGTATGCATGTATAAAAGATAAGCTCTAATTTGGGCATGCTAGCTGAGTAGATCCAAGAAACATATGGGTCTCTATCTGCCAAATCTAGTCCTGAAATCCACTTTTTAATTTTATTTAAGGTTCCTCTAAGATTTTCACAATATTCAGTTATTCAGAGCATTCAGCACATGGTATAATGTGTTTATACTGTGAGAGGCTGTGTACGCCTCGTTCCCCCTGAATGCAGTGCTGAAATGAATGACAACAAGAAAAAACATATGCTTCCACAGTGTCACAGAGCCAAGTGACCCGACACCTGCCCAGCCAGGTAGCAGGTAACCTCTCAGTGGGGGGGGGGGGGGGGGGGGGGGGGGGCGGGAGGCGCTAGCCAGGCACAGATGGGGTAGTCCACCAGTTGAACTGCAACAGTGGGTGGCATAGGACATATTCGACTGGGACCTTTCCATCCGCAAAATTTAGGCCCCGCCCACCTGTGCAGTGAACTTGGTTTTCGAATGCAAAGAGGACCAGTCAAATGGCTTCAGTGGTTTCAGCCAATCAGAGCTGTTCTTTTCAATTGCAAATGGCTACCCTCTATGGGGGGCATCCCTGGAAATCGAAAAGAACCAATCAGAGCTGTTTGTTTCCATTGCAAATGGCTGCCCCCTATGGGTGCTGCCATTTGCAATCGAAAAGAACAGCTCTGATTGGCTGAAGCTACTGAATCTTTCAACCTTTCCATATTATACCCCAGTCACACGAGAGCCAGCGTCCGCCTCCGACCTCCTTCCGCCCAAAAGGATGCCAACCTCCCAGCGTCCCATTTGATACATTGATTCAAATACGTGGTAGGCACCAGGGCGGCGCCAGGTCGGCGCCATGGCGGCGCCGACCTGGCTCAAAAGGACGCCAACCTCCCAGCGTCCAATTCGATACATTGATTCAAATACGTGGTCGGCGCCAGGTCGGTGCCGTTCCCGTTGCCGCATCAGGACCGCAGCCTCCTTGTGTCAAAAATTTCTGAAATGGACGCCGGGAGGTTGGTGTCCTCGCGGCGCCAGCACTTAAGGAGGGCGTAAGGAGGGTGCAATTATACCCCAGTCACACGAGGCCTGCGTTCGCTAACGATCGATTCGCGACGTCAAAACCTCCTTCTTGCGCCCTCCTTATGCCCTGATTGAGTGCTGTCGCCGTGAGGATGCCAACCTCCCGGCATCCATTTCGGGAATTTTGGACGCAAGGAGGTTGCTGCTGCTGCACGTGCAACCTCCTTACGCCCTGTTCCGGCGGCGCCATTCAAAATGGTTCGCGCCCTGGCGCCGCCTTGGCGCCGCCCTGGCTCCGCCCTGGCACCGCCCTGGCTTGGTGCTAACACATGCGATGCTGCAGTCACCATGTGATCGGCCCCGACCTGGCGCCGACATGGCGCCGACATGGCACCTACAACATATTTGAATCAGTGTATCGAATGGAACGCTGGGTGGTTGGGGTCCTTTTGGGTGTAGGGAGGTTGGCGGCGAACGCTGGCTCTCGTGTGACTGGGGTATAAGAATGTTTTGGCGTCGCTAATCGATCGTAAGCGAACACAGGCCTTGTGTGACATGCATGTTGAAATACACCATGTGTCCTTGTGGATGGAGCCACAATACACGATATTCACATGCATGCGCTGTGGCAACAGTCCCACAACCGTAGTGTTTGTCATCACCGTCAGATTAATAGTTACTGACTAGTTTGGTACCCTACTAAAATTTTCAAAAGGGTCCAAACATGAAAATTAAATTTTTCTTGAAAGCTCCAATGACCTAAAAGCAATATACTTTTGGAATTTTCAAAATATCCCAAAATTCGACTGACATATGTGCATTTGAAAGTTAGTAATTTCCATAGCTTTTGTATGTGCTGTGGTAACAGTCACACAACCGTAATGTTCGTCGTCGCCGTCAGATGTCGCATGCATTGTGGATATTGTGTATACACATTCGATTCTTACTTATTGAAACCCACTTCCGGTCTCAGTCGAATAGGAATTTGTAAAGGCCCAGTCACACCTTACCGGACTGGTGAACCGGATGAGAACCGGACACTGTCCGGTTGTGGACGGCAATGTCCGGTACATGTCCGGTACCCATCCGGCGGTGTCCAGTGATGTCCGGCGGTGTCCAGTACAAGTTTTGAACATGCACAAAACTTCTACCGCACACCACCGGACTGACGTGTCCGGTTGGTGTCCGGTTGGTGTCCGGTTTGTCCGGGTTTGTCCAGTTCATTTCCGGTACCCATCCGTACGTGTCCGGTACCCATCCGTTGGTGTCTGGTACCCATCCGTTGGTGCCCGGTTTGCTTCCGGAATTGTCCGATGGCGAGAACGTCAATAAAATATATATATACTGTAGTAGTCGGCACTGACCTAACCACATAGACAGGTAGGCATGGGTAGTGTGGTGATATCAGGGAGCCTAGGTGGTGTAATGGTTAGCACACTGGCCCGGAATGCAAAGAGATGTGGGTTCGAGTCCCGTTCTATGTGCAATATTTCCCATTTTCAAAGGCCACCAGATGAAACGAACGCTAAATGGACAAGTAACATACATTAACAAATAACCACCGGACGAGAACCGGACGACACCGGACGACACCGTATGTAACCGGACAAGCAATGGTGAACCGACGGGCGAAAACCGAATGTCAAACGGACGGACCGAACATCAACCATACACGTACCGAACTATATTAGTCATCGAACAGATAAGTGACATTCCAAAATCATCCTAATAGTCTGACAATCCTAAATATGTAGTTATTTATCTTTCATTTGATACCTATGTTGTGTATTTCTGTCCATTCGGAAGGGCACTACAGAGCTTTTAAATGTGTGTGCAAATCGGCGGGATCGCCGCGGAATCGGCCGCAGTGATAGCTACTCGCGCTAAATTCGCGACATTTTCATCGCTCAAGAAAACGCATATTTTGGGGATTAGCTCTGTTCAAATTTGTGTGAATCTGGTGCTATTTTGAAGGGCAGTAAATTGCACAGGTTTCAGTTTTTATTTCATCAAAATCTGTTTGATGACTTTTTCAACAGTGGTTGACTTCAACAGCTTGTAAAACCATGAGAGGTATCCCCTAATGCACTAGAAATTTTCCCAGGTGTAAACAAATGGTCAAAACTTATTAGTTATAACCAATAGGACAACATGTTGATTTCTAGGAAAACTAAGTTGTAGATAACTTTGGAACAACTAATCATATTTACTCGAATTAAAAAACCCTACAATCTATTCTGTGAGCTCTGTCTGTCTACCGATTTGCAGTACTCTGTAACAATTTTACAATTTTCATGTGATGTACCTAACTCTGCAACTTTAATGTGCGTTTGCATGGTGCAACAAGTTGTGCGACTTGTTTTTTTTTTCGGTTTAAAAAAACAACTGATTTGGCCACCGTGTCCGATTTCAATACTGATTAAGTTCATCGTCTTAATTGAGCTGGTCAATGAACCAGTGCTCCGGTGAATAAGAGTAGGAATCAGAGTAGGAATAATTAAAAGAACTTTCCATCGCCTCAACAAGAACAATTTTCTCATTCTATTTAAGTCTCTTGTTAGGCCAATTTTGGAATACTGTCCACAAATTTGGAGCCCAATTTTTCAGAAAGATATTCTGGAGATTGAAAAGGTTCAGAGACATGCAGTGCAACAAAATTAGTTGCAGTTATAAAGGACTTACCCTATGAACAACGGCTTAGGGAATTGAAACTTCCTAGCCTTTCCTACAGAAGGAAAGGAAGTGACATAATTGAAGTATTTAAAATTATGAAAGGTTTTGATAAGATAGATATTCATGAACCAATTTTTCACCTTGAATAAAAGAGAAGGCAGTCGGGGCCATACTCTCAAACTAGTAAAACCCAGAGCCATTTCAAAGTTAAGGCAACACAGTTTCTCAAACAGGATCATAAATATATGGAACAGTCTCCCACAAAATGTTATTGATGCCGAGTCAATAAATTCATTCAAGAACAGATTAGAAAAAGCATGGGCTGATGATACAGGAAGATTTGACCCCTTATTCACCACATGCTACTAATTATTCCTTGCGTTGCTTATTTACTTGCACTCAAGCAAAAATGGGATACAAATAAGTGTTCACACTTCCTGTCTACCATTCGCTATTTCGCTATTTAGAATCTTTTATCTAAATCACAACGCGCATGGCGCACCATAAGCCCTGCATAGAGGAACTCACCACATTAAATGGTTGGAGGGTGGAATGACTTAGCAACGAGACGATTTATATAGGTCGACATGGCCTAGTTAGATTACCGGGGATGAGAAACCAAATTTGTCATTGTTTTTCGTGTTAATAGGGTTTGTTTTATTTTTACACAGCTTTACATATGCATTACCAATGCCAGCTACTTCACATCATGTGCACAACATCACTTATAACTCAATAGAAGGAACAATCCACATACAAAATATACGGCGCACTCGATCACTGTTCATACGCGGTATAACATAGTTCCTTGCCCTTGGAAGCACTTCTTTTGTTTATTTGTTTCACTCCGTAAATCTATTAAATTATCATTACAACTATATAACTATGTTTTGATTTATCATGTATACTCACATAGTTACCCTTTAATTATGGTCAATAAAGATACTCGCGGCATCAAAAACCACTCCGCTCAGTTGACCGCACTTTTGATCAAACAACATGGCGGCATGTTCCGCCCGTGTGGCTCCGTCTGGATCAAAACACACTGGACACAGTGAAAGCTAGCAGAGCATACACGATGCAGACGAGGAGAATAACTCCCAATGGCGACTAAGGAAGTAAACAACAGCCAAGTGCGGTTAACCTGTCCATCGTGCGATCATACAGTCACTCAGGTTCTGGGAACAAAACGGACAATATGCCCAAATTGTGGCAACTTTTACGATCTGCAGGCAGCATCCCAACCGCGAGTGAATGACAACAGGCCTCAGTGTTCGGATGCTGAGCCTGAGGAGAGACTCCCAAATGTAAACAGAAAGGTAATATTATGGCAGGTTTACACGGTGTTAGGATTCAATTACTTGAACATAATAATTTGGCTTGGTTAACTTTCTTTGCATTAAGTCAAAGACCCTATGGTACTATATAGTATTATAGGCATAATAGGGTCTTTGATTAAGTTATATATGTACATGTATGTATATTATAATATATATATTATATAATATACAGTTAATAGCCCAGCCCCAGGTAGGGCTTATAGTATAGTAGATATATAATATAGGCCTATTATAATATAACATGAATAAGCAATGCTTAGTACCGACCCGTCGGAATTACGAAACTGTCTATAGAAATTGAATATGATATTATTAACCAATCGCTGTCATCCACCTTTTGCTGCAGACAGAAGTTCGACGAGTTTGATGGCGTCGAGAGCCAAACAAATGCCTGTGGTTTTGAGTTTGCATTCTATGGAGTGTGCCGCTACACGCAGTGCAGAACTAAATTAATAGAAATACAGAACAATTTGGCATAAACATGAAAGTTTGGAATTACAAACTTGTCTATTGACATATACATATAAACGCTTGGAGAATTATTTATTTATTAACACGAGTATAGTACAAATGGCGGCCGCCCTAGGACGATTTCCATTTCCATTTGCTGGATTTTGATTTCTCGATTATTCAACACGAGTTTACAAATGGCGGCGCCCATAGGGGGCTATTTCCGTTTCCGTTTGCTGGATTTTGGTGATTTCATTTCCCACCTCTATGAGTAGCCTCAGCAGGAGTATTGTTTATGTGTATATATCTACATGCGTTAGTCCTAAGCCTCCCCAGAGGGTAGGTTGTTATTAACCAATAGCTGTCGTCCACCCTGATTGCTGCGGACCGAAGTTCGACGAGCGATTTCCTTTTCCTTTTGCTGGATTTGGATGTTATTCAACACGATTTTACAAATGGCGGCGCCCATACAGTGCTATTTCCGTTTCCGTTTGCTGGATTTTGGTGGTTTCATTTTCTACCTCTATGAGTAGGAGTATTGTTTATGTGTATATATCTACATGTGTTAGTCCTAAGCCTCCCCAGAGGGTGGGTCGGTATTATAATTTTTGTTATACAGCTGTCATCTTCTGATTCACCCACTACTGATGGCATTTTATTGTTGTTGGTAAATATGTTTATTCTGCTGAATAAGTCTTTGGTCAGTGCCGAAGCACTGGTCTTCCAGCCATTTTTCAATTCAGGGTTATTTACACAAAAGGGATATAGAATAAGGTGTACAATACTTGTTGAATAGACAATTTGCACCATGTAACACAATGAAATTCTGAAACCCAAAAGTTCCATAACAATATGGTACAGTAGTGTCATATAACCAGCTCAATATTAGTCAGATCAATGTGAGTATTTACATAGTATTTAGAATGTAAGCAGAAGTTATCTTCTGTATTCAGTTGGTAAATATGTACTAAGTTTGAATGTTCAGTTGCAGTTAGGCAAGCGGTATATAAATGTTGGTTTGTTAGGAAAATTCTAGTGTAACTCTAATGTAGCTAGTTATGTGAGTTTATGAATTATGTTGTTGGGGTGGGGTTGTTAATAATACACTGGACCATCTGTGACCAGTGAAGCAGTGGGACCAATCCCAGTGCATTTAGGTCTTAAATTTTACATTTTTACCTGTATGTGGCATGTGGGTCGAAAACCGCATACAGCTGCATACACTAATGCCATACGCCGTAGTGTGACAGCCCCATTACAGAACGTTGTGAGTACGCCAGAGACACCCGGAGGGTGTCGGTGCAACGTACGCCTAACCTATGCCGCCGTACCCCTAACCTATGCGTAACCTATGCCGGCGTATGCATAGCGTATGTTTAGCGTATGAGCAGCATATGAGCCATATGCTGAACATTTTGAGCATGCACAAAAATTGTTGGACGGACGGGCGTATGACGAGCGTATACGGCGTATGCCCAACCTATGCCTAACCTATGTGTAGTGTATGATGCCGTATGACGGTGTATGGGTCGAAAACCGCATACGCTGGCATACACTACCGCCATACGCCATAGTGTGACAGCCCCATTAGCCACTTTGAGGATGGTTTCCCAGAAACCTCGAGCATTGGGAAGGGGCTAAAAGCTTAGGGTAGCTTAGATAGAAGCCTAACCGGCGGAGAACAGAGATTACAATATATTGGTTACGTAAACATTCATCATAATCATCACCGAGGACGGTGAAATCGTCCAAGTAATTCACAATATGGGTAACGCCTTCCTTACGGGCACAACGCACGACAAAATCAGAAATTCTGCTAAAAATGTAAGGGCTCGAGGAGAGCCCCATACATAGAAGGTTGTCAAAAACTAATTCGTTCCCGCCACCAAAGTTCCATCTGATCGCCTGGCGAGGGCGGTCGGTAGGGTGAATATTAAGAGCCATATATGCATCCTTTATATCTATGCAGGGGATGAAGTCGCCCCGTGCCATAACTTTCACCAAATCCCCCACTCCAAGATATGATTTTTTTATTTTTTATTTCAAAAACATAGTTATTCACATATCGACCGATAGGCTTACTGCAGTCGACGATTGTTCGGTAGCCGCCCCCAGTTGATTTTGGAATTTCAAAGACGTGAACGCACAATGCTTCACCACTCGCCCGGCTTATATAACCACAGGAAAGTTTGGTGCGTAACTTTGAATCAATAAAACTGTTCTGGGTGCTCCTATTGCAATTACCTGCGTAAACTGCGCGACATGAAGGATTTATAACCTTAAAACCAAAGATTGCCCCATGCAAAACAAACTCAGTGTCTGGGTCAATGTCCTCGTCGGCAAAGCAGTCACAGAAACAGCGGCATGGTTTAAATTGAGATAACTGGCTAGCTATGTAGTGAGTGCACAAGCAAGTAGCGTCAGAACATGCAGCACTGACAGTAAAGGTGATGCTTTCGTTGGAGTAAGTGTCGAGGGCGATTACACAAAGGCCTTGCCCACAGGCCTTAACACTCAACCAATTAATGTCAATAGCTTCAAGGGCATAGCGTAGTAAGGGGTTGGATAGTTGGCACGGGGAGCGAAAACAGTCACCCACGCCAAGACGCGCGGTTGTTACCAGCGTGCTGCCAAGGCCACCTAGGCCCGGGGAACCTGATTTAACTGCGTCACGGGGCGCAAACAGTGGGGCAATTAGCGCCATTAGTGCTGGTGAAGACTTGACTAGGGGCGCCTACCTGATGACAATTAGAGTTGCTGGGACACATACCCACTCCCATTACAATTTTGTGCATTGTTTTGATGTAATTTACATCAAAACAATGCACAAAATTGTCAGTACCAGCTTCAGAAAGAGGGGGGTGTCCAACCACCGGCGATATGTCGAGGCCTGGGCGGGTGTCTGGGTCTGAAGAGACCTAGTCATTAGCCGCAAATACACAATTGTGAACTTTTTTCCGACCCCGGCCCTTCGGCATTCATTCCTTATGACAATTTCCCCTATTGTGTGACTTGCTCCCGCAGCGGGAGCACCAGTGACCGAAATTGCAAGTTTTTTCATCTCGGCTACAGCCATCCGTTTTATTGTAAGAGAAACAGGGCTTCTTCCCGTCTTTACAGAAAAGTTGACCAGAACTGCACTTAACACACTTGGTTGCGCCCTGACTACCTCTAGCTGACTGGGTCCGCATGAACTCAAAGGCGTAAAGGGGGTATAGGTGTGTGGTGGGGGTTTAGGTGTGTGGTGGGGGTATAAGGGGTTCTCGGGATATAGGTGTGTGTCGTGGGGTGTAGGGGGTATAGGTGGGTGTCGTGGGAGTTTAGGGCTGTGGTGGGGGTTTAGGGCTGTGGTGGGGGTGTAGGTTTGTGGTGGGGGTTTAGGGATGCTAAAGATTGTGAGGTGCCACCCTGCAAGACACCCCTACACCTCCACCACAAACCACCTACATCCCCACCACACACACAGTCAACCCCCACCACACACTTCTACACCCCCAACACATCCCTACACCCCCACCACATCCCTAAGCCCCCACCACACCCATACACCCCACCACCCCCACACCTCCACAACACACCCACCACACAAACATACACCCCCACCACACACACCTACACCCCAACCACACCCACCACACCATACCCACTCACCACACACCCCCACCACACACTCCTAAATTCACACATACACCCACCACACACACACCAAAATCCTCACCACACCCCTCCACCACACAAACATATGCCCCCACCACACACACACCTACACCCTAACCACACCCACCCCACCTTATGCACTCAGCACACACCCCTATACCCCCACCACATACACATAAATCCTCCCCCCCCACCACACACACCAAAATCCTCACCACACCCCACCACACACACCAAAATCCTCACCACACACCTACACCTCCAGCACACACACCCTACACCTCCACCACACAAACATACACCCCCAACCATACACACCTTCACCCCTCAACCCCCACTACACCCCCTCTTATTTACACACACTTGATAGTAGAATCAGTATGGTAGTGAAATTGAAACAGCAGAACAAAATTAAAAACAACACTCAAATGGATATGAACGTGTTAAAAGATGCAAAATACAGAACTAAGTATAATGTGTCTGTTCATAACATATTCAGTGTACTGGTGAATGAAGAAACTCCTCAGAGAGAGTATACACCATTGAAATGGAATGGGAAGCTCTCAGAGAAAGTATGGTCAAGTCAGCAGAGGAGGTGTTACCAAATAAAAAACGAGAGACAAAGCAATCATGGATGATGCAAACCATACTAGAAAAGATGGCAGAAAGGAAGAAAGTGAAAACCACTGATCCACTTAAATACAAACAACTTGAGTCTCAACAACGTTCAAGAGAGATGCACAAGAATGTGAAAGAGATAACAGGTCAAGTATACAGACAGAGAAGCAGTAAATGTATCAAGAACAAAGACGGCAAAATGCTCTTTGAAGAAGATGAAATATAGTCCAGATGGGAAGAGTATGTAAATGAACTATACAATGATGACAGATGGAACCCACCCACAATTGAGAAAGAAGATGGGAATATTATATTAGTATCAGAGGTTGAGAAGGCTATCAATGATCTAAAGTCAGGTAAGGCTCCTGGAAGTGACCAGATAACATCAGAAATGATAAAAGGACTAGATGAAGTGGGGATTCAAATCATTCATAAGCTAGTAAATGACATCTATGAGACTGGATTTATACCATTGAATATGAATGAATCCATATTTGTACGACTCCCAAAGAAGCCAAAACCAACATTGTGTACTGAGTACAGAACATTAAGCCGGATGAGTCATATGTTGAAGATGAAATAATTTTACTGAGAAACAGACAGAAAATTGAAGAACAAATCAGTAATGTACAAAGTGGGTTTATATCTGGAAGAGGTACACGTGAAGGGATTTTCAATATGAGAATGATTTGTGAACGTTATTGTGAAATGAACCAGGATGTTTATACCTGCTTTATTGACTATGAGAAGGCCTTCGACCGAGTCAATCATGAAATGTTAATCAAATGTTTACAAGATATTGGTGTCAATGGCAAAGACGTTAAACTAATTGTGAACTTATACTGGACACAACGTGCATTTATAAAAATGGAGCAGGGCCTATCGGATGAAGTTATGATTAAACGAGCAGTTCGACAGGGGTGTGTATTGTCACCATGTCTTTTTAACCTGTACACAGAGATGATTTTCACATTGAAGATTGCAAGGGAGTGACAATAGGTGGCATGAACGTCAACAATCTTAGATATGCCGATGACAGTGTAATACTAGCAGACAGTAAGAAAAACCTACAAGATATTGTGAATAGAATCAATAAAGCTGGAATACTATTCAACATGAAGATGAATGCCAGGAAGACCAAAACAATGGTTATAAGTAAAAAGACAGATAAACCAAATATCAATATAACCATAGATGGCACAAACATAGAACAAGTATCTGAATTCATATATCTCGGGACAAAAGATTACAAATGATGGGAGATGTGAGGAAGAAATTAAGAAAAGGATAACAATAGCCCGAACAACATTCTCCAAAATGTATAGAGTGTTAACATCAAGTAAGATATTAATACATACAAGGAAGCGTATTCTTCAGTGTTATGTGTGGTCTACTCTAATGTATGGGGCTGAGACATGGACAATCTCTAAGAAAATGTACAAACATTTAGCAGCATTTGAGATGTGGACTTATCGAAGGATGATGAAAATATCATGGACAAAGAAGATCACCAACAAAGAAGTTCTCAGAAAAATTAAAAATAAGAAAAGCTTGTTTGCCACTATACAGACAAAGAAACTTACTTATTTTGGCCACATCATTCGTCAGAGTTCAATATACCGTACATTGTTGGAAGGGAAGGTGAATGGCAGCAGAGTGAGAGGGAGACCAAGAACATCATGGTTTACAAATATTTCACAGTGGACAGGCTTGAATTATTCACAGTCTATCAGAACAGCACACCATCGGGACAAGTGGAAAACCATTGCATCCAACCCTCGACTAGAGGACGGAACTATTGATTGATTGATTGATAGTAGAAGGAACTGCTTCTAATAGTCTATTAAGTATTATAACCAAAGCATTACAGAGACCTACATGGTGCGCCATCTGACGAGATAGTCATGCAAACTGAAAGGTCCCCATTGGTGTTGTTGCCTTGGGTAGATTGGCCTGTTTAGTACTACGTGGCGGGGTGCCGAACTTGGGTGGGTGGACCTGTGTGTTACCCTTGTGAAGTACTGTGTGAGGATGTAATGGCCTCGCATAGGTGAACCTGTCTCTTAACACTAGAGTACTGCGTGGTGGCCTTGGGTAGGTGGACCAGTCTGTTAGTGTTAATACTATGTGATGGTGTTATTGCCTTGGGTAGGTTGGCCTGGTTAGTACTAATAGTAATACTATGTGGTGGTGGTGTTGTGACCGCAACTAGCTTACCTTGTGTGTTAGTGGTTGTCTTAGTCAGGTGAACTTCTCTGTTGGTACGGTGGGTTCCGATGAATGAGATTTACTTGCCCCGTTTTCTTTGATTCTTACTTCATCTTCCGAACACCGGAAGTTAAGTATCCGGGGAGAGGACAAGCTCACGCATGTCCGGAAGTAGCCTCAGTATGCAACTGATACGAGTGGTTATAAAAATTATAAAACTGTAAGAGAACATAAATTAGTGTGATACACAGAGAAGGTTTGAGTAAGTATGTTAAATGGAAGTAAATAATTATCGCATTTACATAAACACTTGAAATAAGTAAATGGGTGTTTTTAACAAACTTAGAAAAGCCAGAAGATCACATGATGTTATCGAGAAGTGAGAGGAAGAAAGTATCAGGAGGAGAGGTCGGAAAGCAAAAAAAACAAGCTACAAAGACTCTCCCTGGATACTTAACCTCCGGTGCTCGGAAGATGAAGTAAGAATATTTTAGTATTACTAGACTTACTTGTAAGTTGAAGTATCACTAAGATTCTTACGAATCTACGAATACGAAGGTAAGGATCAGGGGCTCGCCCACCCACGCCTTGTTAAAGAAATGGAACCGCGGATACTCAAGTATAAAAATCAAATAAGGTTCTGTGAACAGGGTGACGGGATATGGGGGAGGGGGGGTTTACTGATCCAAGTGGATAGGTTTTTTGTTCCCTCCAACTACGAAAACTGAGGCTACTTCCGGACATGCACGAGCTTGTCCTCTCCCCTGATCCTTACCTTCGTATTCGTAGATTCGTAAGAATCTTAGGAATACTTCAACTTACAAGTAAGTCTAGTAATACTAAAATATTCGTTATAATACACTTCCCCTAAAAGAAATCCCACAAATACAACACTGTTAAAAGACAACAAATATGATAATTACAAACATATCAGAGTACCCATAGAATGTTTGACACCCCAGTTAAATCTAACAGAGGTGTTTGTGTGTATGTTGGTGTATGTGCTTTTTTTATGTGTGTGTGTGGTGCTCGTGTATTCAAGGGGATGTGCAGGGTTATCACTAGCGAAGCATTTCAGCCAAGGTCGGGTGGAATCTAGCTTACAATTATCTACTTGGAACTAGACCAGACGGGATAGCCGAATGAGTTGAGCGCCCATCTCCCGTTTTGGTAGGTCGTGGGATTCGAAACCATGGGCTCGAACCCTGGTCGAGTCAAACCAATAGCATACAAATTTATCCTTGTCGCTTCCTAGCCAGATGCTCAGCATTATGAGGATAGGCAAGGGCTGGTTGTCATAGTGTTAGGATAATGTGACTGAGTGGGATACTAGGTTGTGGTGCTGGCAGCCTGGTTTCCCATTGGGGCAGCACCCTTTCAATGTTTGTAAACATTGTGTATGCGCGCACACCTTGGCTGCAGAACGAGGGCACACTGCCATTGAGTTTGCCGATACATGCAGTGCAACATGTCGATTCTATTCAAAATTAATAGAAATGCAGACCCCTAACCTTATAAATTTAATATAATCTTTTCATTGAATATGTTTTCTGTATGTGTGCCAAGCGGTTTGTTTCTAGGTGGTGTAGTTTAAGAGATATTTAACTTTTTCTCTATGAAGATTGCTCACGGGCATTGACAATGCATTGAGTTTGCCAATACTCGCAGTGCAACACGTCGATTTTATTCAAAATTAATAGAAATACAGAACCTTAACCTTATAAATTTAATATAATCTTTTCATTGAATATGTTTTCTGTATGTGTGCCAATCGGTTTGTTTGTAGGTGGTGTGGTTTTAGAGATATTCCACCGTTTCTCTATGAAGATTGCTCATAGCCATTGAGTTTACAGTGTGACAGTGTGTGGTCCTGCAGCGAAGCTGCACGCACACTGACCTAAAGACCTATGCTGACGTCATATGAAATAGGTCTATAAAGTCGCCATGGTTGCGCACTGTCACAAGTAGGTGCCCGTCCTGATATGACCTTTGATGTTGCCAGGATGTAAAACTCCACCAACCAACCAACTTGGAACTAACTGCTGTTTAAGCGGCCCTGTACAGCATCGACTAAACCGGATAAGTTTGGCTGAGTGGATAAAGCATTTGCTTCCGGTGTGGCCAAGCATTTGCTTCCGATCTCGGCCAAGTCAAATCAAATGAATGACAAAATTGCTTCTTGGCGTTTGGCTTTACTAGGATGGGGTGAGGACTGGTAGTGTCAGCGTCAGGAATATCGGATCATAGTGCCAACGGTACAGTATCTCAGTGGGGCAGCACTATAAAGGCATCGTGAGTACTCACCGTCACAAATCGATGCCCGTCTTGTTATTACCTTAGATTCTGGTATCTGATTGCATCCGGGAGCCTAGATAGTCTAAGGTTTAGAATGTTCTCCCCAGACTGGCAGAAATGTGGGTTCGAGTCCCATTCTAGGTTGAAGACCACGCCGGGCAGTCCTCCATTTGTTGGCAACCCCTCTACCCCCATCCCTACCACCGAAATAAAAAAGACAACAACCCAAAGACAACAACCGAAAGCCTCGTAAAAACAACAAATGAGGCGGGACCCCCCCCCCCCACACAAAACTAGTTCCGTACAATCTACACATCGATGGGGGGGGGGGGGGGGAGTGTAGTACTTACTATTAGTAGGCTGCACTAACCTCACAGTTTAAAGAACCATATGCACAGGCAGCCCTGGGTATGGTTATTATATAAGGGGGGTGTGTGCTGGAGGGCCGAATCTTTAGGACGCTCTCCCAAGAATGGCAGAAATATAGGTTCGAGCCTTGTTCTGGTTAGATAGAGTGTTCCATTTGTTGGCAACTGCCAATGACACTAGCAACATGCACTGTGTAGTTAAGCAGCTCAAACACACTAAGAAGTACACTGGTACAGACTCGGCACACATCGTTAATCAATAGTTTAGCAAGTGAACCCGCCCGAAGCGTGGTGGTGGCAGGTGTGCTTGTGATCGACCTGTCACCATGCCAGACACTTTTAAAACATTTCCAGGTGACAGATAGTCTGTGTTTTAGTCACCGTCTAGTGTGTCTATTGTATCCATGAAGCATGGCAAGTCATATACATATGCAGGGCTCTTTCGATTCTAGATCTGGCACTTTAAAGTCGCCGGTTATACCTCACCCAGATACAAACGAATCCAGCATCAAAAGCTCTCCAAACATACCTTTGCTTAGTTTGTTCAGTTCATGCCACTGAACATGTGGGAGGAGAGTTGAGGTCTGTGATGTGAATGACATCATAGGTGGGATTCCCTCATCACATGACCCAGAGAGGTTCCCCACACACAGGGGAAGCCATGGCAACCACCAAGATGGCAGCCACAGAAAGCTCTCAATTCAACTTTTAAAGTCTATTAATCTACATGATTTAATCAATTATTCACACAAAAAGTAGCTGGTTATGATAAATAAACATTTGAACTTTATATTTATCATTTTAGATTGCAATTTCTAACATTTCTTTCTCTATATGGTTGTCTAAAAGTGTCAGTGCTGCTGGAGTAAATAAAACACAACAGAAGCAACCAATGTCAGCACTCTCCCCCCACATATGTAGTTGCATAAACTGAAAACTGGCAAACGTATGCTTGGAGAGCATTTGTCGGAGTACGGGTAGTGTCTCAGCGACCTATATCTGGTCCCTTTATATATAAAATCCAAGCAGGAATGAAAGATCTCCGCAATAGAGGGTATTCCTGTGATCTCATCAATCGGAAATGCGGCCATTGTGGCGTTATCAACTAGTAAACAACCTGTCGGTTGCAGTAACATAGTCCATTGAGAGGTAGATCATTCTTTCAGTTTTATTCCAAATTAATAGAAATGCAGAACCCTAACCTTATAAATTGAATATGTTTTCTGTATGTGTGCCTAGCGGTTTGTTTCTAGGTTGTGTAGTTTTAGAGATATTTCACTTTTTCTATATGAATATTGCTCATGGCCATTGACAATGCATTGAGTTTGCCTATACGCACAGTGCAACACATAAATTTTATTCAAAATTAATAGAAATGCAGAACCCTAACCTTATAAATTTAATATAATCTGGTTGTTAAACATGTTTTCTGTATGTGTTCCAAGCAGTTTGTTTTTAGGTGGTGTGGTTTTAGAGATATTTAACTTTTTCTGTATGGAGATTGCTCATGGCCATTGACAATGCATTGTTCATTTCCATTGCAAATGGATGTCCCCATAGAGGGCAGTCATTTGCAATCGAAAAGAACAGCTCTGATTGGCTGAAGCTACTGAATCGTTCAACCTTTCCATATCAGCCATATTGAAATACACCATGTGACCTTATGGATGGAGCCACAAGACACATTTGATTCATGCGTATAGAAACCCACTTCCGGTCCCAGTCCAATCAATCAATCAATAGTTCCGTCCTCTAGTCGAGGGTTGGATGCAATGGTTCTCCACTTGTCCCGATGTTGTGCTGTTCTGATAGACTGTGAATAATTCAAGCCTGTCCACTGTGAAATATTTGTAAACCATGATGTTCTTGGTCTCCCTCTCCCTCTGCTGCCATTCACCTTCCCTTCCAACAATGTACGGTATATTGAACTCTGACGAATGATGTGGCCAAAATAAATAAGTTTCTTTGTCTGTATAGTGGCAAACAAGCTTTTCTTATTTTTAATTTGTCTGAGAACTTCTTTGTTGGTGATTTTCTTTGTCCATGATATTTTCATCATCCTTCGATAAGTCCACATCTCAAATGCTGCTAAACGTTTGTACATTTTCTTAGAGATTGTCCATGTCTCTGCCCCATACATTAGAGTAGACCACACATAACACTGAAGAATACGCTTCCTTGTTTGTATTAATATCTTACTTGATGTTAACACTTTATACATTTTGGAGAATGTTGTTCGGGCTATTGTTATCCTTCTTTTAATTTCTTCCTCACATCTCCCATCATTTGTAATCTTTTGTCCGAGATATATGAATTCGGATACTTGTTCTATGTTTGTGCCATCTATGGTTATATTCACATTTGGTTTATCTGTCTTTTTACTTATAACCATTGTTTTGGTCTTCCTGGCATTCATCTTCATGTTGAATAGTATTCCAGCTTTATTGATTCTATTCACTATATCTTGTAGGTTTTTCTCACTGTCTGCTAGTATTACACTGTCATCGGCATATCTAAGATTGTTGACGTTCATGCCAGTCGAATAGGAATTTGTAAAGAAATATTTTGATATGTTTATAGAAAGGCCCAGTCGAATACGTCCATTGATAAGGGTTTATTATTGTGGTTACCCTCGCCACAATGGTCGCGCTTCCGTTTAGGGTGACGTCAGTGCATCCCCTCTATACCGGACGCAGTGGCACAACCAGTAAGATTGAAGATGGCTGATTGGCTTCCCTTTGCGGGAGGTCATGGGTTCTAATCCAAACCGAGTCAAACTAATAAGTTACTAAATTGATTCGTATCGCTACCTAGCCTGGCTCTTTGTATTAATATAGGGAATTAATAGAATATGACATTCGTGTAATAATAGGGCATTAATAGAATAGGACATTCATATAATAGGACATCAATAGAATGGTGCAACGGTTGATTTGTTCAATTTTAGGATAATGTGATTGGGATATGGGATCATGGTGCGGGCGGCCTGGTCACCAATTGATACAACACTATAAAGATGCCATGAATGTGCACTGTCAAGTCAGTATCGGTACTGATATGACCTTAGATGTTGGTGGGTTGTAAACAGGGTTCACACACACCGCCGGAAGTCTTGAATGTTCTTAAATTTAGATTTTTGGTTCAAGTACCCTCAAATGTTATTGAATTTAACTGTATGTTCTTGAATCCGGTGGGCAACTTTTTGTATTCATCCTCTTTATAACATGTCATACCCCAGTCACACCAGGCCTGCGTTTGCCTATGATCGGTTGGCGTCCACCATACTACCTCCTTACCACTGGTCGGCGAGTGATTGCCAACCACTCGGCGACCATTTCGGAAGATTTTGATTGTAAGGAGGTTGCAGCTGCTGCACTTGCAACCTCCTTGCCAGCTCAGAGACCACTGAGTGACTGCCGCACCAGGAGGGTGAGAATTCTGTTCGCCGACTCGGCGACCAACCCCACTAAACATCGGCGACCGCTCGGTGACTGTTCGCCGACCACTGCATCACGAAGATCAGAATTTTGGTCGCCGACCGCTTGCTGACTACGTCTCAAATTCAATGTAGCGAGTCGGTCGCAGGGAGGTCGGTGCCATTTTGGTCATAATGCGGGGTATTACACAATATTTTAGATGAATTAGTTTTTGAAAAATTTCTGTCTGTTTTTTTCTTTAATCGTGTTCACAATATTACATATATTTTTGTGTAGATTATATAAAATTGAGTACCAAAATTTTCTGTGTCTCCTTGAAAATGTTATTAAAAATGTTCATTGAATATTCTTTAAAGTTGCATGGTCCGATGGCATATGAATATTTGTCTTATTTTTTAGATAAATATATCAAATTGATCAGTACGAGCTACTAATCATTAGTCCGGAGTGATTTTGATTAAAGATGATTAGTTTTGAAGTAATTTGAGCTGAAAGAACCAAAAATAATTTCGACAAGCTTGCCAAAAGTCCTGTTGCTATGACCTAGATGGTCATCTCGCGGTGACCACGTGATGTGAGATGACCTACTAATCCTGGAACCTGACAGGGCTGTAGGTAGGTATTTCTGTTTAGAAGTACACAGTGTGCTTAATAAAAATCTAAGCAGAATTAAATAATTTCATAATATACAGAAATATGTAATGCTTATATTGATTTAAAAAAAGTAATTCACAGCCATGCTTTATTCACTGGATAATTAGGTTACAATATTTGTGTGGCATCCAGACACCACTGGTTACATCTGTGATGGAAATTTGTAATGTTATTCTGAAGACATCAACAATAATTTTAAAAGAATTTAAACATGCATACATGTTACGAAATACTTCCTTCTGATTTGGGAACTGTTTTGTTTGATATATCAATGCAATACAAGATGTTAGTAAGGATCCAACCATGTCCCATATGGCATGTTACAAATGGCTGACTGTAAAATGTTTTTTTTTTTGTCCAACAACACTTCATAACTAAAAAGACCAAAGTTGCACGGGGTTTATTTTATTTCCCTTATTTCTTACATCAAATCTGAACATATATATATATATATATTGATCGGCCAATACTAATAAATATATGAGCCTGTCTCAAAAGGTGATCACTCTTTTTTTTTTGTCCATTGTAACGATTGACTGACACAAAACAGCACAGAAACGGTTACATTGAAAACACAAGGACATTTGCTTCAAATCAATATGTATTCTATTGGGATTATGAAACACCATGTAAAAAAACAAATCAGTTTATCCTGAGCAAATGCATAAGCAGATAGTATGTTGATCGTTACAATGGACAAAGTTTTGTCCCATATTGCTTAGCACCTTTTGAGACAGTCTCATATATATAAATTTCACACTTTAAATTACCCAAATTGAATAATTATATTTATAGAATTGACCAAACAGCATTGAATATCCAAAATGGAGGGGGGGGGGAACATCCATCTCATTTCCCCTTCCCCTCTATGACCCTGCACAGCAGGCCTACTTGGTTGGGGGGACTAATGGGGTCATGAGATTGGCCTAATTGTTTAATGGCCTTCCTGCATAATGGCTGTTTCAAACTGAGTGTTCAAAGGGGTGAGGTTATAAACTTGCTGGTTATTCTGTATACTCTGTCCCAAATCATTAGCTAATACACCAGTATCTGAGTTGGATATATAGGATCAAATGTAAGTAGTTGTTATAATTTTGACAAAATTATATTTCATCGGACTATGCAACTTTAATCTGGTGGCCAGATTTTTTGTTTGTTTGTATTTTGTTGTTGAAAATATACTTTATTCATTGAATAAAGCCTTTTTGTCAGTGCCAATGCACTGCGTTTCCAGCCATGTGACAATACAGTTATTTACAATATATGTATATGTAGTCTAATGTTGTCATCAGCAGCTAGCTCAAATCAGCTGAAATAACAACATTAATCATTTCAAGACTTACAATACATTTGGTATAGTTTGACAATTCACATAGAAAATAGTAATTATGTGTGTATTGATTAGATCATTACATTACAGAATGATTAGGTGTATGGTTTCCCTTTGCAGGTATGTACCTGTTGTGTGAATTGCCTAATTGTCATGTTATTGGAGATAGCATTTTGAGATACAGTGTTAGTTGAATGTTTTGTTTATTCTGTTAGGTGGAGTGTGGTTAGATGCAACCACGAATGAACACATTTGATCTATCAGCTAAATATTACAACATGGCAATTATATTTTAATGTTCCATGCCTATGCCCAGTGGTGTTTGTGTCACCGGTAGGCCCGCCCTGGTCTCCCACGGGTGGTGCATTTCTGTGAAGTCGCTGTGAGAAATTATCGGATATCTGGGCCGCGTTCAGGGTATGCCTCAGAGTCAACTCTGAGAGATCTCTGCGGCATCTTTTGTGCCAATTTGCGTTCAACATGTGCCTCAGAGTTGACTGAGATGTCACACTTTTCCAGCAGGAGGCGAAAATGCCTCCAAAATGGTTTTGTGTGTCAGCCAATCAGAGCTGTTCTTACAATTGCAAATGGCTGCAGGAACTGTATGCTATGGGGGCTGCCATTTTTGAGGCACCCAACTGCTTAAATGGCTTTCAGAGTAGCGCGACATTTGGAAGGCCTCCGAGGTGCACAGTTGAACGTGGCCCAGGTTTCATATATTACTCTCCAAGCAGAGCTGCTAGAGTCTGATACTGTGCCTGGAGTGCATTCTGCTGCCATTGTTGTGATTCTTTATCGTCAACTCGCTGTCGATTTCCGCTTTTTGGAGATGGCTTTTATTCATAAAAGACCCCCACCCCCCACACACACACTCAAAACCCACACCATATTGACTTCATATGTAAAATATTAAAGCTGCTATATTCTGATGAACGCATACAATTATTTACATCAAAAGACTTACTTAAATTTAATCCTAAATATCCGTCATCAATCCTGCTGCACTCATGAATTCAATTCAATTCAATTCTTTATTTTAGAATAGATGTATGCCTATTAATTATTAGGAGTTCTGTGACATCAAACAGGGAGAGAAAGGGTGGAATTACATAGGTTATAACTAATATAAAGCATTACTCAAAATTTGTTAAATTTACTATAAATGAGGTTTTGCACTAATTTCCAAGTATATAATATTCCATAGTCTACGCCATTCAGTAGTCATTATCAGTAAATGACACCAATAGCCACAGCTTGACCACAGAGATCTTCAGACCATGGTTTGCCCGATTTAAAAAAAAATTAATTGGGTTATATAAGGCTATGCAAATTATGCCTGGACATATTTTATCCTATTAACTGAATAAGTGAAGTTTTTTTGGTCATGTTGCTGCCCCTTTAAGACTATTCATTGCACATACATTGCTTTCCCTTTGTTTGCCTCACCCTAGCCATACTAGTTGCCCTGGCGAAGATCCTGTACAAGCCATACATTATATGGTTGGTAAGCCTACCCATATGTCAGCGCATTGCCTGTATGTGTGTAATCATAAGTACTAATCTACTTATGGCCATAAACCATTTAAAAGACTTACGATTCGAGAGGGATGAGTATAGTAGTCTGCAATAACCTCTCAGGCAAGAAGCCACATTGGCAGGTAGGCGTGGATAGGGTTCAGGGGGTCTAAATAGTCTAATGGTTAAGACACTAGTCCTGGTATGGCAAGAAGTATGGATTCGAATCCTCCTTACTAATACAAGTTATGTAGTCTGAAACCATTCCCATTAAAAAGTAATGGCCATTTTGATCAGTCTACAGCCTACATGTAGTTGCTCCCACAGGCTTGAGTAGATATATGTGCCAAACCGCCGATCAGCGGCGGATATTTTCTTACCAGAAAACTGATCCAGCAAATCCCACCTTGTTTGTGGAGGGGTGTAGAAAAATGCTTCTATGGTCGGTTTGCTTGGGTATACCTAGTCTATTTTGTAGTGGGGGAATCCCTTTACAGCTTGGTTTTAAAATATTTCAATTTGGTCCAGTTTTGCTATTCCAATAACAACTTCAAAAGTTTCACTCAATTTCAACCTGAAAATTCACCCTTTTATAGGAATCTGAAACATTTAACAAGTAGACTGTAGTGAATAACCATTATTAATCTTATATACTGTTGACTTTGAGGAAATTGTGACAATTACATCAAGATTGGTGCAATCAGGGATGCAACAGATATCCCCTTGTGTTTATCACTTTTTCTGAGACTCGTTGACCTCTGCCTCGCACGATTTGGCATTCACACCTTGGTCACAGAAATCTATTGCTTTTAACTTAATTTAATGGAAGAAAATAAGGACCAATTTCAGAGATGGAAAACACCATAACTTCTTTGATACTCCACCTATTCTCATAATCTTGGTGTCATTTTAAAGGGCTTTTCAGGCTCTTTCCAGTGGTGCATTTTGTTTTATTATTGAAGGAGTTTGAATTTGTTTGTCACATAACTGTCAGAACGCCGGCTAAAGGAAATGAGCACATACATTGTTAATAGAAGAAGAAACATATATTCGTCATACCTCTTCATATTTACCTGCTACTTTAGAATTGAAGAATATAATAAAACATATAGTTTAACAGACTTAAAAAGTAAAATCAAGAGCATTATGGAGTCGTAATCTTATTTGTTTACAACATTGCCATTTGACCAACTCTACTCTAATAATAATATAGATCAATACAATTCATTGGAACCACTATATATGCACATATAATTCCTATTTGAAGCAATTTTTGCTCGGTTATATAGTTGTCATTCAGTCCTACTCTGGGTAGAGGTGAATCTTTTTATCTATTGCAGCCCTGGAGTAGAACAAAGCGGTAGGCGGTAATATAAAACGGATATTGCGGTCTGGCCGGAAGTTCATTACATCATTTCCCCCGTGTCTTGTAGATCTATATCTTGGCTTTACTGCGTTCTCATTGCTGAGGCTCACAATACCCACACCCTCCCGTGTTTTGTGTTCGCCCACTCACGTGAACATTCATCAACCTATTTTGCCGTTATATATATATATATATATATATATATATATATATATATATATATATAATGGCTGTGAATACCTTAGAGAATTCATACTACACACCCAGCATACATATTCACCCTGCGTTGATTTTATATTACTATTAGCATAATTAGTTTTACTCTTACTCTCTCTCTCTCCCACCATCTCGCCTTCCCCACCTTATTTCTCCATGTGATATACATATATTGGTACATTACTCATTAGTTGATTAAGCAGGGGAATTTTCAATCACGGACAATTCTTCTTCCTCATTCCACTGCTCCTTGCCATATCCTAGTAATGCCTAGCGTCAGGTTAGGTAGCGACGAGTATCAATTTTAAACCCATGACCTACCAAAACAGGAGGCAGACACTCAACTCATTCAGCCATTCCTTCAACTTGGGTCTTAATATAGGTCATATACATGTGCATTGAAACGTGGATAACCTGCATGAATTGAAGTGAACTATATTAGCTTCACTGTTTAACATAAAGCATTTTGTCAGAATGAACCAAATGATTTAATATTGTCACAAATAGTCACCTCATGATATTCTCAATTCCTTGAACCAGAAAATGTATTTTGACACCAGAATTGACTTTCTAAGTGGCTTACAAGCTGAGTTATTGGCACTTGTAGATTTGATATGGTCGCAATCTTGGAAATCCAAGAGGGCCACCCTCTGCCATTTTGATGAAGCAGCTCCCATCAAAACTCATGCATACTGTCTACACTGCACTCAGTATGCATGACCTTTTTACTAAGGTAAAACAGGAAAACATTTCAGCCTTTTTGAGGGCAGCTGGACTGTACCACCTCATATAGTTTACTAAATAGATTCTATCAATTATTAATAAAACTTTTATTTTTTTATGGGAATTTGTTTCCCTTGACCACAAATATATGATTGTGAGCTTTCTAATTTAATGAGTGTCTATTGGCACATAATTGATTTCAGCCTTTACATGTAAAAGCGATGGGTTGAACAAAAAACAAACATTTCTCGCCGTGAATATGGCCTATGCTGCCGACACGCCGTAAAGCAACCACCAATCAATCAATCAATCAAACTCATCAAAACTTGAAAGTGATGGGGATGGAGAGTATGTCGGGGGGGGGGGGGGGAGGGATGGTGCTTTTATCTATTGTGTCCCCATCATCTTGCTAAGCTGCCTGACTATGCGCATAATACATTATACATCAGAACATATAGGTTGTTGGGGATTGGATTTTGAGATGCAGCATTAGTAGAAATGTCCGTTTATTCTGTTGTAGCGTAGTTATGTGCATGGAGGTGTGCTTTTGACTACATGAAGTACCGGTAGTTCAGACGAGTATGTTCTTAGTAATGATGGGATAAACTATGTTTGGAGAATTGTAACTGTATGACCAGCAGTACATTGTTTGGTGTCTATGTTAACATCAGTACCTCTAGATTGATAATGGTGATATATGCAGGCTATTATTTATTAAGGGCATTTCCTGATGTTAGTGGACACATAATTAGATAGGCTTGACAGTCAGCACTACTAGAATAGGACAAGACTGTTTGGTTCAGTGTCCGGTGACCTTGTATCCCAGTGGGGGCAGCCCTATAAAGCCGCCATGAGTACTCTAACGTCACAGGTCAGTACTAGCTACCTGTTGTGATATAACCTTTGACGTTGCTATGACTTAAATCGTCAATACACCGTTCGCGCTCACACACACATGCGCGCTCGCATACACATTTTATTAACAATTTGAGGAAGATATAAGCAATAACTCACAGGAATTCTTTTAATGTCCTCTTCATGTCTAATCAGTAATATTAATCCTGTTAGTTTAGCCACCTAAGGTTTGTTCATATCAGATTATGTGTGTGCTATTTGTACATAATTGACTGCAACTGCTTGGTACTACGCCTCCCTGGCTGGCTTTCGGATCGACCGTGTATGGCTGGTACCGTGGTGGCTCAGCCGTGGTACCCCTACCGGCAAATATGTGAATTATTAATGATGTGTTCACCTCGTCATGCAACAAGCAGCCAACCTTCTGTGTACCATACCATCAACCACTCTTGTCATGAATATACATTTTTAATAATCATCATCATCATCATCATCGTCACCATCATCATCAAACCAGCCGGGATGACCGAATGAGTTGGGTGTCCGTCTTCCGTTTTGGTAGATGGTGGGATTCGAACCTGGTCGAGTCAAACCGATGACTTAAAAAATGATACTTGTCGCTTCCTAGCCAGGCGCTCGGTATTATTAGGATAAGGCAAGGACTTGTTAGCTCAGTCACAGGATAGTGTGACTGAGTGGGATATCAGGTCATGGTGCTGGTGGCCTGGTCTCCCAGTGGGGCAGTACTATAAAGTCGCCATGAGTGCACACTGTTACAATTTGGTGCCCGTCCTGATATGAGCTTAGATGTTGCCAGGATGTAAAACTCCAACAACCAACCATCATCATCATTTTAATGATGGTGATGACCATTATTATTATTGCTATTGTTAATTGCTATAATCTATCTTAGTTTAGTTTGAAGTATCTTTTATTTTAAATGTGTGTCATGGGGGTGATGAAAATGGGAAATACTGCGCCTAGAGCGGGACTCGAACCCACATCTCTGCACTCCGGGCCAGTGTGCTAACCATTACACCACCTAGGCTCCCTGATATCAACACACTCCCCACGCCTACCTGTCTATGTGGTTACTTGCCTGAGAGGTCAGTGCAGACCACTACATGTGTATGTAACTTTAGAAATATTTGAAGTGCAAACACGCCAAGTTAATTTTGGCAAGCACGCCAAAACTCTTGACACCATAGCCTTCAGCAATAACATGTTCTATTAAATTGACTTGGTGTTCCCTTCTATGTGAAAACGTATGCTTATAAGGTCCATCAGTAGATCTAAGTTAGATATGTAGAATCAAATCTAGGTCAGTGTTTTTGTTTTGAAAATTTGATGCTTTCATCGGAATATGCAGCTTTAACTTTAAGTTGATCACTAAAATCTACTATACCCGGTACTTTTATCTTAAATGGTTAACTTTGGAGATATTTAGGGAGCGGGACAGAGCTCCAACGGTAGAGTGTCCACCTCTGAAGGTGTGGGTCATCCGGTCGATCCTGCTCAGTGGACCCATTTGCAGTTTGGGCTATTTTCCGTTCCAGCCAGTGGTCCACAACTGGTTCATCAAAGGCTGTGGTATGTGCTGTCCTGTCTGTGGGAAAGTGCATATATAAAAGACCCCTTGCCGCTTATCAGAAAGAGGAGCTTATGTGGCGGTAGCAGGTTCCCTTCAAAGAAATATTTCAGAATGACCATATATTTGACCTGCAATAGCTGATGAATGATTGTGCTCTAGAGGTGTCGTGAAATAAAACAATCTTTCCTTTGGAGATATTTGAAGTTAAAACATGCAAAGTTAATTTTGGCAAGCACATTAAAATTGTGGCACTATAAGTTTCAGCAGTAACAGGTTGGCTTAGTATCCCCTTATATTATAAGTTATAAGCATTAACAAATACTTAATATGCGCATGTATATCAAAGTTGGATGTGCAGGATCAAGTCTAGGTATGTGTTTCGGTTTCAAATGTGATACTTTCATCAGCCTATGCAACTTAAGCACTGTCTTGACGTAATTAAGCCATAGTGCTAACAATAGATTGAATAACTACACCTTTATAGCGTTCATCTTGAAGTATGACAAAGCTGGCTATGCAAGCTAAATATTATGTGGATGACAAGTAATAAATAAAAATAAATAGGAACAAAACAAACAAGAAAGATTGTTTGTTTGTTGGGGTTTTACATCCTAGCAACATCTATGGTCATATCAGGACGGGTACCGACTTGTGAGAGTGTGCACTCATGGCGAATTTATAGTGCTGCTTCACTGGGAGTTCAGGCCGCCAGCACCATGACCTTATATCCCACTCAGTCACATTATCCTGATACTGAGCTAACCAGTCCTTGCACTATCCTAATAGTGCTGAGCGCCAGGCTAGGTAGCGACAAGTATAAATTGTGTATGCCATTGGTTTGACTCGGCTGATAATCGAACTCCCCACTTTCCGCACGGGTAGTCTACGCTCTACCGATTTGGCTATCATGGAAGGTGATGACGACAAAGCATCGTTGCTATGTAAAGTGCCACAGGAGGATTTCCTGTTGTTGTCACCAAGAAAACCTGCAATATATGACACCTGCTTCATACTGGCAACAAGAGTGTTTGTCTGACTGACCGCCTGGATGTAGGCGCCATGAATATTGATGCAAGCGGTGTGACGTCATTTACGACTGTGATGTGAATTTGGTCGGTTAGTTGCTAGTACTCACTGGTTAGGTGGTTGCTATTGGGAGGAACGCGTGTGGATCCCCGCTTCGGCATGGTGTACTCACTGCTGAACTTGTTTAGGAACAAACTCAGGTGGTGGGTTGTGTATGCACTGTGGTTCTGTGTATGTGTGATTGTGATAGTGTGTACAGTTTGGCCGAATTACAGTGATGAGAACTTTGTTGTTGTTGTTGGTTAAACAGTTTATTCATCTGAATATATTTGTTCAGGACCGAACTTGTGGGTATTAGAATAGCATTGTGTTATAATTATATGCTGTGCAAATTGTATTCAACAGTTATTGTATACCTTATTCTATTTCATTTTTGTGTAAATAATCCCGAATTGAAAAATTGTCAGTGCTTCGCGCTGCCTAAATAACTTATTCAGCAAAATAAACATTTTGTGTTAGGCTATTTACGACTGGTTTCTTCACAGTTTCTCTGTAGCTACACACGGAAGAGTGACAAGACAGAAACATACGCTTCCCATGTTTATTCTTAATCTCCATTCACCACAGCATCACAAGACCAAGTGACCCGGTGTTGCAGTTTCCGCGGCACACAAGTTTGCGAGGGACACATCCATTCAAATGCATTGTCAATGGCCGTGAGCAAATCTTCATACAGAAGAAGTGAAATATCTCTACAACCACACCACCTAGAAAAAATCCCTTGGTACACATGTAGAAAACATTATATTAAATTGATAAGGGTAGGGTTCTGGATTTCTATTAATTTTGAATAAAACTAATGTTTTGCACTGCGTATACCAGCAAACTCAAGGCATTGTCAATGGTCGTGAGCAATCTGCATACAGAAAATACAGCAAAAGTGAAATATCTCTAAAACCACACAACCTAGAAACAAATCGTTTGGTACACATATAGAAAACATCTTTACCAAAAACATTATATTAAATTTATAAGGTTAGTGACGATGCTGTTTGATTTTGACGCATGCGCAGAAGCGATGTGTCCCTCACAAACTGGTGTGCCGCGGAAACTGCAACACCGGTCCCTGACAAGCCAGGTCGCAGGTAGCCTCTCATGGTAGGGAGAGCCACTAGTGGATGCAGTATGGGAAGTCCACTGAGGCCGTACTCGATTAACATGACCCGGGCGACTTGGGTCACCCGAGTCGTCACAATTTCAAATCGAACAATGCGAGTGGAGTCGAGAAATACACATGCCATGTGCAAAACGACCCGACCCCAGTAACCCACCTCTTGGCTGGGGTTTGCTAGGAGTGATGACGTCACATCTGTGCTGGTACATGTAGGATAACAGCTACCAGTACAAGTCCCATGTGTGGTTTTAATGCTTTTTTTTGTTAATAACCCAGATTGTCAGCTTCTACAATCATAAAATACTTTAAATCCTATTTTGCTGTACTTATATCGGTTATTGAAAAAAAATATAAAGTTTTAGATTAAGCCACCATTTTGTCCACCCTGAGCATATTCGTTTATTCAACCCGAGTCTGTAGGATGTCCGCATGCGCCAAAAAGTGGTTCGGGTGACCCGAGTTGATTAATCGATTTCGCCCACAGAGACCAGTCCACCGGTGTCGCAGTTTCAGTTCTCAACCAGACTCAGTTCTCAACATCGCTTCTGCGCATGCGTCAAAGCATCTGCGCATGCGTCAAAGCATTGTCTGCGCATGTGTCAACATTAGCCCGATTTAAACGATCGCCGCAAATCGCTGTCACTATAGTGTCAGTGTGACTAACCTTATAAATTTAATATAATCTTTTCGGTAAACATGTTTTCTATATGTGTACCAAGCGATTTGTTTCTACGTAGTGTGGTTCTAGAGATATTTCACTTTTTCTGTACGAAGATTGCTCGCGACCCAAAACAATAACAAATAAAAACTTGAGTTTGCCGGTGTTGCAGTTTCAGTTCTCAACTAGAAATCCACAACCGTAACCATATCAATTTAATATAATCTTGTTGGTAAACATGTTTTCTATATGTCTACAAAGCGATTTGTTTCTAGGTGGTTTGGATTTAGAGATATTTCACTTTTTCTGTATGAAGATTGCTCACGACCATTGACAATGCGCAGACGACGCTTTTAGATTTTGACGGATGCGCAGAAGCGATGTTGAGAACTGAAACTGCGACACCGGCTAGTATGCTGCCACCTGACACAGAAGAACTGCGACAGGAAACGGCACAGTCCCTGCAGCCACCACATCTTGTACGGACTACTACACCCCCCCCTCCCCCGCTCCCAGATTCTCACTGCTCGCAGTAGGCGAACTGATGAAAATCGAAATATGATAGGAGGCCACATGAGACCCTACTAGACAAGGAGAGAAGCCTTACAAACGTCTTTGTATCCATTGCCTAATACCTATATCTATAAAGTAAAGTAATACAACTAACTTGAACATTAAACTAAATATAGGTTTAACTAGATGTCGTGAAAAAAGGAATTTTAAGTGTTTTTCTCTGAATAGCCTCTCCCAGTCACTAGTTGTAATATATTTTAAAGTGTCTCTCGCTGGGAGAGGGGAGAACTGGTCACATCACCCGTGTGATATGCCGCATACAGCTGGTTCCACCCTGGTATTTCTGCAGCCACACGCGGAAGAACGACGACAAGACAGAAACGTACACTTCCCACGTTTATTCTTAATCTCCGCCCACTGCATGGTACAAAAGACCAAGTGACCTACCACCTGACAAGCCAGGTCGCCGGTAACCTCTCACAGTAGGGGGAGCCGCTAGCTGGACACAGTACATGCACACGATGACCTACCCTCCAGCTAGCATGCCGCCACCTGACACAGAAGAACTGTGACAGTACACGGCATAGTCCCTGCAGCTACCCTGTGGTCATGGAGCTCATGCATGGACTACTACAATATTTACCCCCTCCCAAAAAACGAAACAGTGTTAAGTGAGGAACTACTGTATGTATATAAAATATATGTATATATATTTATATATGTGTATATTATACGCATATACAAATATAAATCGAGGCAACTAAGCAAATGAGAAGTAGGAGATGAGATTGGGAGGATATATTTATTTGTCTCTGGCCGAGCAAATTATACAAGCCCTACCGATGCATAAACGTAAAATAGGGTGGTGCCTGAAGAATGGATCGGGCAACAGTCGCCCGGTAGCGCCGGTGGTGGCGTCAGTCACACACATGCAGCAGCAAAACTGACAAGCAGTAGAATAATTTATGGTATATGACATCAATTTCTTATGCTAGCATAAGTACATAAATAACTGTTGTTTTACCGAGTCCGAGGCCTCGGATATTTGTAGTCCAGTCCCACCCTCCCTTCCCATTATGTTGGAGGTTTCTGGGCTTCGGTTTCCGAAGGAGATTTGAGCAAAATTGTTATAACAGCTAATATCACATAGGAAACACTAGTTCTCATCCGATCACCAAAGTTAAGCAATGGTTGAGCCCTGTCAGTACTTGGATGGGCGACGACATTGGAATATGACGTGATGTAGACATCCTGATACAGGCTAATCGTCTCTGGCAAATTTGCTAAAAAAGGAAATAGGCATAATTTCGGTAGGTTAGTTAAAGATTGTTCGGGTGGCAGTGCTATATCTCACTGGGCTATAAATATCCGAGGCCTCGGACTCAGTAAAACAACAATTATGTGTCAACTGTACCAAGGTAAGTCTCACATAATTATCCTATATATATATATATATATATATATATATATATATATATATATATGTTCTCAAATACACTACACGGCCCTGCACACTGATCCCCTTCCCACCCCTACTACACCTTCTTTCAACACCTATTACCTAACATTTTCCTTGAAATTGACATAAAACCCGTCTGATGTAAGTCCCCACTGCAATCTCAGACTTCCGATCCAATCATTAGGCCACACAATACAAAACACTTGTGATGGGTTCCAACAGTGGGTGGGTTTCTTGCATTTGGTATTGGTGACTGGATCCACTGATTTGCATATTTACACTTTAATATATGTATGTGTATTGGAGATATGTTATATCTTTTTGAAAAAAGAAGAGAGAGAGACAAAGGAAGAAAAAAGTTTCGAAGACAATTCTAGAACCATGCAATACCATGTGATGCATATTCACCAAGTGCATAATACTTTTGTTGAACTGGAATTGTATGCAGTTACTATTGCAACTAATAGTTTATATATATTATACTTTTATTATCGGACAGGATTTTCATGTGGTTATTATTGCAACTGATATTATCATTTATGTACCAACAAATTGTACTGAACGGCTGGAAGACCAGTGCCCTGTCACTGACAAAAGGCATTAATCTAATATTAGAGAATATATATTTTTTAATGGCAAAGGCACAGAACCATTGGATTGTACAATTTTATTTAACAGTAGGTGTTCCAATAATAGTTCATTTAGGTAGAACACAACTAATCATCCTTTCCTCTGATTTTAGAATATTGGTAAATATATTTCTTGTTTTGACTTATATATAAGAGATCGATCGAAGAGTGAAAGATAAATTATGATGTGGCATATTCCCTCCTTTAATTTTGTTATTGTTTTTTTTGCTTCTTTAAAACCACACCAAAATTGATCTGATTAACAGATTTTTCAGCAATTTCCCCAAGATATCGGCTCTCACTTTATGGTCATTGTCCAATTTTAAAATTAAGAATTAAAAAGATTTTTAAAAAACCTTGTACTGGCAAACAGTTAGTTATATGACGTCCCTGTGCCAATAATGTTGGCCTTCAGCCACTGAGTATTATGGTCTACTGCTAGCAGGGCGTGCCAGCCACTGTTAAGATTTTCGGCTCAATAGATATGTGTAGCTAAGTGTGCCTGTATGCGCCAGACTGCCCACATGAATGAACAAATGGCATGCTTAGTCCAGCACTGCGTATGTATGGTCATCTGTTACTTTCCCAAGGACCACTGCTTCGTATCCATATTGTTGAAAATTATCTATCATGTCTCATCAACACTCGTCTTGTTTTCTTTTAGAACGGGGAGCGGTCTGGGAGGCGGATGGGTGCGCTCTCCAACTTCTTTCAGAGCCTCAACCCGAATAAGCAAAAGAACAAACAGGTGGAGTCACCATCAGTTGGCAGCAGTAGCCACAGTCAGGTGTGTAGTTCTACCCAGAAAGAGTTATTGCATTCACCCGATGTTGGGTCAGAATCGGTTTTCCATTATTGTACCATGGTTCAGGAATCCAGCTTTATGTTTGAGTTGATCCGGCTTATGTTTGAGTTGGAAACTGTTAATGGCAACAGTAGCCACAGTCAGTCAGGGGTGTAGTTCTCCTACCCAGCAAGAGTTATTGCATTCACCCGATGTTGGGTCAGCATCGGTTTTCCAACATTGGAGCATGGTTCAGGAATCCAGCTTTATATTTGAGTTGATCCAGCTTATGTTTTACTTGCAGCAGCCACATTCAGTTTCATAGTTCTCCAGGGTTCCCACGGATCGTTAAAAAGTCTTGATTAGTCCATTTTCAAGGCCTTGAAAAGTCTTAAATATGGTAACCTTTCTATGAAAGGTCTTAAAAAGGTCTTAAATTGGATTTGGCCACTAATATTTCTTCAATACATTGTACCAGCTATCTTCACAAAGCACAAATGCCCGTGGAGCTGAAATATCCATAAATTGCATGACCTCCCTCATTTCTGTTAATATTTAATTAAATATGTATGTTACATTTTCCGCGGAAATAGGTATTAAGTTGTATGAGAATTGGTATTAAAAAGTCTTAAAATGGTCTTAAATGTGATTGGCTGATAGGTGCAGGAACCCTGTTCTACCCAGCAAGCATTATTATATGCACCCAATGTTGGGTCAACATTGGGTTTCCAAAATTGGCCCAAGGTTTATGACTCCTATTTTCTATGAGTTGATACTGTCAAAGGACAATGGTAACTGAAATCAGGTGCGTAGTTCTACCCAGCAAGAATTATTATGCTGCCCAATGTTGGGTAGGAGTTGGAATTCCAATGTTGACCCGGTTTGTTCAGTATTTTGTAATAAAGAATTCTATTTCGAGTTGGAAACCATACTTGAAAAACATTAGCTATTTAGATACATAATGCTGGTACCTAACCAGAATTATTTTATGTTCAGTTAGCATCAACTTTGTATTTGTCTTACACAGAAAAGATTTTTGTCAGTATTGGAACAGTATCGGTTTTCAAGTGTTTGTGATGAAATGAATGGTATAACTATTTATTTAATAATTAACCGAGAACCAGATAGTAGTTGTAAATCTAAGAATCGGTTACTGACAATCACCAACAATTTCGTTATTAAGTTCTACTGTTGGTTAAATATTGGTTTAATAATTTTAACCAGTCGCTAATGTTGTCCAATTTAAGCGAGATGGGTAATTCTAAATGTTTTCAATGTTGACTCAATCTTGCTTTGAATAAACATTGACGAAATCCTATCCCAACGTCGTTCTGTTGGTTTTAAGCACTTGCTGGATAATTTACTCACTATTCCACCAGTTTCCATTTTGGCCATATCAACATTTTTGGTTATATTGTACCAATATTAGAAAGATTTAAAAAAAAAGCAATTTGCTATTTGGGTCGTTCTCAGTAACTGTACCACATTTGTGGCATGGAAACCGAATGTGAAAACATTCCAAATAATAATATAAAAAGAAACGTTCCAAATAATATCACAATCCATGTTCATATGAAGGTCTGCATGTTGTGCATATGTCAAAGTTAAAAATAAATATTCACCTTTTGATTTTGATCTTATACGAATTGAGAAAAACATAAAAATTAACTGTGTAATATCCATTCATAACATCATTTTAACACATCCATAACATCATCTTAACGCACACAACAAATTCAAATAAGATTTTATTGATTGCAGTTAGGCAAAGCTGATCATGGCTGACAAGAACAAATGTTTAAGACAAGTTTGGGTAGATGCATGGTGTTGATATACAAATTTTCACATTTCCATTAAAGCAACAATCACAAAGTATATTTTTTTCTGCATTTTGTGGGATAGATTAAATACATGTAGTATTGCTAGCATTTTAAATACACAGAGGCAACAATAACTATTAGACTTGCTACCTCCTCCCGCACCCCAACAAAAGGCTTATTCATTAACGATGTAACATGGAAACCTAATATGTGGTATACAGTTTCGGAGAATGACCCATATATATAATGCCCCATCTTTCACATAAATAATGAACAGCTAGTGGAGTAGACGTTCCTGCTTTCCACTTGTAGAGTTCCAGTGGGAGCAGCCATTCCATCGAGAACAGCCCTTCCACTGGTAAAAGGCAGACGGCTTCTCAGAATGTGGTGCCCACAGCGACTGTTCAGCCCAGCTCCCAGAGCACACTGTCTGCATTGACCAGCCACTCTGTCTCCCAGAGCACTTTGCCACCCATCGCTGCAGAGTCAAAGGGCCGTCTCACAGTAGACACACCAAGCAAGCCACTGTTGCTGGGACCACTCACGACCAGTTCCAGCAGTATTATCATTGAGCCTCTAGGAAGTGGCGGTAGCTCCCCTAGCGGTGGGTCATCTGGTCGGAAATCGAGGCTCTCGCCCAAGCCGCTGACTGATGCGCTTCTCCAGAATGGACACTCGCCAACTACGCCCACCAGATCTTTGGAGCAGCAGCTCCTTCCACTCAGTCCTTCCTCACATAGGCTCCAACCGAACAGTGCTGATACCCAAAACGAGGTGCAGATCAAGAGTCTGGAACAGTTAAAGTAAGCTTTGTTTGTATGCAATTGTATGCAATGCATCACTTCTAAGGCAAAGCTGTGTTGGGTTTCTTACTGCTCCTTGAAAGGTTGTTTTTTACTTTCTTTTTTTTTCTTGGAAGATTTATACTGCCTATCATGGATAAGTCTGAATAGACTTGTTTTCACCATTAGACAGTTTGTCGATAGGAAGCCTGAGCCTACACTTTTACCGACCCAAGGGATTTTTAACCTCCCACACCACATAGACATAGTATGAGAGCAACTGGCCTTTGATGATGCTGTATGTTATACACAGTGGTGGAATTCCAAATTGGCAGAGATGGGGCCACGGGGAATCGAACCACTGACCTTCAGATTAGGAGTCCGACCTAGAAAAAAAAGTCAGACACTCTAACCACTCCGCCATAGAAAACACTATCACTATTAAAATATACGTAAGCAGACTCAAAGGACCAGTTATCACCATCCTAAAATGTTGTTATCGCTTCGCAAAAGTATAGACTGGATGCGGTGGCTAAATCAGTAACAGCACAGGCTTCCTGTGTGGAAGGTCGGGAATTTAAATCCCAGCCAAGTCGAACCAATGACGTACAAAATGTATAATTGTCGCTACCTAGCCTTGCGCTCAACATTACTAGGATAGAACAAGGACTGTTTGGCTCAGTATCAGGATAATGTGACTGAGTGGGAAATTTGGGTCATGGTGCCGGTGGCCTGATCTCCCAGTGGGGCAGCCCTATAAAGTCGCCATGAGTGTGCCCTGTCATAAGTCGGTACCCGTCCTGGTATAAACTTAGGTGTTGCTAGGACATAAAATCCCACATAAAATGCACCATTCTACAAGGCTGGAAGACTAATCCGTCGGCACTGAAATAAGATTATTCAGAAGAATAAATATTTAGCGGCCGAAAAAGCTTCCTCACAATCCCCTCCCCCCCCCCCCCCCAAAACCATTTGATTTAATGACTGAAAATCTGGTTGCTTTATTTGATTTTTGTCAGGGCTGACGTGAAGCGGGCCAAAGAGACGCAGAACTGGAAAGTGGTGAATGAGTACTACTCGACAACCTTCGACTCATTCTCAGGACTCAATGCTGCTTTCAAGGTCAGAGACAGACCAATCAAGGTCAACACAGCGCCCCACTTTTATTGGTGTTTTGATGTAGTCGATCTAAATTAAAGTGGCATAGTCCGATGCTTTTCAGTGTTTTCCCGGTTATTTTTTAGATACATCTATTAGGCTGATAGCTGTGATTTACTTTACTTTAGTTTGGATTGACTTTTATTTTTAACTTTGGGGATATTTGAAGTGGAAACATGCCAAATTATATTAGTTGTGCATACCGAAATGCTGGACACTATACGTTGGCTTCAGTAGTGATAGGTTCTATTAAACTTATTTACTATTCCCAGCGATGCAGCAATAAATCAAATAAATGCACCAATATTTAAGTTTGATATGTCGGATCAAATCTAGCTAGGTGTTTTGAATTAGAAAAGATTATATTTTGACCGGACTATACAGCTTTAGGGACATTTATTATTTTACAGATTTAATTTTAAAACATTAAGCCAAATACAAATAAACTGTTATTGGGGCTGTGGTTAAAGTGTTTTGTATTATACTCTCTCAATACATTAAACATTTTCGATTATCCGCTTGTTTAGGGTTTCACGTCCTGGCAACATCTAAGGTCTATATCATAACTAATGTTCTATTGGTAATATTAAGTGGTCTCATATTTTACCGACCATATGTTCTAAGATATTTTAGTATTTTACTCACCTTACGTTGTAGTATCCTGGCCATGGATTGTAACTAGTATCTGAATGGCAGTTGATTATAATCGATATATTGATGACTTCGACTTATGATCTTTATGTTTATAAGTACTGTAGTTACTTTTTGTAACTTTAGCTATCGGTGGGACCACGAGATAAATCTGAGATACATTTTTTTGTCATTTGACATACATTTCTGATTTCTTGTAAATTTCATTGCCTAGGTATGCCTAGTGAGGTTTTAGCCATAATAAACATCTTTGTCGATTAAAGCAACAACAAGAGGTAAATTTTATGCTGTTAATTTTGGGTCTTACGTACTAGAAATATCTAAGATGGTATCAGGTCAGGTACTGCCTTGTGGCAGTATGCACTGACGATACTGTAGTGGTCTGCACTGACCTCTCAGGCAAGGAGCCGCATAGACAGGTAGGCGTGGGTAGTGTGTTGATATCAGGGTGCCTAGGTGGTGTAATGGTTAGCACACTGGCCCGGAATGCAAAGAGATGTGGGTTCGAGTCCCGCTCTAGGCGCAATATTTCCCATTTTCATCACCCCCACGACACTCGTTCCGTGACCAGGATTCTGTGCAAGCTACGCGTTGTATAGTTGTTGAACCTACCCTGTGTATGTAAGTGCGTTGCATTGCCTGTATGTATGTAATTGTAAGCATTAAAAGACTTACAATTCCAGGGGGACGAGTGTAGTGGTCTGCACTGACCTCTCAGGCAAGGAGCCGCATAGACAGGTAGGCGTGGGTAGTGTGTTGATATCAGGGAGCCTAGGTGGTGTAATGGTTAGCACACTGGCCCGGAATGCAAAGAGATGTGGGTTCGAGTCCCGCTCTAGGCGCAATATTTCCCATTTTCATCACCCCCACGACAATACCTTTATAGTTCTACCGTGGAGTACTGTGCCGCCGGCACCATGACCTGTCATATCATCATGAATGTAACTTATAAGCCAACCGGTCCTTTCCTTGTCTTGTTCTAGTAATACCGAATGTCAGGGTAGGTACCGACAAGTCATCAAATTAATAAGTCATTGGTTCGATGCGGCTGGAGGTTTATCCCGCGACCACCCATATCGGAAGTGAATGCTGCAGTCATCTGTGGGGGACCAGACGGGATGACCGAATGAGTTGAGCGTCCGTCCCCTGTTTTGGTCAACCGTGGGATTCGAACCCACGGGTTCGAACCCTGGTCGACTCAAACTGATAACTTAAAAATTGATACTTATCGCTTCCTAGCCAGGCGCTTGACATTATTAGGATAGGGCAAAGACTGGTTGGCTCAGTGTCAGGATAATGTGACTGAGTGGGATATCATGTCATGGTGCTGGTGGCCAGGTCTCCCACTGGACAGCACTATAAAGTCGCCATGAGGTGGAGAGAATGGGGCTCGGAGGCCTGAGCCGAGCCGGAGCCGGAGCACAGCAGGGGCGGAATGTGGGTATGGGGGGGAGGGGGGAGGGCACAGCGACAGGCACCGAGGTGAGAGCGTGGTGTTTACATCTAGTATCAAGGGTCGGGTTAACAGCACAGTAGGTGAGAATAAAAGAAATAAAACTTGCACTACACCAGATAAAATTCTGTTATTTAGGACGAGTCAATGCTAACTCACAACTTTTGGCCGGTTTACATTATCCTGCCCACCAGTACAGCTCTGAGCAGCAAGCGGGTGAACGTGTAGTTAGACTATCCTTGCCCGCCGGTGCAGCACTGAGCAGCACATCATTCTCAGATTGTCACATTCATCAATCAATAGTTCCGTCCTCTAGTCGAGGGTTGGATGCAATGGTTCTCCACTTGTCCCAATGGTGTGCTGTTCTGATAGACTGTGAATAATTCAAGCCTGTCCACTGTGAAATATTTGTAAACCATGATGTTCTTGGTCTCCCTCTCCCTCTTCACCTTCCCTTCCAACAATGTACGGTATATTGAACTCTGACGAATGATGTGGCCAAAATAAATAAGTTTCTTTTGTCTGTATAATGGCTAACAAGCTTTTCTTATTTTTAATTTTTCTGAGAACTTCTTTGTTGGTGATCTTCTTTGTATTGTCACATTAGGGCATCTTAGATAAAGAAAACTTCTCGAATGCAATTATCCTAGGCCGCCGGGACAGCACTGAGCAGCAAACGGGTGAACATGTAGTTTACATTATCGTAGCCCGCCGTTACAGCGCTGGGTAGCAAAGGGGGGAACGGGTAGGTTACATTATCCTAGCCCGCCGGTACAGGGCTGAGCAGCAAGCAGGTGAACGTGAAGTTTAGGCAGAATAAAGTATTTTTACTGATTGATTGATTGGTGGTTGCTTTACGCCGTGTCGGTAGCATAGGCCATAGTCACGGCGAGAAATGTTTGTTTTTGTTCAAACCATCGCTTTTACGTGTAAAAGCATATAATCAATTTTGTGTCAATGGACACTCATGAATTTTGTAAACTCACAATCATATAGCTAAATAAAAGTCTAAATGATAGTATTATTCACTGATGAAATTTGTTTAAAAACCTATATGAGTTGATACAAACCAGCTGCCCTCAAAAAGGCTAAAATGTTTTCTTGTTTTACTTTAGTAAAAAAGGTCTTTTAACTGTCACCGTGATAAGGAGAAGCGAGCAACCGTTAATACAATTTAAGAAATAATACTTGCACCACTTCAGATGAAATTCTGTTAATTAGGACAAACCATTGCTGAGACCAAATTTTTGGTAAACACGAAAGGCGATGTGCACAGGCAGACAAGCGTCAGCAGAGGTGTGATTGACCGGGTTGTTGGAGTGGGGAACTGTTCTATGTTCCGGATGAGTGAACCCCGGCTGGTGGGGTTGGGGGGAGGGGAGGTGTGGGCGACCTGCCGAGTGCGGGACTGGGGTGTTGCAGCCATATAGGCGTGTATCTGTCACTATCACCGCGAAAACCACATGCAAGCAAATTTAATAAAATAAAATAAATGCCACTTGCACTACTTAGATGAAATTCTGTTAATTAGGACGAGTCATTGATGTGCCTAATTACTGTCAGCGCGATACGGACACCGAGCAAACGTTAATAAAATAACCCATAGCCCTCACAATATCGCAAGTCGGTACCCGTCCTGATATGCCCTTAGATGTTGCCAGGACGTAAATCTCCAACAACCAACCATCATCTGTAGGGTTTGTACTATTTCAGCGGGACCCCAGTAAGGAGTACAAAACCACCGAAGACTCGGGGCTGAAGTTTGATGAGCTCTACGGGGTCTACGACGTGCTCTCGGTAATGGTGAGTTTCTTTCGTTTCATTAAGGGGTTCTTCACAATTATCAACATTTTCACAAGTGTACAAAACATGCACTTTTTCATTACTCTCCCATCCACTCCCCACAAAGTGTACACTAATAATGTAGATATTTTACAATTGACCTCCTAATGTGTAACTTAAAGTTGCATGGTCCGATGGTTTTGTGTTTCTGTCATTTTCTGAGAAATTAGGTTGATCATTATAATCTACTTTGCTTTAGTTTGCTGTAACTTTTATTATAAATGGCTCACTTTTGAGATATATTTATGCAACCATGCAAAATTAATTTTGGCAATAACCCCAAAACTCGGGCACCATAGGCTTCTGCAGAAACAGATTCAATTATATTACCTCATCCTTCCCTTATATGTGGTGACAAATATTTGACAAGTGCACCAGTAATCAAGTTAGATATGTAGAATCAAATCTAGATAACTGCTTTGGTTTTGAAAATTTGATGTTTTCATCGGACTATGTAGCTTTAAGCGGTTGTTCATAATTATCAACATTTTGACAAGTATACGAAACATACACTTTTTCATGACGCCCACACCCACTCCCCACAAAGTGTACAATAATAATGTTGATATTTTACAATCGACCTCCTATATGTAACTTAGGGAGTCCTTCACAATTAGCAACATTTTTAGAAGCGTACGAAGCCTACATTGCGGGGTCACCTTCTATGACATGTAAAATTAGAGAGAGAAAAAGCTTTGACCAGTGATCTCTACCTTTCAGCCTCAAGACATTCAGAAGGTTATTTTGAAGGCAGTTATCAACAGTCTACTGAAGGACAAAAAGTAATTATATCTGTTGTAATTTTTGTTTATTTCATAAATTACTCGCGAAGTTAATAATTAATTTTTAAACACCCACCCACCAAAAAAAAAGGGAAAAAGTGGTCTTTAATATTACTTTAAAACCTCCGTTGTAAGCCAAACTGCATTATATAATGCATGCATCTCTATTTGTGATTTGTCATTGTTTGTTTGTTTGTTTGTTGTTGTTTTACGTCCTAGCAACATCTAAGGTCATATCAGGACGGGTGATTTTTCACATTTTTCACATGAGCGGCATTCTCACATATGACAAAATACATAAAATTAATCATTCTGCTCTAAATTGGATTTTTCTACATGCTGCATTTGGCAAATTTTCCTATATACCACATGAGACTAATTGCTCTTATACCACCACTATTTAGTTCTTCTCTCTTTTGTAATTGAAATGAACAAAAACCTAACTTTTTCCATTTAAGCATCCGTATTTGTGGGACATTATTATTAGATATATATTGTTGGTACATTAGTTGATTAAGCAGCGGAAATTTCAATCGCGGACGATTGGTCTTCCTCATTCCACTGCTTCTTGCCCTATCCTAATAATGCCGAGTCCCAGGCTAGGTAGTGAAAAGTATAAATGTTTACGTCATTGGTTTGACTCGACCATGGTTCGAACCCGGTGTGGCGGTTTCAGCGTGTTCCCGTGCTCAGACGTGTACCTCGCTTCTGCGCATGCGTTAGAATCTAATAAACATGGCCGTAATCGATTAACACTACCCGGGCGACTCGGGTCATCCGAGTAGTCAGAATTTCAAATAGAACATGGGGGGTGGAGTTGACAAATACACGTGCCGTGTGTAAAAAAAGAATAACTTATATTAATTAAATGGAAATATATGTAAACTAGGCCATCATAAAATACTTTAAATCCTATTTTGCTGTAGTTTTATCGGTTATTAAAAAAAAAAAAAAAATTGTCCACCCGAGCGCGGAGAAACGTATTCGATTATTCGACCCAAGCTTATAGGATGTGCGCATGCGCCAATAAGTGGCTCGGGTGACCCGAGTTGATGCGAAATCCGTGCATGCGCAGAAGCAACGGGACACGGCTGAGCACGGGAACAAGCTGAAACCGCCACACCGGGTGTTCGAATCCCATGACCTACCTACCAAAACGGGAGGCAGACGCTCAACTCATTCGGCCACCACGTCTGGTGAACATATACAGTGGGTAGATCATGTACATATATATCAATGCCGAACAGGGCAGTTTTCGGTCCTGTACGAGGTATTCTGTCGTTCCATGATAACGACACTAGTACCATTTGACCCGTACTACTTTGAATATAGGCTAGTTCAAACTGAACTAGTCCGATACTCCAGTCTCTGGTTATAGAGTTGGGACAAGAAACAATGACAATACATGAAATGAACTTTGCATTCTACGTGCAAGTAAAAATAAAAGTGCTGAAGAAGTAAAAAGCTAATCTGTAATAATGTATTTCTGAGTAAGCGCTACTTTAAACGTGACTCTTCTGGGTCATTTCGTTTTAAAATTGTAGAAATATAGTCCCTGTGTTCTTTCAAGGTAAATAGCCAGTCTAAAATAAGCAATAAACAATACCAAATTTGGTATTATTAAACAATAAAACTCAATAGTGTGATGTGATAAATAACTAACATGGTCTTTCCACCGTTACGGCTAAAGGACTTGCTTATAATAGCTTGATATATCAAACTGTTTCTTTGTGTGCTTTATTTGTTGGGATTTTACCTGGCAACATCTACGGTCATATCAGGATGGGTGTCGACTTGCGCCAGTGTGCACTCATAGCAACTTTATAGTGCTGCCCCACTGAGAGATCAGGCCACCAGCACCATGACCTGATATCCCACTCAGTCACATTATCCTGATACTGAGCTAACCAGTCCTTGCCCTATCCTAGTAATGCCAAGTGCCAGACTAGGTGGCGAAAAGTATCAATTTTGCAAGCCATTGGTTTGGCTCGGCCGGGTTTTCAAACTCCTAACCTTCCGCACGGAAAGCTTGTGCTCTATCAATTGGGCCACGTCGTCCGGTCAGATATCAAACTAGACTCAGCCGCTATTGGTTTCGTTTAGTCTGTTATCTATCTGCGATAGGTGCATCCTATAACCCTGTAGTAGCCCGCACATGAGCTCCACCACCACCATGTGGTGGTGTCATGGACTACGCCGTCTACTGTCGCAGTTCTTCTGTGCCAGGTGGCGGGACACTAGCCAGTGGGCAGGGCCCTGGACTGCCTTTACTGCATTTGGCTAGCGGCTCCCCCTACCATGAGAAGTTACCTGTGACCTGGCTGGTCAAGGGATGGGTCTTGGTCTTGTCATGCCGCGGTGTGCGGAGAATATTAAACTTTGGAAGCGTATGTTTGTGTCTTTGTGGTTATTACACATATGCGATAGAACTAGAGGGACCAGGGAGGAGGAACCAGTCGTACATGGCCTATTACAACCCTAACGGTGGAACGACCATATTAAATGTTGTATGTATGTGTGTGGAGTTGTGTCTCTATGCTCCCTTCAACTCATAGATATTTATTTAACAATTTGCAAAGGCTTCAAGACACAAGCCGAATCTGGTAAGCAACAAGAAGACCATTTTAATGACTCCTTCCTAGGCAACAGCCTCTTGTGATGCAATCGTTTTATATACAAACATTAATGTTGTCATGGGGTGAAGTGACTTTTTTCTGCAAATGATGGAAACATTGTGCCCAGAGCAGGTTTCTCGAATCCACACTTCTTGCCACGCTCGGGCTAGCTAGCCTCCTAACCATTAGGCTATCTAGGCTCCCAGATGCAGCCACCCTCTCCACTACACCTGTCAGTTTGGCTTGTTGCCTGAGAGAGGTCTACTACATCGTTTTCACAAAATTGCATGAACCTACGCTTTAAGCTCATATTGAGTTTTATTTCCAGATTTAGTATTATCCCCATGTGTTTATATATATCCCCGTGCATGTGTGTTTTGTTTTATTTATTAAACTATTCACATTATAGAAGGAAAACAATCTTGAAAAGAGAAAACAAATCTATTTCATCCTTTATTTGCGTTCACTGTAAACAGCACACAACGGGGTCACTGTTCTCATATATGTCGTCACCTTCCTTTAATTTCGTTGGACATTTTCATTTTTGTATTTTGTGTGTAGGTTTTTTATTTAATTGTTAGAAATGAATCTCGCACTATGATTTATTGTGCACTTTGATGCATGGGTGTTTTGTGCTCAACCGAATTGCACCAGTGCTGTACGAAATCTCAAAATTCTACAATTTCAATCCAAAATAGCTCCCTGCATCAAGATTAAAAATGGAAAGACACAATTGTGCATACTTGAACATTTTGTGGATGAGTCGGTGGGTTGAGTGATGGCTATATGAATGTGGTAAATAGCACTAGATGTGTTTAGGTTTTTAACCCAGAAAAATACACACAAAAACCTGTCATTCCAAAGTAGATAAGGTTAGCCTGAAAGGCCTCAGAAGTCAACTGAATTAATTCATACTGTCAAAGGGATAGGGAGAAAGAGCACGCATGCACGAGAGAGCGGCATTTAGAGGTAAAGGGGCTGTCACATTAGGGTTTTTTGCGGGAGCGTACGGTGGCGTAAGCGCGTTACGTCATATACGTCGGTATACGCTGCCATATGCTACGCATACGCCGTCATACGCCGATCCTCCAACAAGCCTGTTTCCTTACTCAAAATTGTCAGCGTATGGCAGAGTATGGATCATACGCTGCTCATACGCTAGGCGTACGCTATGCATATGCCGGCATATGTTACGCATAGGTTAGGGGTACGTCAGCATAGGTTGGGCGTATGCTGGATTGACACCCGGCGGGTGTCTCTTGCGTACCCCCAACGTTCTGTAAAAGTGGTGTCACACTACGGCATATGGCGTTAGCGTATGGATTTTTTACCCATACGCCGTCATACGCTGTCATACGCCGTCATACGCGCGTCCGTCCAAAAAATTGTTGAGCATGCTCAAAAATTTTCGGCGTATGGCTCATATGCTGCTCATACGCTCGATGTACGCTATGCGTACGCCGACATAGGTTACGCATAGGTTGGGCATACGCTGAACTTGTCAATCACAACCGTCAAACCTCATCACAGTACGCCGTGCATAGGTCGGGATATACTTTGAATACGCCACCATAGGCTAGGGGTAGGTTAGGCATAGGGTAAGGATAGGTTAGGCATATGTTAGGCATGCGCTTCAGATGCCGCTGGGACCTCGTGCATAGCGTATGACGGCGTATGATGGTGTATGGGTCGAAAACCGCATACGCCGGTGTCGCAGTTTCAGTGCCCGGTCAGTTTCAACGCCCGGTCAGTTTCATGCGCATGTGTCAAAATCTAACATGATCGTCACTAACCTTATAAATTTAATATAATGTTTTTGGTAAAGATGTTTTCTACAAGTGTACAAAGCGATTTGTTTCTAGGTGGTGTGGTTTTAGAGATATTTCACTTTTCCTGGATTTTCTGTATGAAGATTGCTCACCACCATTGACAATGCCTTGAGTTTGATGGTACACGCAGTGCAAAACATTAGTTTTATTCAAAATTAATACAAATCAAGAACCCTAACCTTATAAACTTAATACAGTCTTTTTGGTAAAGATGTTTTCTATATGTGTACAAAGCGATTTGTTTCTAGGTGGTGTGATTTTAGAGATATATCACTTTTGCTGTATTTTCTGTATGAAGATTGCTCACGACCATTGACAATGCCTTTAGTTTGAGTCTATACGGGCCGTTGAAACTGACCGGGCGCTGAAACTGCGACACCGGCATATGCTAACGCCATACGCCGTAATGTGACAGGGCCTTAAATGGTCTAACTAGAGGGCTGAATTCATTTTTTAAATGTCACCGAGGGAGAGAGAGAGAGGGCGTTTAGAGGCGCTTGTTGTAACTCTGGTTACGTGGTTCATGTTTGCTCCGTAACATGGGTAATTCGGGCCGCGGCCCCGACTTTGCCGCTTCACTTCTCCGTAACGAAGGACGTCCGACACTGGCGCCATCTAGTTGGAATTCCCGGCCTCGAAGACGCGCTTGCTCCCCAGTGGTAGCACCATTGCCCATATATGCCATCTAGTGGGGTCCGGCCAAACCAATCTGCAGGGTCTGTACGGGGCCTGGAAAGTCTTGAATGGTCTTGAACTTCATTTGCCCCATTTCAAGGCCTTCACAATCCTTGAATTTAAGCTATTTTCGGTAATTAGTCTTGAAAAGCTTTGAATTCCATTAAACTGTCCCCACTGATCTAAATTAGTCTGAAATCACCATTTGCCATTTTTGGTTTTTCCTGAAATCCAATTGATTACATCACGGTTCCGACTACGCATGCGCTGAAAACGGCGTTAGGAGCAAAGCAAAGGCGTACGCCCATTGAGTTTGCCGATACGCGTAGGGCAAAACTCAAAATAACTAGAAATACATAACAATTTGGCATAAACATGGGCGGAAGGATGCAATATAATAATATGATGCATATGTTTAAGACACAACTCTCCATAAACCATAGAATATAAATAAAAACATTAATAAAATAAATAAAACTGACTCTGGCTATGGCTCTAACACTAGTCTGAGTGCCTAAATTTGTCTAAATCTAAATGCACATGGCATAAGATGTGCTGATTATATTGATGTAAATGCAATTCTGGATAAAAGATTAATATCTTAATTTATTATATATATTTTTTTAGTTGGTATTCTATGTTTCAAACAAGAGCTGAGATGAGCTGAAACTAGCACATTTCATAGCTGCACCCAGTGTATTAGCATGTGCCATGTGCTTCTCGTGGCTTTGTTTTGCTCTGATGCATCCCACAATGCACCGCGCCGCTGGAACCATGATGTAGTCTACCGAAAACAGTCTCGAATTCCTATGAAAAACAGCCTTGAAAAGCCTTGAAATAGCTTTGAATTCCATATTTTCACATGTGTCCAGACCCCTAATCTGTGGCTTGCGAGCGACCCACAAGCACTCACTTCGTTCTCAGCGGCTGAACCTGTCGCGCAGCATGTTAGGCTGTTCTCCAGTTTTCAACCACCCTACACTTCCCAGCTGAAAATAACAAGAATCTCGTCGGCTTAGGCACCTGGAATCCTCTCCTGACTTAAATTGCTGTATCTACTTGACCTAATTGATTGTAACTAACTGAGTAAGACTATTAAATGCTACTATTATATCGATATGCTGTCCCGCATTCTGAATTACCACTAGATACAAGATTCACCCCGTACTGTTCTGTATAGTTGGTAAGAGATTCACCCTGTACTATTCTGTACAGTAGGTGTGAGGAACAATTAGTGGCGAGAGGATGGGTGAATAAAATGAGCAGATACATTCTTATTTTAGGAAGCAAAATCACATATATCTTAATATTTACCCGCTACTTTTAATTTGAAAAATATATAGTTTAATAGACTAAAATAGTCAAATCGACTATTCTATGGTCGCCATCTTGTCTCTTTGCGTTCTCTCCCATTTGATCAACTCTGTGCCAATATAAGTAGCCATTGGATACTGGAACCAGGAATTCCACTTCCTGTTCCATACTAAAGCAATGTTCGCCCGTATTTGGACTACATTGTTATTTACCCCTCCTGCAAGTATGGGGTGAATCTTTTATCTAAATTACCACCAATGTTCATGTTCTGCCAGTGAAATCTTTCTCTGGAGTTGTCAGCAGATCACCAATTGTCATCTTCTTATTGATTTCGAGACGTAAATGAACAGCATAGATGCGGTGTTGTTAATATGTTAACATTAACCGACTGACACAGTTATGAATAAGGGACAAGTTTTGTAGTACAATGTAGGTTATAAAAGGTTCCATCTGACCATTTTAAAAACAATTTTCTTAGGCCTCACACGAAGGACGACCTGAGGGCGTATGTTATCCTACTGCAGGTATTTATTCCAAACTTAATTTGATAATTAGCGATCAATGAATCTAAGTATATTTCAGTTCTATTCAATAGAAAAGGTCTAATGAGTCTAAGTATATTTCAGTTCTATTTGATAGAAAATTCTATCCTTGGCCTATCAGGATCAGGGGTGTATAAGTATTAAATCCACCACATGATATAGATGTATTTTGTATATGTGTGTGTTATTTCAAAGTTTATATATTTTTTTCAAGGCCAGGACACTGTTTTTTCCAACTTGTAAGTCAAGTTATAAATATTTGTTCATAGCACGACTTTGCATCTCTGAAGACTAACCACAAGATCATTGTGTTGTCATGTGGCATATTCGCGGGTGTTTGTAATGTGCTTTTGTGTTTTCAGAACCCTCAGTTTGAGAACATCGCTACTTACGTCATCTTTGCCCACCTCCTCCGGCAGGTGGCAGCACTCCAGGACCAGGACCACCACTTTCTCGTCCACTGGTTCAAGCGGTCAGTACTATCTGTACACAATCATCCAAGAAATGTTTGCATTCAGGTTATCGTTTGTTGTCCGCGAAATGTCGTCTGGTGTCTGAAATCTCGCCGGGTGTCAGTGAAATGTCGTCTGGTGTCAGTGAAATGGCGTTGGGTGTCAGTGGAATCTCGTCGGATGTCAGTGAAGTCTCGTCTGGTGTCAGTGAAATCGCGTCAGGTGTCAGTGAAATCTCATCTGGTGTCAGTGAAATGTTGTAGGGTGTCAGTGAAATCTCGTTGGGTGTCAGTGAAATCTCGTCGGGTGTCAGTGAAATGTCGGGTGTCAGTGAAATGTCATCGATTGTCACTGAAAGCTCGTCGGGTGTTAGTGAAATGTCGGGTGTGACTGAAATGTCATCTGTTGTCAGAGAAATATCGTCGGGTGTCAGTGAAATATTGTTGGGTGTCAAAGAAATGTTATCTGGTGTGACTGAAATCTCGTCAGTTGTCAGTGAAATGTTATCTGGTCTGACTGAAATCACCGGGTGTCAGTGAAATGACATCGGGTGTCAGTGAAATGGTATCTGATGTCAGTGAAATGTCATTTGGTGTCAGTGGAATGTCATCTGGTGTCAGTGAAATATTCTCTGCTATCAGTGAAATATTTCTGTTATCAGAGAAATATCATGTTACCATGAAATATCATCTGGTGTCAGTGAAATATTGTCTTTTATCAATGAAATATCATTGGGTGTTAGTGAAATATCTGCTATTAAATATTGGGTGTCAGTGAAATATTGTCTGTTATCAATGAAATGTCATCGGGTGTCAGTGAAATATCGTTTGGTGTGAATGAAATGTCATCGGGTGTCAGTGAAGGTCATTTGGTCTCAGTGAAATTTTAATTGTCATCTGGTGTCAATGAAATCCAGCAGCTACGTAAAAGGCTGAGGCTTTCGCTAAGTTATATTAATTATTGTAATCAATTAATGAAGTAAATGGTGATCGTTGGGAAAAGGGAAGATTCTGTAATAAACAATTTAGAATTAAAATAAGAAAAATAACCACATTCCATCCCTCGTAAAACCCTATTTGTGTGGGTAGAGCTAATTATGCGATATTCTCCGAATAAGTTGAGCGTCCGTCTTCCGTTTTGGTAGATCGTGGGATTCCACGGGTTCGAACTCCGGTCGAGTCGAACCAATGACTTAAAATTTGATACTTGTCACTTCCTAGCTCGGCATTATTAGGATAGGGCAAGGACTGGTTGGCTTGGTATCAGGTCATGGTGTTGCCAGCCCGGTCTCCGAGTGGGGCAGCAATATAAAGTCGCCATGAGTGCGCACTGTCCCGAGTCAGTTCCCGTCCTGATATGCCCTCAGATGTTGCCAGGACGTAAAACTCCAACAACCAACCTAATATTTTGAATTCCGAATAAAATAAAAATTCCTTTGGCTTTTTTTCAGCCTTGAAAAGACACGGTTCAAGCAGTTAGCGAACAAACTTCATAACTTCATATCATGTCGACTATTTCCACCCAAACAACAAGACTTGCCCCCCATGGTGAAATGCACATGGTGGATTCCCAGTGCTACAAAGGTCCTTGCTCTCCTCAGTAAGTTATTCTTTTGCTAATAAAGCAAAATTCTAGCAAGTGGTGGAATATACAGCAGGGTCCTTGAAAACCAGGAAAGTCATGGAATTTGTCTAAAGATCCTTGAAAATCCACGAAAATGACAAATCATGGGTATATTTTTGTATAGCTTATTTTCAGCGACGTGCCCGAACTAGTGAATTATCAATCAAAACGTGTTATCAATGATGATGTTAAACTACATATGATGTATTTTTAGTTTAATGTGCTTTTTGTTGTATTCTTTTAATTTGGGTGACTATTCTAATTTCTATATATCCAGTTGTTTGGCAAAATCTATATTTCTTTAATCATAAATAGCTGGGGTGTTCCATGCATATGGTCTTTTTTCATTAATCAATGTTGTTTTGTATTTAAAGTGATTTTTGTAGTTTTTTTTAATCCTGCCTCTTCATTTTTATATTAAAACCATACATACGTTCATTGTTATTTTTTATGCTTATTTGCATTTTTCATCTCGCACAGTAAATCGACTATGAATACAGCCGTATTTCGGGGTACTTTAATTTAATAAACATCTTAGAAACGTCCTTAAATTTTGCATTGAATGATCCTGGAAAGTCCATGAATTTGATATGTCAATATGGGTATGAACCAGTATACATAACCAGTAGGCCCTATGTGTAACCAGTGCACTAAAACAAGTGTATGTAATCAATGCATTATGTTATGTATAAACTCTTATGCGTATATTATTCATGCAATGTAATTATGCTGTAATTATCCTTCTCTATTGTCTTCCCCCAACACCTTGACCAATTGTATAAGTTTAGTGTGTTGGGTAGGTGGAGCTGGTGGTTGGTGTGCGACCTGGAGGGCAGGTTAGGTGCTCCAAGCAGCCCTACTCCCCGCCTTCCCTCCAGGTGGCCGCCTGCTCACCCTCCTTAAACAGCAAGGATTAACTATAAGCAGTATGCATAACTGCATGTAACCAGTATGTTAAACAGTGCAATTAAACAGTATACATAACCAGTATATCTAACCAGTGCATGTAACCAGTGTGCATAACAGTGCATGCAACCTGTTAAATAGTGTGCATAACTAGTACATGTAGCCAGTATATATAACCAGTATGTGTAATCAGTGTGTTAATCATCATCATCATGCTGTCGGTTGCGATGCGACAAAGACTGCTTTCGTTACTTGTCTGCACTGTACATTTCATGAAAGCTGCCTGCAAAAGTGTTGAAGTGCTGTTGGCTTTTGCAAGTTACCAGCGGCACTCTCTCGGGAAGCAAATAGAGGTTTCACAGTTTCAGTGTGTTAAACAGTGTGCATAACCAGTGCATGTAACCAGTATATGTAACAAGTATATGTAAACAGTGTGTTAAACAGTGAACCAGTATGTGTAATCAGTGTGTTAAACAGTGTGCATAACCAGTTCATGCATTAAAAAGTGTGCATAGCCAGTGCATGTAACCAGTTTATGTAAGCAGTGTGCATAACCAGTGCATGTAACCAGTATACATGACTTATGTTTTCCACTTTGTAGATGCAGCCAACAACTTAAGTCAACCGGCCATCATCTCACACCTGAACTTCTACAACAGCACGCTGGACCACCTTGACTTAATGAATGAATATTACACGTGGCAAAACCCCGCCTCTCACGGAGGGTGGGTAATTCTCCCGTTCCTTTTAAAGGGAAAAGGTATAGGCTGCTGAGACAGGAACCGTACTCCGACAAATACTCTCCAAGCGCAACCTTGTTTAGTTTTTATGTTTATAGAACCAAATATGTGTGGGGAGAGTAGTGGACCCACTTCACCAGAAGTGGGTCAGTGCTGAGGTCAGGGTGGGGGAGGGAAGGGGGGGGGGGTCTGAGGCTGGGACTGTAGCTGGCAGCTGTTGTTTTGAAAATGGATGGGTGAGTGGAGAAAAGGGAGAGTAAAACTGGGGTATTTTCAATTTTCTTTAGAGTAGTTCAGTCAGGAAATATATTTGCTTTAATGTAAAATATATGTTAGTACAATTACATTGCATAATTCAATCAGAACCACATATAGAAGGAAAACATTTCCCTTCTATGCGTATCTGATTGAATTATGCAATGTAATTTTACTGACATATATTTTACATTCAAGCAAATATAAAATCCTGTTTGAACTACTCTAAAGAAAATTGAAAATACCTCAGTTTTACTCTCCCTTCTCTCCACTCACCCAGCCATCTTCACAACAACAGCTGTCACATGACCAATCCAGGTCACTCTACACCACCAAGTGGAAAAGTTCAGTACAAAGCATGGACCACCCTGTGACACAAATTAGAACTATTCCGAATTTGTTTGTTTTCCCGACCACCGATACCCTTTCCCTTTAAATAGTTATTCTTTAATCAGGGAAGGAAGATCTCCGTGATTTCGCAGATGTCCGCGATTTTTTATATTCACCGATTAACTTCACAAACTGTCAATGTATATGACAGCAATTGGTTTGTTCTAATCCCATTCTTATGAGATAAAAGATTCACCCCGTACTTATAGTACAGGGGTGAACCATAACGTAGTCTAAATACTGGTGAAAACTGATTTAGTATGGAACCGGAAGTGGAGCCCATGGTTCCAGAATCAAATGGCTACTTATACCAGTGTCGTATTTTCAGCACCCGGTCATTGTCAGCGGCCTGTCATGGCTTCTGCGCATGCGCGGATTTTCGCACGTTGCGGCGATCACTGCTATTTGTTTTGTTTACACTCGGCGATTCGACGCTGATCTAGCTGCTACGTTAATATCGCTTGTAATTTAAGGTTAATTTAATTAAATTTCATTATTTGAGTATGTAATTCTGTTAAATATCATCGCATTCAATAGATTTCGGCCTAATCGGTCCCTAACACTGCCGGGTACCGTGGCTGAGCTTGTAGCCGGCGAGGGCATGGGTGTTTTGCATATGTCTTAAAATCCGCGCATGCGCAGAAGCCATGACAGGCCGCTGACAATGACCGGGCGCTGAAAATACGACACCGGCACAGAGTTGGTGAACTGAGCGAGAATGCAAAAAGATAAGATGGGGCGATAAAACGCCGCCGGTTTTATTTTTAAAGTTCCTTAAACTACATGTTTTATTATATATTTCAAATCAGAAGTAGCAGGTAAATATGAAGATTTATGTGAAGAATATATTTTGCTTCTTAAATTAAGAATTTACCAGCCCAGTTTATTTCCCCAGAATGTCAAACTTTTTCGCCAGTTTTTTTAATGGGTTGGTTTTCACCCCTGTGCTGGAAGTATGGGGTGAATCTTTTATCTGCATTCGTATATGACTTTAGATGTTGCCAGAACATAAATCCAAGCAAGAAAGAGTTTGGCATGGACGATAACACAGTCAAAATAAGGACTGTTGGAACCTGACTTCTGGCATTTTCCCACGATTCCCTGATAGTGCTAATCCTAATGGGGGGGAAATCCGTGTTTTCATGGAAATTTGCCATTGGTGTAATAACCATGGCTTGGTTCTGCCGGAACCCGCTAGGTGCCGCTAAGGTCTCGGCCTGATTTCCGCGTTTTTTGCCTGATACCATTTTCATCCCTGTTTAATTGTTTTGCCTTATTTGTTAAGACCTAATTGAAGGGATGACAAGATTTCCGCGTTTTCATTGATTGATTGATTGATTTCACGAAAAATGCTTTTTTTTTTTTTTTAGCTTTATGTCCTAGCAACATGTGAGGTCATATCAGAACGAGTTTCGCGAAAGAGCAGACATCCATTCACAAACCAGATACTACAAACCCAGTACCAGACTGTTATTTGCGATTATATGTATATCTGCTTAATTTTCTAGTTAATCTGTTGTTTATCTAACATATTTCACGCTATGTATTTAATCTTTTTTTTAAATCCAACTACAAACTGTTTGCAATTTGTAATTTGCCATTATTTGTAACGAAAAATCTCTTTAAAATGTAATAACATTTCTATTTTCCTTAGGGAAGAACTATCCTACAACGCTGTCAAAAGATATTTGAGGAATACAATTACATTAAAAAAAAAAAAATGAAACCAAGAAAATCGAGGAAGGATTTACCAGAATTAAAATAAGATGTTCTTGTTATATTTACTTTTTAGGTTCACATTTTGTCAGTACCCGTTCATTTTGAGTATATCAGCCAAACGAAGCATTCTACAACGAGACTCTGAGCAGCAGATGATCATCATGGCGCGGGTAAGTTTGAGTTTTTATTTATACGACCAACACCAAACAGGGCTGTTTGAGGTGTGACCATACAGGATGGCCGAATGAGTTGAGCATCCGTCTCCGGTTTTGGGAGATCGGGGGATCTGAACCCATGGGCTCGTGGGTTCGAACCTTGGTCGAGTCAAACCAGTGACTTAAAACTTTATACTTATCACTTCCTAGCCAGGTGCTCGGCATTATTAGGAGAGGGCAAGGACTGGTTGGCTCAGTGTCAGGATAATGTAACTGAGTGGGATACTGGTCATTGTGCTGGTGGCCTGGAATCCCAGTGGGGCAGCACTGTAAAGTCACCATGAGTGCGCACTGTCACAAGTTGGTACCCGTCCTGACATGACCTTAGATGTTGCTTGGACATGAAACAACAAACAAACAAGTTTTCGGTGCTATTCGAGGTGTTCAGTCCTTCTCTGCTAACGGTCCATTGGTCCAGCGCTACTTTCAATTTAGGCCAGGGCTGACTTCACAGAATATAGTTTGTTCGCTCCCGCCTATGACCAATCGTTAGCCCCGTGCCTATGACCAGTCGCTAGAGGCTCTACTTAGTTGGTTTGTTTGTTTGTTGTTGTTTTACATCCTAGCACCATCTATGGTCATATCAAGATGTGCACTCATGGTGACTTTATAGTGCTGCCCCACTGGGAGACCAGGCTGCCAGCACCATGACCCAATATCCCACTCAGTCACATTATCCTGACACTGAGCCAACCAGTCCTTGCCCTATCCTAATAATGCCGAGCGCCTGGCTAGGAAGCGACAAGTATCAATTTTGTAAGTTATAAGTCATTGGTTTGACTCAACCAGGGTTCGTACACACAAACCCATGGTCTACCAACACGGGAGACGGACGCGCTACTCCTTCGATATCTGGCTATAGCGTTGGGACAAGAAACAATAAGAATGCATGGCTTCTACTTTACATTGCAAATAAAAACTAAACAATTTTTTTTTAAAAAGCAGTAAAAATAATAGAGTTATAGATTTTTTTGTAATTCAAAAAAGATTATTTAAAGCTATTTCTTGACTTTTAGTATCAAATTAGCCAAAACCGGATGTCTGAATAATTTGAACTCCTACTCCTGTATAACAGGTCGTAGGGTTTTAACCACGGCCGAGCTTGACCGGACAAGATGGTTGAATGAGCTGAGCATCTACTTCCCATGTGGCAGGTTGTGGGTTTCAAAAACCTGACCAAGTCAAATTAATGTAACAGTGACATTTCTGCTGATTATTTTTTATTCCAGAGGAGTTTGGTGGCTAAGGTTCAAAGACGCCAGCTCCCTGACATTGAAATGCTCTTCTTGAATTTAACCGTCAGGCGCCTACACCTCGTCTCCGACTCGCTCAATGAGGTAAGCCTGCATGCAAACCACTTAAAGTGGCACAATCCGATGAATGTGTCGTGGGGATGATCAAAATGAGAAATAGTGCACCTAGAACAGGATTCGAACCCATACTTCTTGCCATTGCAGGCTAGCGTGCTATCCGTGCTATCCGTTACACTATCTAGGTGCCCTGATGCAATCACCCTATCCATGCCTACCTTTCTATGTGGCTCCTTGCTTGAGAGGTCAATACAGACTACAACACTCGCCTCCTCCTCTCCCCACCCCCCGCCATAGAATTGTAATGAAAATGGGAAAAATTACATCGAAAGCAGTCAGAAATGCCTATATATGGCAATAACGCCACTCGGTCCATCAGCGCCCACGACTCTCCAGTGTAATCAGTCGTCCCTCCTGTCGCTCATTGTGGTTCTGCTTTCACCTCCGTCGCCATTTTGTCCTCGCCTCGTGTTTCTTCCGGTACTTCATCTAGCAGTGGGTGTGCTCGAATCGAGTGTTTGAGACAGGTGCTGTCGCAGGACGCATATGACAGTGTTCGTTCACCGGTCCTGAATGTGACTTGCCACAATTGGAACAATGGTATTTAGGCATAATACACGCAGCGCAGCAAACACATGGTGAGATGAGATGAGGTGGCAAGCAGCCGTGCGGTGAGGTGAAAAAGTCACGAGGTGTGTCCCTCTCTGGTGTTGCAGGCCGAGTGCAGTGTCCACTGCACAGTGGCCTATTGTCAAGTGCGCACAGGCAGCGCCGCACGTGCGCCTAGCGTCGAACCCGCGAATCACAAATGGTAACACCCAGGTAACCGAAATAGAGTTGCCGGAGCTTAAATAAATAACACCTGTTCTTATTCTTCCATGGGTGAGCATCACACACTAACAACAATGGTTGATGTACCATCAATCAATCAATAGTTCCGTCCTCTGGTCGAGGGTTGGATGCAATGGTTTTCCACTTGTCCCGATGGTGTGCTGTTCTGATAGACTGTGAATAATTCAAGCCTGTCCACTGTGAAATATTTGTAAACCATGATGTTCTTGGTCTCCCTCTCCCTCTGCTGCCATTCACCTTCCCTTCCAACAATGTACGGTATATTGAACTCTGACGAATGATGTGGCCAAAATAAGTAAGTTTCTTTGTCTGTATAGTGGCAAACAAGCGTTTCTTATTTATAATTTTTCTGAGAACTTCTTTGTTGGTGATCTTCTTTGTCCATGATATTTTCATCATCCTTCGATATGTCAACATCTCAAACACTGCTAAACATTTGTACATTTTCTTTGAGATTGTCCATGTCTCAGCCCCAGACATTAGAGTAGACCACACATAACACTGAAGAATACGCTTCCGTGTATGTATTAATATCTTACTTTATGTTAACACTCTATGCATTTTGGAGAATCTTGTTCGGGCTATTGTTATCCTTATGTGTACCATATGCGATTTAAAAAAACGAATGGCACACAATAAAGAACAATTATATACCTTTTTCTCACTTGACCAAGATTGCCCGGAAGCATCACGACCTTAAGAAGAAGCTGAAGGTGACCTTCACCGGGGAGCCGGGCCTGGACATGGGCGGCCTCACCAAGGAGTGGTTCCTTCTGCTCGTCAGGCAGATCTTCCAGCCCGAGTATGGTGAGTGGCTCACGTGACCTACATAGAGTAGCTCGCATCCCACACGGGGGCGCGCATGGTTGCCACTAGATAAAGCATTCACCCGGTACTCGCAGTACACGGGTGAATACCAACCCTATATAAAAACGGTCGAAAATGCGGGTCAATGAATTGAGAGCCTAATTTCACAATCTAAGAAGCAACAATTATTCTTTACATATGTCTTATTGATAGCCCGCTACCTTTGAGTTAAAAAATATAATATAATATCTAGTTTAATAAGGTTTAAAAGTGAAATCTACGGCGTTCTGCGGCTGCCATCTTGTCGTTTTGCATTCTCTCCCATTTCATAAATTCTATGCCTATATAAGTATCCATTTGATACTGGAGGCAGGCATTCTACTCCCTGTTCCATACTAAAGCTATTTTCGCCCGTATTTAGACTACGTTGTCGTTCACCCGTGTACTACAAGTACCGGGTAAATCTTTGATCTAAGTTGCCGGACGCGAAACCAAAACTAGTAAGAACGCTGGCTGACATCCCGTGCAAACGATTGTTGATTCTAACCCTGACTGATTCAAAATCAGGGATGATATTTTTCTGTTCTTAAGCAGATTTTCATGGTTTTTTTCACAGCCTGGGGGCATTTTTGATATAGGTGTAAACGGAAATTTGTTTTCGGGATAATAATCTCGGCTTGATTTCCGCTTTTTTGTGTGCCTGAAACCACTATGATCCCTGAAAATAACCGTACAAAATTTATACCTGTCACTCCCTACCTAGCCCAGCATTACTGGGATAGGGTAAGGACTGGTTTGCTCAGTGTCAGGATAAGATTATTTTGCATGTGATATCGATCGGGCCATGCATAATTTTGGCCGCCTGGTCTCTCAGTGGGGATTACTAGGAAAGGGCGGAGAGAAGTGAAATGAGGAAGACCAATTGTTCACGATTGAAATTTCCCTTTCTTATTCAATGAATATAACCCCCGAATGAAAGATTATTATGATTAATGTTTCACTTTTATTTTGATTCTTTACTGCAGGCATGTTCACGTATGACAAGAAGTCGAAAGTGTTCTGGTTCAGCACTTCTCCATGTGAGACCTACCAGGAGTTTAATTTGGTCGGCGTTGTATCCTTTATCCAACTCCTCTCCACCTCCAAAGCACAAATATTTGCTCAATTACTCAAATTGCGATGTCTTTTGCTAATAAATGAATATTTTAACCTCTGCACACCTAAAGCAAAAACATATTTGCTCAATAACTCAAATTCCGATGTCTTCTGCTAATAAATGAATATTTTAACCTGTAAAAGGAAAAATATTGTCCTTCACTGGACTGTTCAGCTGATGGGACTAGCTGTGTATAACAGCATTATCCTGGACATCCGCTTCCCGCAGTGTTGCTACAAGAAGCTTCTGAGTCCGGCTGTCGTGCCCTTCAACAACCCGCAAGCGACTGTCGGCGTTACGCACCTTATCCTCAATGACCTGCAACAGACCCTTCCGGTAAATTTGTTCTTTCTAATCCACCTTTTAACCCCTTGAGAACGCCACGCCCTGCATTAATGCATTCCCACAGCAGGACACCACCTGTATTAATATTGCTTTCCCACAACAGGGCACCACTTGCTTTAGTGCCTACCCAGAGCAGGACACCACCTGCATTAGTGACTCCCCACAGTAGGACACCACCGGCATTAATACCTCCCCACAGCAGGATGCCACCTGCATTAATGCATCCCTACAGCAGGACACCACTTTTATCAAAATCTGTTCTCTGTGGCGGAGTGATTTTTATCTAGGTTGGACTCCTAATTTGAAGGTCGTTGGTTTGATTCCCCATGCCATCACCTCTGTCAATTTGCATTTCTACTGCTGTGTATCATTTAAAGCATCATCAAAGGCCAATTTCTCTCAGATCATGTCTATGTTGTGTGGGAGGTTAAAAATCCCTTGGGTCGGTAAACGTGTAGGCTTAAACTACCTGTCTAATGGGGAAAACAAGACTTCAGACTTTTTATCCATGATAGACAGGATAAATCTTCAAGAATAAAAACCAGACAGCAGGACACTATCTACTATAAAGCATCTCCACAGCAGGACACAGCTGCATTAATGCATCCGCACAGCAGGACTCCACCTGCATGGTATGCTGTTCGAAAAACAAACCTTTGGTTTTCAGATTTCAAAATTTCGACTTATGGGGTTGTGGACCGGTATTACCTTTCATCTAAGTGACAATGATCACCATGTCGCTTTAACCGTCAGGATCTGGCTCATGGCCTAAAGGAGCTGCTCGCATACGAAGGAGACGTGGAGGATGACCTCTGTATGACCTTCCAAGTAAGTGAGCAAACTCTTCAATTTGTTTGGCATATATTCATTCCTCAAGCGGGGAAATTTCAATTGTACAATTGATTTTATTTCTTCCATTGCTTTCCATCGCGTGTCTACATCTGATTTTTTACAATTTGTTTCTTTTCTCTCTCTTGTTGGTGAATGTTACTTATTCTAACTAATACACAATATATATAATGTCTAGTTTAATTCACAAGGTGGACAAAGTAGTGGTATACAGTGCTTTATTTCTACTACGTTAGTGCTGGATACATATTTTATCGAGTACCAATTAGGCATTACAGATATTTCATAATATTAAACATTATATTTGTGACGTCATAAAGTACAGATTGCTGTTTGTTTACTTTCTGCAGGTTTCCTACACCGAGTTCGGTCAAACAATTACACACACACTGAAGACGAATGGTGAAGACATCCCTGTCACCAAGAAAAACAGAAAAGGTAGGCCCTACCCCTTCGTGTGTTTATCATCACTATTCAGGGGGCCTAGATTGAGATTTTAAATGGGTATGCAGAAGGAATAAAGCGCGATGGAATAAAATGCTATAAAGCATCATATTCTTTTTAAGCTACATAGTTCGATGAAGCATCAAATTTTCAAAACCAAAACAATTATTTAGGTTTGATTCTACATATGTAACTTAGCTACTGATGCACTTATTAAGCATTTGTCACCACATAGAAGGGGACACCAAGTCAATTTAATAGAACCTGTTGCTGCAGAAGCCTATGGTGTCAGAGCTTTGGTGTGCTTGCCAAAACTAATTTGATATGTTTACACTTCAAATATCTCAAAAGTTAGCCATTTAAAATAAAAGTTACTTCAAGCTAAAATAAGGCAGATTATAACAATCAAATTAATGTATTAATCTCAGAAAAATGACAGAAAATCAAAAGCATCGGACTATGCAACTCTAATAATAACAATATATATTTGTAATCTCATGTGGTAGGCAACTGCATGCCTGCGTATATGGAAGCTAGGCCCCTGCTATAACTTCTTCTTTGCCAGCAGTAGAAACACCTGATAAAGAATACTAATCTTTAAAGTGAGTTCAGCTCACCATCAGATTATTTTACTGATTCAATTTTTCCTGGAATTATAAAATATGAACGTTTGGAAATGGGCTGTATTACTATTAGTTTGATTGAAGAGTTGATGGATGTTCTTACTCAGTAATTGCTAAGACAATTTCAATGCATCAGAAGACATGTGGTTATTGGTGCAACGTGAGTTCAAAGTATAGGTTCTATAGTGAAGAATGGGGCTGAGAGAGTCACCAATACCATCTATCGCCGTGTGACTCGGCATGCTGGGTCGTAGCTTCCGTTCATCCTCATGGACTGGTACAGCTCACAATACCTGTATTTCAAGGGAGTGTGGAATAATATCAAAGCTAGGATGAGGAATGTTAAGGATCGTCATCATCATAATCATCATTATAAGCATCATCATCATCATCACCACCAAAACCACACGACCACCAAAATCACGATGCCTTCATCATCATGGTCATCACCACCATCACCACCATCATCATCACCACCCACCACCGCCCTCACCTCCACCATAACGACTATCACCCCCACCATCACATTCATCATCATCACCACCACCAACCACCCCCACCCCACCACTACCACTACCACCTATCACCACCACCACCACCATCGCCATCATCACCACCAACCACCACTACCACCTATCATCACCACCATCACCACCGCTACCACCATCACCACCCCCACTACCACCATCACCACCCCCACCACCACCACCACCACCACCACCACCACCACCACCACCACCACCACCCCGACCACCACCAGATAGATGCTGTTTCGCATTGTTGTCCTGCTTCCTTCCACCCACTGTGACGCGTCTACCTGTGGTGTGTGTACAGAGTATGTGCAGCTGTACGTGGACCACCTGCTGAACAAGTCCATCTACAAGCAGTTCCAAGCCTTCTACCACGGCTTCCACAGCGTCTGCGCGTCCAATGCCTTAATTGTGAGCTCAGCCCTCTGTCTTCTCTTCTGCGGAACCTCTGCGCCATATTGTTATTATTAAAGCTGTAGATTAGATTAGCTGTATGCTCAGGCCAAGGTGCAGACTACACCATCAGGGCCCAGAACATGTGACTCTCTGTTCAGTTTTGTCATGCGCAGCAAAGAATTTGAACCTGCTGGTGATAGCTGGGTGTATCCTGGAATCTGAGATTCATCGGGTATTGCAGTTAACACCTTGTCAAGCTTCCTTTTGAACGATTGTATAGTCTGTTGAAAGCATAACATTTTTGAAAACCAAATAAAATTGAATTAGCTTTGACCCTATGTTATTATATTAGTGATAGTACTGTGGTAATTGTTAAATGCAATATTAGTGATAATACTGTGGTAATTGTTAAATGGAATATTAGTGATAGTACTCTGGTAATTGCTAAATGGAATATTAGTGATAGTATTGTGGTAATTGCTAAATGGAATGTTAGTGATAATACTCTGGTAATATCTAAATAAATAGAATATTAGTGATGCAGTACTGTGGTAATTGCTAAATGGAATATTAATTAATGACACAATAAACCATGGCAGATGCTGCGACCGGAAGAGGTGGAAATGCTGGTGTGTGGCAGTCCGGACCTGGACATGACTGAGCTCAAGAAGGTTGCCATTCTCGACGGCTACAAGATATCTGACCAGACAATGAAGTAAGTCCATTCGCATGTTCAGTTTGTTTGCATGTTGTGGTTTTACATCTTAGCAACATCAATGGTCATATAAGGATGGGTACCGACTTGTGACAGTGCGCACTGATGGCAACTTTATAGTGCTGCCCCACTGGAAGACCAGGCCACCAGCACCACGACCCAATATCCCACTCAGTCACACAATCCTGACACTGAGCTAACCAGTCCTTACACAGTACTATCCTAGTAATGCCAAATGCCAGGCTAGGAAGTGACCAGTGTCAATTTTGTAGATCATTGGATTGACTCCACTGATATTCTAAATCCTGATCTTCCACGCGGGAAGCCTGAGTACGCACTGCCGCACGTCAATGTCCATCCTCATATGACCTTAGATATTGCTGGGATGTAAAACCCCAAACAACACCAACAACTATTGACTGTTTACTGGTTACTGCTGCCAACGAACCAGGTAATGCCATGTGTGGGAAATGAACCATGTAAACAACACTCAACGTGTTAGGATTTATTTGCAGAACATATTATATAACCTAGTTACTCCCGCAGCCCTGATCCTTTGACAGGGATGCTGAACAATCCATTAGAAAAGAAAAGCCGGGAGGCTGGGTAACAGACCTGACCAGATAAATTCTTAATCTAAGAAGCAAAATATAGTCTTCACATACCTCTTTATATTTACCCGCTACTTTTGAAGGAAGAATTTATGAAACAATGGAGATTAATAGACCTTAAAAAACTCGAATCGAGAAAGTGTTCTTGAATGTTCTTGAATCTGATGGCCAACTTTTGACTTTTGTCATCTCTGAATGCCTTCACTGTGCTGGCTTTTCTGTGATGAACTAATGAATATCTTGAGCATCTTTCAGGAATCTGTGGGAGGTGTTGATCAGTATGCCACAAGTGCTCCAGAAGCGCTTCCTGCTCTTCTCGACTGGCAGTGACCGTGTGCCGATAGGTGGCATGTCCGAAATGACTTTCAAGATTACGCGCGTCGAAAACACAAGCATGTGAGTCAGGCACAATTTTGTTGTTTTTTACCTGTACGCAAATCTGTAAAATTGCAGACTTCCTGTGCGAAAGGCTAGGAGCCAAGTCAAACCAAGGACTTACAAAATTGATACTTGTCACTACCTACCCTGGTGCTTGGCATTACCAGGATAGGGCAAGAACTGGTTAGCTCAGTATCAGGATAATGCGATTGAGTGGGATATTGGGTCATGGTGCCAGCAGCATAGTCACCCAGTGGGGCAGCACTATAAAGTAACCATGAGTGTGCACTGTCACAAGTCAGTACCTGTCCTGATATGACCGTATATGTTAATAGGACGTACAAATCTAACAAACAAGCCAGTAAGGGTAGGATATCTGGATAGACATTCACCATCAGCTAATGGGTGACCTTTCTTTTGTTACATTTGTTAACAAAAGCTGCCAGTATCTCACATCTGTTTCAACCAAACTTGTCTTCCTGCCTACAAATCTAAGATCGACGGAGAAGCAAATCAATAAACAAATTGGATAAACCACTGAATAAATCAATGCCAAATCAAATTACAAAATCAACAAATTAACGTTTATGTCCCAATAGACGCGCACTGTGCGAGTGCAGACACATCGATGCACATCTATTCAAAGTTAAAGAATTTCATGGATTGTTTTTGTCGTGTCTCTGAAATAAAGTGGGATTGTCTTATTTTATGTGCATTCAGTCTGAATATGATCGTAAATTTTGATTTGTTTTTGGCGTACCTCTGAAATAAAGTGGGATTGTCTTATTTTATGTGCATTCAGTCTGAATATGATCGTAAATTTGTGCACGCTTTCAATCTTGAAATGGGGGGTGTGCTTCTATTGGGTAGCATGCTTCTATTGGGACATATACGGTAATAGCAATCAATAGATAAACCAATGAATAAATCAATAACAAAACGACAAACTGACAAACTAAATTAATGGAGCAAATCAAGAAACAAATCAACAAATTAATAACAATCAAGAAAGAGATCATTAGATAAACCAATGAACAATACGCAAATCAATAGCAACTCAATAAACAAATTAATTAACAAATTAGAAAAACACCAATTAACAAGTAAATTAACAAACCAATTAACAAACTATATTGACAAATCAAATTAAGAAGCCAATCAACAAATCAATCATTAACGAATCAGCCAACCGATGAATTATTCAACAACCAATCAAACAACCAATCAAACATTATCTCACATCTGTTTCAATAAACATTTTCTGCCTGCCTACAAGTCTATGAGGACCAATCAAGAAGCAAATTAATCAACAAAAATTATTATGAACAGTCAATAAACAAATCAATAAATAAATTCGATGAACCAATAAGAAATCAATAAACAAATCAACAAACAGATCAATGAAAAAATTAATAACAATCAATAAACAAATCATTAGACAAACCAATGAACAAGCAAATAGATAGCAAATAAATGGCAAATCAATAACAAATCAATAAGAAAATCAATAGAAAATCAATTAATAAATTACGTAAACACCAATTACCAAGCAAATTAGCAAACCGATTAAAATCCAATTAACAAACCAAATAAACAAACCAAATTAACAAATGAAGCGTTACCCAATCAGCCAGCCCATGAATTAATCGATAACCAATCAGACAACCAATGTGTCTCCTCAGGCTGCCGGTGTCTCACACCTGCTTCAACCAACTCGTGCTGCCCGCCTACAAGTCCAAGAAGACACTCAAGATGAAGCTCATTATCGCCGTTCAGAATGCAGAAGGCTTCGGCCTGGAATAGTGCTCAACCATCACGTTACCAGTACCCCGCCCCCGCCCCCCCCCCCCCGCCCCCCTCATCAGGTCACGGTGATTCGTCTCCACTGGTCTTCTAACCGCCACGTCCGGTTGACTCATCATCATCACGTAGTGTCAAGGATAATAATGGACTATTATAATGGCCTACTCGCTGAACTAGTAGTGGTAGTGGTGGCCGAAAGACTAGTGCCTCAACTCTGAAAAAAATGTATGTATGAATAAACTGTTTTACAACAAACAAACAAAAAGTGATAGCTCCCTCACCCCCCCCCCTTTTTCCCGTCCTGATTTGACCATAGATGTTCTTAGGACGTAAACCCCCTGTCAGGCCCCCTCCAACCCCCAACCCACAAAAACTGTGTGTAGTGCCATAACTACACAGCAGCATACCCAGCCGTCCAAATAAATAAATAAATGTTAGATAGCATAATCAAGAGGGGAAACGAAGGCGCTTAATTTTCCTCAGAAATTGAAAACTCAATTTGAACCAGATTATTAAAATACAGTTATTTACAAAAATATTTGTGTCACTAAAACAAATTTCGCCGTTTCAGCTGCTGAGAATCGTGTGCTAATTGTAATGAAAGGTTATTTCACAAAGGCATATTATTTAGGCACATGGAATTTGTAATTTAAATTGAAAGTATCTTGTCTTTGTTTTTCGCTTATAGACGAACAAATATTCTATACTTTTGTTCAATTATAAAAGGATAGTCATAGCAATATCTGCCAGAATCTACTAATGAATATATGTATATGTATAAATTATGCATTTATATAATATATTGATTGTATATTTATGTACTGATTATATATTAATTACATGTTGGTTATATGTTAATTACACGTCCATTGTGTACGGGCGAGATAGGAACGAGAGAGCAGCATTGGGAATGGCATAGCTTTATTTCCATCGCAAATGGCGGAACATGCATTTTTGGTCAGTGATAGTCACATGCTACAAGTTATTGTGGACATAAGGATATGCAACAAAATAATGGAATAATGGACTTACGATTAATAAGTACAGTAAATGTTGAAACAGTATAATTACAAACAGTGACAAATAATCAATGACAATGCTGCGACTGGTGAATAAAGTCTGTCGAGGCTGGTAGCCTGACAAGCCCGGAGGACTTGGTTTAAATTATGTTGTTTTTGTTGTTGGTTTAACATGGCAACAACAGTTGTTTATCGGTGTTGTTAGTTCGTGGTTTTTTTAAAACCAATTACGTGAGGTGCAGATGGGTGGGTTGAACCAAGGGGTGCTGTTCGGATGACTTCCCAGAGGAGAGTGTGTCCGAACAGCTGGGCGATGACCTTATAAAGGGCAGGCGCGCTGTGATTGGCCAAGTGGACAGAGCTCATGTGTGAGTCAATCAGGTGTGTGGCTGTGTGGTGATTGCCTGGAGCTGCAGTGCCACCTCTGTGTTGAGTGAGTTATTCTGGGCCCCCTGTCCCCCACCCATGTGGGTAGGGCTGGGGTGAGAGTGCTCTGCTGCCCCCCCCCACCACCACCACCACCACCACCACCACGCAATGGCAGCGAATAAGCGTCCTCCGCTCATTCCCCCAATCATATGTTCATTATATATATATGGGGAAGATAATTTTAATTTTAATAGAGAACAATAATTTCATCTTGAAATATGCTTTAAAATTTGAATGTCAGAATGCACGTAGGTGGTTCAAATGGTTCCGGGGCTTTCAACTGGTTTAGTGGCTTTCAAATGGTTTAGTGGCTTTCAAATGGTTCCAGGGCCTTAAAATGGTTCAGTGGCTTTCTAAAGGTTCCCAAGCTTTCGAATGGTTGCAGGGCTTTCAGATGGTTTTGTGGTTTTAATTAACTGCTACTTAAAAAAGGAAGAAAATAAACATTATTTAAAATATATCTTAGCATTATTGAACAATGGAGATCTCATAATTTATATTTTGCCTGACAGTTTCATTATATCAGTAGTAAGCATGGTTTACACGTAGTTGCCTAGTTCCTTATTATAAAATTAGCCATAATGCTGAGGCATTAGTTATAAGAATATATACAAAGATAGCGGCTGAAATTGGTTCATCTAGATATTAATGTCATTTATGAATTGATATCTATTACTTATTGTCAGCTTTAATGCAGGTCAGGGTTGTTTGTTGCGAGCGGTATTGACTTGCATACTATAAATGTGTTTACCTAGATACCTATACTTAGTTTGAATCCTTGACCTATACTCGAATGCGAAAATATCTGTGAAATAAATAACTTATTAATAATAAACCAGGTTTGTAGATCAACTTGAAAACTCTGGTCCAGTTCACTATTGTTGAAAGAATCATGAAACTATGTATGCATGTAAGATATTATACATAAGATATATATATATATAAGATATTATACATGAGAGATATATACGATATTATATATAATGTATTATTTTAAATATATATATATATGATCTATCTTTTTGTTCTTTACCTGTTCACAATATTCAAAATGTAATTCACAACGCGGGCAAAGAGCTTATGTGATATGGAACTTTATTTCACTCATGACGGTATAATGGTTACAAGGTTTGGGGTTCGAATCAGGTCTTCAGTCGCTCAACCCTATCGCTAGTGTCTTTTTGTGTGTGTAGGGATGGGTGGGCGGCAAAGTTGATGGCTGAGGTGTTGTCGGCGTGGCGTAAGGTGAAGAAAATGTTCCCAATCGAATCGTCACACTCCAGCCCATTTTGAGTTTTTGCCAGACTGGGAAACAATTCGGTTGACATGGAATTTATATACAGTTAAACCTCTCTAACCGATCAACTCTACAGATCGATCACTCCCCGATATCAATCGCTTTATTAGGGTCCCAAATCTTTGCCAATGCAATAACATTGTAATGATTTTAAAAAACTCCTTAAACCGACCACCTCCTTAAATGGACCATTTAAAGTAGGTCCCATGGTCGGTCGATTTAGAGAGGTTTGAGTGTATATGTAGTAGTCAGTAATGATCCCCACTGTGCGGTGGTGGTGTCGACTACGCTGACCCTTGCTGATCAGAAGGATCGTCAGGTGGCAGAACGCTAGCAGGGGTTGTCCCTATGATAGCCGTTCCACTCATTGCGAGCAGCCACCTCCGACTGCAGATTATGTGCAACCCGGCTAGGCAGTGGTAGGTAGCTTCCATTCTAAACCAGGCAGAAAAAAACAGGGAAGGGCAAACAAATAACAAAAATCATGCAAAGCTTGCATCAATTAAATTTGGTAGGTCACTTACATTCTGACCTAGGCAGAACAAACCAGGGAGGTGCTACAAAAAAAAGCATGCAAAGTCTGCATTAATTAAATTGATTGACTAACTTGTTATGTTTTTTTTGTCTGATTTTCAGATTCAAATTCAAGTCACGTGATCGTGCAATTGATGAATCTATCTAAGTATATATACTTTCCCTCTTTAAAAGAAATTTAAATAATTTATTTATATTTTAGAGGTCCGATTATTGTCCTTGTATATAGGCCTATGTAATTTCCCTTTAAAATATATATGTTTAATTATAATTTTGGAGGTCCGATTTTTGTCCTTGTAGATAATAAGTGCTAAACCTAACCGAAGATGGCACTATATACTGTCAGTAAGAACAACTCTATCTCCCACTAAACTATAAAACAATTATTTTAAAGTCAGTTAGACATACAAAACAGATTTGTTTAACTTGAATGGCTTGACTCGATAGTTATAGATTTTTTATTGTTCTATTGTCAATATTTTTGTATAGTTGTAGTTTATAAAGCTGATTAATTCGATTTAAAAAACCAAACGTTTTCTTTTTAAACCAGAACATTTAAGTAGATTTATCATACATTTCGAAACTTAGAGAGTAATGTACTTATTAAACCAATATGTTGCTCGAGCACTCTGCTGCATTTCGATTGGCACATTAATGCTAAGTCAGTATATTTTCACTTGAACTATTTACAACGGTAATTGTTTTGAATAAAAGTTAATTAAAACTAGTAAACCAAAGTAATTATGACGATGAACCTAATATATTTATCTTAAAAAAAAGAGTCAAAATCGATATATATATATATATATCGAGAACGCCCCCCCCCCCCTTCTATCAAATATTTTATGAGGACAGGTTACACTACATGGCTGAGAATTCAGTTTTTTTCTTGGTCAAGTGGGTCATTTCCCTTCATGCTTAGCGCTGACAAATTTACCGGAAGTCAGGTTGCCGCGCTTTTATTGTTCCCGGCATCCCATCCCTGCACTAAGCATTCAGCATATGTGGAATAGCCCGAATGTGCTGGGAGTCGGTAGGAGTATCACTTTTTATATGCATGAAATTCTTTGAAAATGTAATGCTAACCAGATGGGGTGGCCGAATGAGTTGAACGCCAACCCATTTTTGGTAGGTCATGGGATCCATAACCGCAGATTTGACCCCTGGTCGAGTCAAAGCAATGATATAAAATTTAATACTTGTCGCTACCTATCCTAGCATTATTAGGATAGGGCAAGGAGTAGTGGAATTAGGAAGACCACTTGTCACGATTGAAAATTGCCCTGCTTAATCAACTAATGTAAAACAAAAAATGTGTTAAAAAATGTTGCTGTACATTTATAGAGAGTGAAAATTTAATGTAATATACATCAAACTTGCACAATGTATTAAATATTCTTTATTGTATATAACATGTACTTTTTTTTTCTGACTGTGTACTCAATGACTTATTATCTTTTCTTGTATATTATTATGTATTGTTTATTGATACGATGCTAGTCAGGTGGATTTGTTATCGTTATTATTGTTTGTCTTAAGATTAAAGTTGCATAATCTGATGAAACCTTAAATGTTGTTAACTCAAAAAGCTTACCTACATTTCACCCAACTTTGATACTGGTGCATTTATTAAACAGTTATTGCTACATACGAGGAATGCTAAATCAATTTAATAGAAACTATTACTACTACAAGTCATACACGCCAATTATTTCCAGCATTTTGGTTTGCACAACAAAACCAACCTGCATGTTTTCACTATAAATATCTCCAAAGTTAGTAATTTTTAATCAAAAGTTGTGCGAAACTAAAGTAAACTAGAAAATATCAATTAACTCAATATCTTTATGTTAAAAATATGGCAGAAACTCAAAACCATCGGATCATGCAAGTTTAATGTAGTTGTTTATGGTCTGAAGGTGAAATCCCACAGATTTTTCTCACGGCATTGATATTGGTGACTTGTGTTTTTGTCACCATCTGATATAATTGTTGATATTGGAAAGTGTATATCAAACTGTGATATTGATTAATCATTGTGAATCGGGATATAATGATCAGTGACCAGTGCCTGTCTTCAGCACCGGACGCAGTGGCCGAATCGGTTACAGCGCAGACTTCCCATGCGGAAGGTCGGCAGTTAGAATCCTTGTCGAGTTGAATCAAACCAGTGATTTACTAAATTTATACTTGCCTCTATCTAGGCTGGTACTTGACATTACTAGGATAGAGCAAGGACTGGTTAGCTCAATATCAGGATAATGTGACTGAATGGGATATTGGGTCATGCTGCAAGCAAGTGGCTCGGTCTTCCAGTGGGGCAGCACTATGAAGTCGCCATGAGTGCACACTGTCACAAGTCGGTACCCGTCCTGATATGACCATGGATGTTGCCAGGATGTAAAGCTCCAAACAATGTCAAATATTTGCCAGGACAATTTCATTGCAATCTACATTAGGAACAACTGTTTGACACAAATCATACCAAAGTTGGTCATCTGGAAACACGTGGTTATAGGTGCAAAGTGAGCATAAAGTATATGGCCTATAGTGAAGGATAGGGCTGGGAGGGGGAACCATCCCTCCCAACGTCTACCTGAAAGTTCCTGATATGACCTTAGATGTTGCCAGGACGTAAAATTCCAACAACCAACCAATCTACCTGAAAGCTGAAGCTGCGACTCCTCGGCATGCTGAGTTGCAACTCCAGTCCTTCTTGAGGGACCAGCGGAACTCGGAATAACCTTATTGTCTAACTGGTGGTTTATCTTGATGTTATTTGTTAAACTGTTCAATTATTTAGATACATTTGTTAATTAGCCTATGTTAGATTGTCGAGATTCATTTGGCTGTACAGGCAGGAAGAAGGTGTGTGTATGGGAGTGGGGTATGACTAAATGGCATAGATTGGAACCTGGAATGATCAGATGTGTGTCAAATGACAGCAAAAAGAACAAAAGATGAATTATACACAAATTTACAATTTGCACTAATGCCCTAGCCGTATACATGGCATATTTGTCCACACCTCTCATATAAGTTAAGTTATACCCCAGTCACACTATGCTTGCGACCACTTTGCAACCACAAAAGAATGGGTGGCTGCAAAGTGGTGTTCAATGGATGCCAACCTCCTTGCGACTAAAATGGTCACAAGGTTGCAGCTGCTGCACCATAAACCTCCTTGCGACCAACATGGTCACCCGAGGTCGCCGACCATTTTCATAAGTTGGCAACCAGTGGGGATTTTGGTCGCAAAGTGGTTGCCTGTGCTCACAAGCCCGAGTCCCATTTCCATGCATCCTCCTAGCATGTACCGAAAGATTTTGAGGCCCTAGCCTTCAGCCTGCAAAGCCTATAGGTAAATTCGGCACTGGCTATACATAATTGGATTAAATATTTGAAAAAGAGGCAGGTTTTCCTATGAGGATTTAATGGAATCTAGATGTCTGTTTATCGGACTACCATAATAATAATAATAATAATAATATAGATTTAATCGAGCAGATTTACTAGTCTGTATTTGCAGGAACCATTCTCAGACGCTGTGCAATAAAATCACAATATGACATTTACAAGCTGGTTTAAAATGTTGATGGTAAGATGCTTCATTTGCCAGAAAGGGCAGTCATTGTCATGCGGTTAGTGATGATTCAATAATGGAGATTGCATGTCAGGTCCAGTTATAAGATAATATAATGACATAAGATTGGATCAGGGATGTCAAGTCCAGTTATAAGACAATACGATGACCTAAGATTGGATGTCAGGTCCAGTTATAAGATAATATGGTGACATAAGATTGGATCAGGGATGTCGTCCATTTATAAGACAAAACGATGACCTGAGATTGGATGTCAGGTCCAGTTATTAGACAATACGATGACCTGAGATTGGATGTCAAGTCCATTTATAGCACAATACGATGACCTAAGATTGGATGTCAGGTCCAGTTATAAGATAATATGATGACCTAAGATTGGATGTCAAGTCCAGTTATAAGAAAATATGATGACCTAAGATTGGATGTTAGGTCCAGTTATCTGATAACATGATGACCTGATCGATCGAGATTGGATGTAAAGTCCAGCTAAGATAATATGATGACACAAGTTTGTAAATCAAGTCCAGTTATAAGATAATATGATGACACAAGATTGGATGTCAAGTCCATTTATAAGATAATATGACCTGAGATTGGATGTCAAGTCCAATTATAAGATAATATGATGACCTACTTGTGTTGCCTGACTTACATAGAGAGATCATGTTACATGAGTATAGATGCGTCGGCCTCTTTTGTGTATATAGTTTTAGATATTATTTTCTCTTGACAGGGGGCGATTGCATCCCCCAGCAATGTTTGGATTGTGTTTTTTTGAAGATAACATTTGCAATAAATCCTGTGAATTCAACCACGTCTTTGTTACTGTTGTTTTTATGATGGCCCTAATTTTAATCGAAAGATGCAATATTATATAAACATAGGCAACTGTGGCGGCTGAAGGTCAGGAGCTTGATTCCCAGTTGAGTCAAACCAATGACGTACAAAATTGATACTTGTCACTACCTAGCCTGGCGCTCACCATTACTAGGATAGGGTAAGGACTGGTTAGCTTAGTATCAGTGACTGTGGGTCATGGTGCTGGTGGCCTTGTCTCCCAGTAGGGCAGGGTAAGGTATGCTGCGTATAGCCAGTGACCGGCGGATGGTCACATGACAAGGACAGGCGCGTGACACGCGTACCTGAATAAAGCAGTCGTCTACTAGCTCTCGTGTTGTTAACATCAATAGAACCATTACATGGTGTCAGATGTATTGAACCATGACCCACCATGGAACTCTCTGGTTTGAAACTGCCGGCAAAGCTGAACTTGGCAGGAACTGAAACTTGCACAGAACTGGAAGATATAGCACAGTTTGTATCAAATATATGCGGGTGCTGCGGGCGCCAAGTCAAAGCCAGAAAAAGTGCAGTGCTGCCTTTTTGTGCATGTAGCAGGCCGGGAGGCACAGCAGTTATACCATACGTTTCGCATAGAAAGTGAGGACCGTGACAAAATCAGGCGTTAACCGAAGCATTTTGGGCATACTGTACAGGAAAGTAAAACATGACTGGTACGTTTCAAGTTCAACACCTATCAACAAGGCACCGAGAGCATGGAAACTTACATGAGGGAGCTGAGACAGCGCATACCATATTGTAATTACTGTGATTTGGAGGACAATTTATTGCATGACCATTTGGTGTGTGGAGACAAATTACTTAAGATGCCTAATTTAGATCTGGAAACATGCTTGGAGATATGTAGAATGAGTCAGCACAGTACGAAACAACTGCACACACAAAGTGACAGCTCAGCAGAAGCACAGGTAGATGCAATGAACAGGGACGGGAGGTGATGGACACACACCCCGACACCGGCTGCGGGGAAGGGGTGGTACCAACAGCAGCGGACGCCAACATCAGGTGGTGAATGTGACAAGTGTGGCTACAAGCATGCATGTGGAACATGCCCAGCACATGGGAGCAATGTATAAATTGCAAGAAAATAGGCGATTTCGCAAAGGTATGCAGAGGGAGGCGTATACAGACGACACCCATTGACAAAATTGGTGTGGACCAGAACAGTACAGAAGAATGGGTGAGGATGCTGGATACTGAGGACGACGATAACAGTGACCTGTTCATCGGAAGCATGGATGAAAATGACCGGCCAGGGCTATGGTACAAGAATATCAAAGTACAGGATATAAACATCCGTTTCAAACTTGATACAGGTTCCGAAGCTAATTTGATGGCGAAGCACCTGTAGGACAAACTGTCCCTGAGTAAGCTGAGACCAACGAAATGCCGCTTAATAATGTACTCCGGTCATCGAATAACCCCCCTGGGCGAGGTGTGGGTTAACATCAAGGAGCAGGCCTGAAATTCCAAGTCATGGGCATGGTCAGCCCAATACTGAGCAAAGACGCCTGTGTTGCCCTCAAGCCAATCAACAGATGACACCATTGACCGCGACGTTGAGACGACAGCAACGGAAGACATCACAAAGAAACTGGTAATTGATTATCATAATGCATTCGAGGGCTTAGGAAAGATTAACGTTAACGCTACTATATATACTGATTCTCAGATACCTCCCGTAATTGACCCTCCAAGACGGATTCCCCTTGACATTAAAACAGACGTTCGTAAAGAACTCGACCGTATGCTTAAGCTAGGAGTCATAGTAGAACAGCACGAAACAACGCCATGGGTTAATTCAGTGACAATTGTGAAGAAACCGAATAAACTCAGAATTTTCCTAGATCCGACTAAGCTCAACAAGGTGGTATTACGGGGTCCATATCCAGTAGAAACAATAGAGGTAGTCACCAGTACGCACAGAGCGAAATACTTCAGTGCGTTGGAATCGAACAGCGGCAACTGGCAGATCAAGCTAGATGAGGCCAGTTCCCGTGTTCAACACCCCATGGGGTAGGTACTGATATACCCGGCTGCCTTTCGGAGTGAAGACAGCCGGGGATATATTCATCGAGGAGTTGAGTAAAATCCTAGGAGACCTTGAGGGTGTAGGAGTCGTAGCGGACGAAATACTAATTTTTGGTAAGACATTAAAGGAACATAATGAGAGGTTGGAGTCAGTACTAAGAAGGGCGCAGGAAGTAGATCTGCGTTTAAACCCTGATAAATCTCAAATATCTAGGTCAGAAGTGCCATACGTAGGACACCTTGCTAATGAAGGCACCCGTGTTGCAATACTTTGATATTAAACAGGAGATAACTATCCAAGTGGATGCCTCAAAGTCAGGCTTAGGCGCAACACTTTTTAAGAATAAACAACCAGTATCTTTGGCCTTTCAGGCATCAAACTCTACACAAGAAAATTACGCAGCGATTGAGAAGGAACTGTTGCCGATCTGTATCGGCTGTAACAAGTTCCACGAATATATTTTCGGGAAGGAAGTTACGGTCGAAACAAATCATAAGCCGTTAGTCAGTATTATGACCAAATCACTGCATAATCTCGGCCAGAATGCAGTGTATGAAGATGCGCCTTAAAAATTACAATATCAAAGTAAAATATATTAAAGGTTCTGAAATGTACTTCGCCGACACGCTATCAAGGGCGCACTCAAATAAAACCATTCCAGACAACTTGTTTGATAATACGATATCTGTTGCACCAATAAACAACGTGGATGCGGATATAGATCGCATCGCGAGAGAGACAGAGAAAGATGCGACACTGCAAGAAGTAATCAAGTATGTAAAAGAAGGTTGGCCAGCTGGACAATCTAATGTAAGAGAAGACGTGAAGCCCTACCTAACATTCCGAGACGAATTCACAGTATATCAGAACATACTCATGAAAGGGGATTGCATTACAATTCTGAAGTCGATGAGACACAAACTACTAAACAAATTCCATGAGCCGCACCTCGGAATTGTCAAAAGCAAACAAATGGCCCGAGACTTCATCTTTTGGCCCGGGATGAATCAACAAATTGAGGACAGGGTTGCACGTTGCTCTATATGCCAGGAATTTAGAAATAAGCCAAATGCTGAGCCGTTACTGTCTCATAATATACCAATTGATCCATACTGTAAAGTGGGTGTTGACCTATTCGGATGCAAACAACAATATTATCTAGTCGAAGTACCCTGAAATTTGTCTCCTAAAATCGACAACTAGTGGCACCATAATAGCCTGTTTAAAAACAATGTTCTGACGACATGGAATTCCACACCTCATAGTTTCAGATAATGGCCCTTAATTTGCAAGTCAGGAATATAAATCATTTGCAATCAAGTACAGGTTCAAACTGATCTACTCAAGCCCAATGTATCCCCGCAGTAATGGCCAATCCGAAAGAACTGTACGGACTATGAAACAACTAATAAAGAAAGCTGAATCAGACAATAGAGATGTAAACATTGCATTACTAGCATACAGAAACACTAAATTAGCTAGCATGGATGCATCACCGGCTCCATTATTAATGAGCAGAACATTGAGATTGAAAATACGAACACCACTAAATAAATTGAAAGCTAAAGCAGTAAAAATATCAAAACAACAAATACAAAAATGCCAGGATAAACAAAAACATTACTATGACAAACCAGCTGGGAGAACATACTCGAAATTGGAGGAGGGCGATTGAGTAAAATACTTAACAAATAACAACACATGGGCAGACGGAATGGTGATCAAAAGTAACACTACAGGATACAGAGATTACACACCCAAAACACCCAATGACAAAACAATTCGGAGAAACAGAACTCACATATTTAAAATTCCAAACATCAAACACACAGCAACAAACACCACCACAAAGCGAACAGGCACAGTGAACAACACCGACACCAACAGGTTACACAACACATTACGGACGGGTAGTCAAGACAGTAAACAGGCTAGGATACTAATCACTAGATCAGCACCCTAAAGCTTGAGTGCCTAGATATGACCACGATATACACAACGAGCATGTAACAACAGTCCAACCAAACAACAGTTCACTGGAAACAAAACGGAGAGAAATGAGGTCTGTATGATCCTTGATGTAGAATCAGAAATCAACATAACCAACTAGTGATATTGAGAAAATAATTGTTGTAAATAGTTCATAAAATATAAACTATATATCAGCATTGATATCTATTGTGAATATTTTGTAAACATGATTGTATATGTAATGAAACAGTGGTACCATTCACATAATATAACGAAATGATCCAGTAGGTAATAGATCATCAACAAAAAGAGAAAAGAAAGGTGGAGGTGAAGGTAAAGGTTAAGGGTTGAAAATGATTAGAATAAGATAAGGGCATATATGTGATTGAACATGTGTAATGTAGATGACTTTTACATTACAGCACATAGAAAGACAATGGTGATGTAACGAGTTCAGATTCTCTGAGAACATTGAATACTGTGAGTGTGTAACAATGATAACAATAAGCGAACAGCTGATTGTAAGAAGTATTTATTGTACCTGACTGGATTATACTTTGTGTTCACTGAAAGCTTTTGGACTATACTTTGTGTTCATTGAAAAGGAGATGTAAAGGGAGATGTGCAGTCACCAAGTTGGTACTGATATTACATTAAATGTTGCCAGGACGTAAAATTCAAATGTACAAAATATAAGCATAGACATTTGTAATAGTCTGAGCGGGTCAGTGGGTGGAGTGTTTTCAAATGGGTCTCTTGTCTTCGGCTTCGGCCCATTTGAAAACAATCCACCCATTCACAGCGACTGTCAGACATGTTATGTACAATTGTGTATTTCGGGTTAATTATTTTTTTATTTTGTATTTATAGAGAATATTCTACTGCTGAGGGACTATATTCTGAGCACTAATGGCACTAGTGTCATTCGGCTGAGTAAAAAGTATCCTGTGTAAAGTAACATGGACACAATGGTACTGCATATTAGTGTGCACAGACCTCTCAGGCAATGAGCCACATAGACAGGTAGGTTTGGATAGGATGTATGGTTGTTGAACCTACCCTGTGTATTTATAAACTTGTAAGCAAATTGCATGTATGTAATTGTAAGCATTAACAACTTAGGGACATAACAACTATTTAAAAACTTACAGGTGGCATTATATATAACCTGCTTATCGACATTTTTGAAATATTCTTCTATCACTAATTATCTTAGTGCTCTCAATTTGTTTCTGAAAGCTGAGGGCGCTTCACCTATTGAACACCAACCACATGTTATTAAAACTGTTCTTGGTGGGGCAAAATGCAAGCTCGGCTGTGCAGTCAAAAGAGCTGCCCCATTCCCAGCTGGGCCCTGGGTGGGCCCCACATGGGCAGCCCATCTGGAACCCAGCTAAATTTGGCCACAGGCTCCAAGTGGGCCTATCTCAGTTATTGAATATGTTCACTATATCTTAAGACAAAATATGATTTTTTTTTAAAGCTGGGAATCTAGCCCATGTGGGGCCCATCTCATGCCCACTTCAGAGCCCACCTGGAGCCCCTGCCCAGCTGTGCCCAGCTCGCCCATTGACAACCCATGTAGGGCCCACCAGGGCATATTGGCTGGGTTATTGCCTAAAGAATTGATTCTAATGTTTTCTTAATTCTCACACTCCGTGGGACATACAACCACCAGGGCTGCCTCGTTAATGGGTTTTCGTGCCCTTTTGAGGAAGTGCCAGCTCACCTCATCAGACTATGTTGTTACGCAAAGACTTAACATTCTATGATTGGGGAGTTATTATTACTGTTAGACTATTCAGTTTCAACAACATGAACTGTTGTTACCAGTTGCTAAGGTGGCCAATTCCGATTTATGTGCAGCTCATTGGCTTACCAAGCACTTTTCTGAACTTCCAGCGTCTAGGGACGCACCATCCTTTCTGGTGCCGTTGGGTGGACTTGCTGTCTTGCTTAGTTGTGTTGGGTGGACTTGCTGTCTGTGGTGCCTTTGCCCAGCCAGATACAGTTATTTCATTATCTTACGGTTGTGTTCTTGAATAAATACTCACGGTGTAGAGGAGGTGGAGAGGAGAGAATGCCCACTCCGCAGTGAATAACAATATTAACATGGAAGTTAAGGTGGTTATAGAGAAACATTAAAGAGTTCCCGTTATTTATACTCACATAATAAATTATATAGTACATATATATGATATATGTGCTGCATAATTAATTATACCAGAAATTATCCAGAAACCGATTATATATAATATACTCATAGCGGTATAGATATCTATTTCCTCCATGCTCTACATGCTTTGCATATTACTAGGTACTACAAAGTGGTCGTATACGGTGTCCGCAGCGCGAAATTTGACCTATTTTAACCGTTTTAGAAAGGCTTCAATCTCCACTAATTCTGCTTGGTTTGAAATAAAAATGATATCAAATTAAAGCTTGTTCTTTTCTCTTTTAGGGTATCTGATTTTTAATTATCATTATGAAATAAATTACAGTCAATGGACACTTGTTGGGGGGTACCATCGGCAGCTCTGAGCATGCTCGCCAATTTTGTTTTCATCCAGTCTGAGCTACTCCCTTCCCTAAACTTGATACCTTGGTGAGTACAGTGACCTGAGCTAAAAATAACCACCATTGAAAGACAGAGAAGAAACTAGGCTTCATTAGCATATCAAGCATGACTGTTTTTGAGTGGGAAATTTGATTGAACTGAAGGAGTGAAAACATTAAGACATTAATCCTCCTTGAAAATTGATCAGGATCGTTTTGAAAATTATATCATCAAAAAGTTCAAGTCTTCCTCTACCTAACCAGAACAATATTTGGTTGAGATTTATATCATGCACATCAAGGCTGGACTGAGAAGTGACTGTGTATTCCCATCTCTGCACTAGTCAGCTAGCCATACTATAAAAGTGAATTTTTAGTTTTGTCCTCATATTGATTCAAAACATGTACGATCATATAGAGCTTTTGATTTAGATTATTTTGGAATAAAAATTAGAGTGATAGTGTAAGTAGAACAGAAGTTATGATGTTTTCAAGAATTTATCATTGACCCTGCTGATATTCTGTAGAAATTAAGGAATTTAGCAAGTTTAGCATGAAATATCTGAAAGAATAACAAAGAGAATGGTCTGGAAAAAAATTGAGCCTGCTATTTGTGCTATAGAGATTGAGATTCTTTAATATTGGACAGATCATATGCAAAATAGTTCCAGGTGGGACCCTAAAATCCAAGATTTGGCTAATTTGGAAATGTGCACAAATCGGGGTAAAAAAATCAATCTTTAAACACTCATGACTTTGCAGCTATTCAATCGATCTAAATGATTTTTATATCATTGAGATCCGATTTAGAAGATCTGTACAGATATATAACTCGTAATACTGACCTGTTGGGAAAGAAAATCACTTTGCAGTACCTAATATTACTGAACCACCCTCAAGTCTCACCCTGCCAACAGTGTTTACTTGTGTTGATATACCAATAGTATTACTAATAATTTTCAATTGTGTTAATATACCAATAGTAGTAATAATAATGTTCTTTTTCACGTTCCCACTGAAAGAAGCCTGAATTAGCTTTTGTTGGTACATTAGTTGATTAATGAGGAAAGCACCCAAATAAGAGTGGTTCCACATTCTGCCGATAGATGTCACTAGCTTAAAGTTGCATAGTCCGATGGTTTTGAGTTTCTGACATTTTTCTGAGATAAATATATTAAATTGATCATTATAATCTACTTTACTTTAGTTTGAAGTAACTGTTAATTGAAATGCCTACCTTTTGAGATATTTGAAATTCAAACATGTGAAAATAATTTTGGCAAGCACGCCAAAACTCTGATACCATAGGCTTCTGCAGTAACAGGTTCTATTAAATCGACCCAGTGTTCCCTTCTATGTGGCAACACATACTTAATAAGTGCATCAGTATCTAAGTTAGATATATAGAATCAAATCTAGATAATTGCTTTGATTTTGAAAATTTGATGCTTCATCGGACTATGCAACTTTAACTGGAGAGTGTAATCCATGATGAGAGCGGCAGTGAAATTCCAGAAGAAAAATACAATATACAGTAAAACCTCTAAATCGACCAACCTTGGGTCCGACTTCAAGTGGTCCATTTAGGGAGGTGGCCGGTTTAGGGATTTAGAATATGCTTACAATGGTATTGTTGGGACCGAAATAAAGCGATCGATATAGGGGAGTGGTCGATCTGTGGAGGTGGTCGGTTAGAGAGGTTTTACTGTAGTTGTCTTTAACAAAATATATATTATAAGGATAAGAGCTTGAATCCTGTTGCGTCTGATCTGTTTAATAATAGGTAAACTAAACACACAAAAACCACCCCCAAAACAGAGAAAGCGAAATAAAAAAAGAAGCTGAAGCACCACCCGACTAGTACTACTAATCTAGCTGAATTTCCATGACGTATCCTTTGTTCTTAATGCCTCGAGTCGGGTTGCCACCGGGGAATAATCCTGCACCCGTTGGAGTTGAAGATCCTTGAATGCTGGTAACGGCCGGGTTGGCTTGGTAGAGTGCGCTCCCCGTGTAACCAATGACGCCGTTGCCATGCGACGCCCCGCGCGCGGTTTTATGGGCCAGATTCATGCGCAGCTTGTACAGACCAAAGACGGCACCCCAGATGGCGATCACTCCAACCAGAACTCCTAAACAGGAAACGGCGGCCAGAGCTGGGTTCGCATAGAAGTCAAGAGGCTTGTAAATGGCAGGGGTTCCAGCCGCCTGGTAGAGGAAGGCGAAGATGAAGTAGAGACCGGTAACAAAGATGCCGTGCCAACAGTGGAGGAGGCGAACTGGCGTAGCAGTGATGAATATGTCAGCCAGCACGTACAGGGCGTTGATCAAGTGCGTGTTCAGTGTGACGGCGTTGATGAGGTCAACGGTGACTGTTGAGGAGATGAGATACGAGGGTGTCATTCTAGAAGTCTAAAGTTAAATTGTCACCGCCCCCCGCCCCCCCCCCCCAAAAGAGGTTTCAACTATGCACAGATTTTTATTTCCCTAAGCCACACATTTATAATTGTGAGCTTTTTAATTAGAATAAGTTTCTTTGGACACATTGATTGTATGCTTTTACATGTAAAAGCGATGGTTGAATGAAAAACAAATAATTCTCACCATGAATATGGCCTATACTGCTAACATGGCGTAAAGAAACCACCAATCATTCACGACATGAAACGGGACTGCATAGTATGGGAATTTTATTTTTTATTCACATGAAGGAGAATCAGGTCATGTAGGTCTGAGATCGTGGCTTGATGATCGGAGATCTTAGGTTCGGATCCCCATGACCATACACTCAACCCTATAATGTGACTGTCTGTGATGTAGGGCTGGGTGGGTCAGTCAAGAGAAGGCGTGATGTGTTGTGGGTCCGGTGTCTGGTGTAGAAGTGTCAGTGGTATGGCCATGGTGGGCGGAAGTGACGTCAGATATGGGGTCGCCAGGTACAAGCGGCGGTGCGCACTGGTGTCACCCCTTGGAACTAGGGGCGTAATCGATTAATCGACTCTGGTCACCCGAGCCACTTTTTGGCGCATGCGCACATCCTGCAGACTCGGGTCGAATAATCGAATACGCTTCTCCACGCTCGGGGTGACAAAAATGGTGGCCCTAAAATATGTATGACTGGTACCGGTGGCTGTTATCCTGCAGGACGGTACCAGCGCAAATGTGACGTCATCGCTCCTTGCAAACCCCAGCCAAGAGGTGGGTTACTGGGGTCGGGTTGTTTTGCACACGGCACGTGTATTTGTCGACTACACTCGCGGTGTTCTATTTGAAATTCTGACGACTCGGGTGACCCGAGTCGCCCGGGTCGTGTTAATCGATTACGGCCTAGGTGGCTGTGCAGGTGGAGTTGGTCAAGGTGGATCCCACGACACCAAGGGTCGGCAGCACTCTGGTCTAGCTCTGTCGTAAACTACCCATGCCAAAGCAGCATGACCAATTCACGACACGGGACTACATAGTATGGGAATTATATTTTGTTGGTCAAATTCACATCAGGTCATGTAGGTCAGCATCTGGAGGATGGAGGGGACCCTCACAGTGTAGGCATCGGAGATCAATAGGGAGGTCTTTGTCGATCGTACGTGGACGGTTAGGTAGTTCTTGCGGTCAGTACCCCAATAGGAGGGTGGATGTTAGAACGTGGGCACGCGGGCCCATCGACCGGAAGTGACGGACCCCAGAGTGGAGTAATGGTACCGTAGTCGGGGGGGCGTGGCGGGGGGGGGGGGGCCTGGCGGGGCACGTGGCTTGATGTTCTGAAGACACCTAGCTTGATGATGGATACCAAGTAGGTATCGAAACTGGTGGTCTTGCCGTCATGCAGGTTCACCCATTACCGAGCAGTGCTCAAGTAGTTCATGACGTCGCCCGGTGACCTGAGGGCAAATGATAGGTGGGCGATATACGAGGCGACATTGAGCTATGTTGGTGTCATCAGGTAGTAGCCTGACATAGCAGCATGGCGGTGGTAGGCCCAGGTCTGAAGTCACTTATTCTGCCAGTTGCGCTTCGCGAGTCCAGTGTTGAACAGGGTCCTGATGTCTTGGTGGTGTTCAAGGAGGCCTGGGGAGACCCAGGGCTACAGACTGTCATTTATGAGGGAACGGTCGTGGCGGACCCTTACACGGGTGAGAACGAGGTCATCTATGAAGCGGTTCGCCCTTTGCCTGGGAGACCTGGTTGTCTGTGTTGACTATGATGGCGTAGTCTTGTGGTGGACACAGTTTGCGATGTGTTGCAAGCAGCCAACTAATCACTGCAGGTCTTTGTTCGAGGCACGTGATCCTTGGCTCCACTTTGCGCACTCATGAATGACCTTGGGAAGCTTGTATGCTGATATCCGGACAGTCATGTCCGTGGTATTGATGTTAAACCCGAGCCATTCGAGGTTCTGGGTGGGTGGCACACTTGATGGCGAGAGGATGAGGCCCAGTTCGTCCGCGAGCTCCAAGACATCGATGTAGGCTCATACTGCTGCCTCTTCTATGGCGGCTGCTCTGTTGAAATCGTTGAGATAACATTGGACGAAATGTCCTTTCCGCCGGAGCAGGTACACAACCGCATAGGTGGTGCGATGGATGTGTAGCAGCCGAAGGGGGACACGATGTTGAAGTATGTGTCCCCATCGATCACTATGCCCAGCAGTGGTACGGACAGGGGATAAGTCCTTAGCTGCCAGTAGGCCTGTGCGAGGTCGGCGGACCAGAGGTAGGCTCCCTACCCGAGTCGGGTAGCCAGATCGATTATGCTTGGGAGAGTGTAGGTCACGGGTCGTCCCGGGTACAATCCTTTTCGTATGCCCGAGTTGATCCTTGTGCCCCTTGGGGTTACTGAGCTCGACGATGATCCGGCGCTCCTCAGTGTTCTTTTTTTGCGCTGGTCATGATCGGGCTCGTCTGGGGCCAGGGGGTGAAAGGGGCTTCCTTGAATGGACCGAGCAGGGCTCCTAGCTCGGCCTCTTTCCTGACGTAGCTTCTTTGTCATTCAACGTGGGCAGGGTCTTTCCGATAGTTGGAAGTGGATGGCACCGTGGGCTTTTCCGCTGAGTAGTCCGCCGGTAATTCTTTATTTATTAATTCGTTTATCTATTTTATTTATCTTGACCACAAATAATATGATTGTGAGCTTAAAAAATGTATGAGTGTCTATTGACACATAATTGATTGTATGCTTTTACATTATATGTAAAGGCCCTGTCACACTACGACGTTTCCCACCAACGCGCTTTGACGCATGACGACGTGTTGCATTTTTGGGCAAAACGTCGGTACACGTCCGGTACATTACCGGCGCGTTACCGGCACGTTACCGGCGCGTTACCGGCGCGTCGGTACACGTTGAGGGATAGCAACGTGTGAATGGACATGTCGGCGCGCGTCGGGGCGCGCTGATCATTTTGTGCTTGCACAAAACTTTCGACGCGCGCCGACGCGCGCCAACGTGTTAGATCACTGTGGAGTGTCAACGTCCCGCCAGCGGGTTCCTAGCGCGCCATCAGCGTGTTATCGGCGCGTTGTCGGCGCACCGCCGGCGCTACGACGGCATGGGAGTAGCGCGTCATTAAAGGTTTGCAGAACGCCGGGTAACGTTAGGCGCATGGCAGACGCACCAGCAACACGTCAAGACGCGCCAGCAACACGTCAAGATGCGGCAGCAACACGTCAAGACGCGCCAGCAACACGTCCAACGCACTTTGGCGCAAAATCCCCAGCATTGATGGACGTTGCTCAAAGTGGTTCGAGCAGGCCGGCAACGCGCTGGTAACGTACGTCCACGTCCTGCCAACGTGCCGGGAACGCCGAACCCCGTTGGCCACGCGCCAAAAACACGCCACTAACACGCTACAACCCGTCAAACTTTCTCCCAAACCGCCGAAAAGTTTGACGTTTCTCGACGGGTTGCAAGTATTTTGCGCGTTGCCGGCGCGCCGGGGGAAACGTCGTAGTGTGACAGGGCTTTAAAGGCGATGGTTGATTAAAAAACTAATAATTCTTGCCATGAATATGGCCTATGCTGCCGATACAGCATCAAGAAACCACCAATCAATGAAACCGCCGGTCAGCCATTCTCGAGAAAGTCGATGAGTTGGTCGTCATCGGAGTCTGTGACTAATGCCCTCCAGTGGTCTATGTTTAGGTTGGAGGGTATCAATATCGTGGCGACAATGTGGTTGGGAAGCCCTGACCTGCTTACCTCGTCATATATGTATCTCTATATCTCGTTGTTCCAGACACTGGGGTCAGAGGTTGGCCAGATGTTGAGAAGTGTGGGCCTGTAGGAGAGTGGCATGTGGAAAGCATTATAGGGGAGTGCAACGTCAACCTCGTTGTTGTGAAGAATTTGGTCGAAGTCTTCCGCAGCATGGGCCCTTTCATTGTAGGTTAGGAGTGCATCAGGAGGCTTGGCGCTGTCGTCGGAAGCGTTGTTGTTGGCTCGATGGGATGTATGCAGGTGACAGTCATACCTGTGGGTTGGTATTGGATGACTACTGACACTGCCCGTCCGGCCGGGATTGGTACTGCTGATCCGGGGGGCTTCTGCGGCCGTCGTGGCGCGTTGTGCATCCCCAGTGACGTGACGTTTCCTCGTCGTGATGCTGGTGTCTCGGTGGCACGTGCGTTGCTGGCTGCTCTTTTGTTCAATCTCTCCGTGTCCAGCAAGTGTGTAGGCCCCCACCCTCGCAAATGAGTTAGTAGTTGTGTCGGGTCCCACACTTCTTCATACTTCGGGGCACTAGGCTTCAAATTCCCTACTGCTGAAGTCTGCTCACCAGCGGGTATTCCCCGAAGTGTCTCCCGCCTATTGTTATGAAGGTGGACAGTAACGATCTCACTGTGTTGATCGTGGTTCTGGCCGCACCTTCCGAGAAAAGTTTCTCGAGATACTCTATCCCTTCTAATAGTGTTGGGTTCCTGGCACTGATGCCCTTTCTCACAGTAGGAGCCCCGCCTCCTTAATACCAGGGTGTATTGTCTACGGGTATTTTCCACTCATGGGACTCAGGATCTCCGCTGTTGCCGTGTTCATGCCCATAGCACGAAACATTCCATTCAAAGTTTAACTACTATGAGCTGCATTCTCCCTATGAGTGGAAAAGGCTTGCTCCTGTTATCTTTCAACGTCGACGTCCCCTCTGTGACCGTCAGCCACCGTGCTGTCGCGTAACCCTCTTGCTGTCGTAACAACGGGTTCCAAGGCTGAGTTGGCCAGCCCGGTGACGCAGTTTCAGCGCCCGGTCAGTTTCAGCGGCCCGTATAGACTCAAACTCAAGGCATTGTCAATGGTCGTGAGCAATCTTCATACAGAAAATACAGCAAAAGTGAAATATCTCTAAAACTACACCACCTATTAAAATATAGAAAACATCTTTACCAAAAAGACTGTGTTACATTTATAAGGTTAGGGTTCTTGATTTGTATTAATTTTGAATAAAACTAAGGTTTTGCACTGTGCGTACCGTCAAACTCAAGGCATTGTCAATGGTCGTGAGCAATGTTCATACAGAAAATACAGAAGAAGTCAAATATCTCTCAAATTACACCATCTAGAAACAAATCGTTTGGTACACATATAGAAAACATCTTTACCAAAAACATTATATTAAATTTATAAGGTTCGTGACGATGATATTAGATTTTGACGCATGCGCATGAAACTGACCGGGTGCTGAAACTGACCGGGCGCTGAAACTGCGACACCGGTGTTGCGGTTTTCCAGGGACACCAGTTTGCGAGGAACACATCGCTTCTGCACATGCGTCAAAATCGAACAGCATCGTCACTAACCTTATAAATTTAATATAATGTTTTTGGTAAAGATGTTTTCTATATGTGTACCAAACGATTTGTTTCTAGATGGTGTAATTTGAGAGATATTTGACTTCTTCTGTATTTTCTGTATGAAGATTGCTCACGACCATTGACAATGCCTTGAGTTTGACGGTACGCGCAGTGCAAAACATTAGTTTTATTCAAAATTAATAGAATTCAAGAACCCTAACCTTATAAATTTAATATAGTCTTTATGGTAAAGATGTTTTCTATATGTGTACCAAGCGATTTGTTTCTAGATGGTGTAATTTGGGAGATATTTGACTTCTTCTGTATGAAGATTTGCTCACGGCCGTTAACAATGCATTTGAATGGAAGTGTCCCTGGCAAACTGGTGTCCCTCGGAATCCGCATCACCGGTGCTACCAGCACTCCTGTTGATCGCTCCGCAACGAGCTTGACCAGCACCCTCGACAGGCAGCAATATATGGATAGTGATAAGCTCCTCATCGCCTGTAATAAGCTCCGTAGTGCCTCCATTCCTACCCCACCCCACCTTGACTGGGGGTAGGGGTGATACCGGTGTCGCGGTTTCAGATCTCCGCCAGTTTCAGGCCTCCGCCTGGCTTCTGCGCATGAGTAAAAATCGAACAGCATCGTCTGCGCATGTGTCAACATCGAGCCAGATTCAAACCATTGTCGATCGCCGCAAATCGCTGCACTCATACTATCACTATAGTGTCAGTGTCACTAACCTTATGAATTTAATATAATCTTTTCGGTAAACATGTTTTCTATAGCCGTGTTCACACACACAACTTTAGGCCGAACTGGATAAGGCGAACTAGATGAGGCGAACTAGATGAGGCGAACTAGTGTCGTGTCCACACACGGAGCGGTTTAAGGCGGAAATCGATATCTGCGCATGAGCAAGTCCATACTAAGCAGCGCCAGTTTCGGTTAGTCGACGTCGCCACGAGAGAGTGTGGGTTCGACCTAGATATGTATGGACTGAATCGTATTGTTTTGGAACGATCAAAACTTCTGCTGGCCAGTGAAAACCTAAAAATAAATCATGAAAAAAATATCTGTGCACCTCCAGCCGGTTCATAGACCAAATTATATAATATGCGCTTTTGATCGACTGGAAAATAAACAAACTCAGGTCTCGACTGCGCATGCATGTGACATGCTTAAGGCGAACTAGATGAGGCGAACTAGTGTCGTGTCCACACACGGAGCGGTTTAAGGCGGAAATCGATATCTGCGCATGAGCAAGTCCATACTAACCAGCGCCAGTTTCGGTTAGTCGACGTCGCCACGAGAGAGTGTTGGTTCGACCTAGATATGTATGGACTGAATCGTATTGTTTTGGAACGATCAAAACTTCTGCTGGCCAGTGAAAACCTATAAATAAATCATGAACAAAATATCTGTGCACCTCTAGCCGGTTCATAGACCAAATTATATAATATGCGCTTTTGATCGACCGGAAAATAAACAAACTCACGTCTTGACTGCGCATGCATGTGACGTGCTTAAGCCGCTTCAAGTAAACCACTACCGTCCACACAAGCAAGGTGGGCCGACTTAAGTTAGTTCGCTTCATATAACCTACCTCGCGACGCGGTTTACTTGAAGCGAATTAGTTGAGGCGAATCAGCCCTAATCCGCCTTAGCGTCGCATCCACACGGCAAATGTGAGCCGAACTAGACAAGGCAAACTAGTTGAGGCGACTTAACACCCGTGTGTGAACACGGCTTAAATGTGTACCAAGCGATTTGTTTCTAGGTGGTGTAGTTTTAGAGATATTTCACTTTTTCTGTATGAAGATTGCTCACGACCATTAGCCGTGTTCACACGGGGCAGTTAATTCGAATCATATGAATCGACTTGGCTAGTTCGGCTCAGATTTGGTGTGTGAACGCACGTCTGAGTCGGTTTAGGGCTGATTCGAATCAACTAGATCGCTTCATCTATACCACCTCTGTAGGTGGTTTATATGAAGCAAATTTTATGATTCAACTTATATCGCCGGTGTGAACGCAACCGACTTACTTGATGCGCATTAAGGACGTAACGCGCATGCGCAGTCGAGACCTTAGTTTGTTGACTTTCCGGTCGATCAAAAGCGCATATTATATAATTTGGTCTATGAAACCGCTAGCTGTGCACATATATTTTTTTCATGATTTAATTTTAGGGTTTCACTGCCCAGCAGAAGTTTTGACTGTTCCAAACCAATACGATTCAGTCCATACATATTTAGGTCGAACCCACACTCTCTCGGCCGACGTCGATGAACCCAAACTGGCGCTGGCTAGTCTGGACTTGCTCATGCGCAGATATCCACTTCCGCCTTCAAGCGCTGCCCGTGTGAACGGGTGGCTAAATCGCTTCATATAAATCGATTTGTCTAATTCGCTTCACATTTTGCCCGTGTGAACACGGCTAAAAATAGACAATGCCTTGAGTTTGCTGGTATGCGCAGTGCAAAACTTTATTCAAAATTAATAGAAATCCAGAACCATAACCATATCAATCTAATATAATCTTTTTGGTAAACATGTTTTCTATATGTGTACCAAGCAATTTGTTTCTAGGTGGTGGGGTTTTAGAGATATTTCACTTTTTCTGTATGAAGATTGCTCACGACCATTGACAATGCCTTGACGATGCTGTTCGATTTTTACGCATGCGCAGAAGCGATGCGGAGATCTGAAACTGGCAGAGATCTGAAACCGCGACACCGACGTGCACCGCTCCACCTCTTGCGCGGGGCTTGACACTCCACTCGCTCGGAAGTTTTTTTAGAATCAGAATTCATTCCTCGATTCTTCCCTTACTTGTAGAACATTAATCAATATGTGGAAATATATATAAGTGTAATACTGATCCATAATAAACTATAAAAGTATCAAAGGTGAAGACTATTTTTTAGCATAGTATAACGATGGCAACAATTATAAATCTGAATTAAAAACAAACCGTTCTCGTCGTGAATATGGCCTATGCTGCCGACACGGCGTAAAGCAACCAGCAATCAAGCAATCAGCAGCAATTATAAATTACTTATAAAAGGTACACTCACACGTGGAATATATACTCCAGAATCCAACCGTCACGATGATGGTTAAGCCAGTAGCTATGTTATAGAAAACCCACTGCATCCGGAGATACCACGGCATCTTGTCAGCTGTGCGAGAAATATGAAAGTCTATTTTACTTTGCAATATGAACATTATTTATACCAAAAAAAACATCAAAACACACAAGCAAATAGAACTTAGAAGCAAATGAGTATTATTGTAAAACTAAATAAAGAACAACCCGAAAACCTTTATGACTATATATTTTAGTATAATACAACCTTGATAATAAATAGATGTTCATTGGATAAAGGATATTTTCCAAAACACATAATAGTTATCACTAATTATAATGTTTGTTCCCATTTATGCCAATTACAAAAAAAAAAAAAAAATGGTGATCGTCCCCGCCCGTGCCTGAGAAATCGCCCGCTGATGCGGATTCCGAGGGACAAATCTTCATACAGAAGAAGTCAAATATCTCCCAAAGTACACCATGTAGAAACAAATCGCTTGGTACACATATAGAAAACATCTTTAAAATAAAGACTATATTAAAGTTATAAGGTTAGGGTTCTTGAATTCTATTAATTTTGAATAAAACTAACGTTTTGCACTGTGTGTACCGTCAAACTCAAGGCATTGTCAATGGTTCTGAGCAATGTTCATACAGAAAATACAGAAGAAGTCAAATATCTCTCAAATTACACCATCTAGAAACAAATCGTTTGGTACACATATAGAAAACATCATTACCAAAAACATTGTATAAAATTTATTAGGTTAGTGACGATGCTGTTCGATTTTGATGCATGTGCAGAAGCGATGTGTCCCTCGCAAACTGGTGTCCCTGGGAAACCGCAACACCGCCACTGAATTTGTTATATTTTGTATTATTGTTTTTAAACTGTTAAATGGAGAGGGCGAGTGGAGTTAAAAATGGAAAGGCAAGTGGAGAGTGCGGTGGATGGAGTGAAGAGGGGAATGGACAGGGCAGTCGGGGAAAGGAATGGAGAGGGATTTGAGGGGTGATAGAGAGGGAACTGGGAAGTGGAGGGAGCAGGATCGAGAGTCGAGAAGGTTGGGAGAGGGAGGGTGATGGAGTGTGGGAGAGGGAGGGTGTTGGATTGGGAGGGGGAGGGGGAGGGGACCAGTGAAATACTGAATAAAAACCAAACAGTTCGCGCCATGAATATGGCCTATGCTGCCGACACGGCATAAAGCAACCATCAATCAATCAAAACGAAAACAAATGAATAATAAATAACCGCCCGGCCGACCATGATTTTTAGTTAAAAAAGACGATCACCAACTATTTTATTTATTTGTAATAGTGCATTTCAAAGAAATAAGAATAAGAACTGTACAACAGTCAATTTCAGAGGTATTTTGTCATTTTATTGTTCAGGTCTGGCCGATACCTTCACCCAGGACCCCTGTCGTATTCTCAGCGCCCGGTCATTCTCAGCGGCCTGTCGTGGCTTCTGCGCATGCGCGGATTTTCGAACGTTGCCGCGAGCGCTGCTATTTGTTTTGTTTACACTCGGCCATTCGACGCTGATCGAGCTGCTACGTTAATATCGCTTGGAATTTAAGGTTAATTTAATTAAATTTCATTATTTGAGTATGTAATTCTGTTAAATATGATCGCATTCAATAGATTTCGGCGTAATCGGTCCCTAACACTGCCGGGCACCAGCTGAGCTTGTAGCCGGCGATGCCACGGGTCTTTTGACCAGGACGGGCCGCTGAGAATGACGGGCCGCTGAAAATACGACACCCCAATTACCCCAATTCTCAAATTTTCATTTCCATTGGCCACAAATTATATAATTGTGAGCTTTTTAATTTAATAAGTGTTTATTGACACATAAACTAATTGATTGTATGCTTTTACATGTAAAAGCAATGGTTGAATAAAAAACCACATTTATCGCCGTGAATATGGTCTATGCTGCCGACACGGCATAAAGAAACCAACCAATCAATCAATCAGTCAATTGATTTAGCCTAAAATATACTGGATTGCTGGTGTTAGGTGACCTTTAAGAGTGACAGTGGATTGACTCACAGTGTCTGTACCCTACGACCTTAGTGGCCATGTAATGATGGAGAGCAGTCGCTGCCGAGATGCAGACGGAGATGATGAGTATGGTGTAGATCCAGTTGGTAAAGTAGACGAACCAGATCGTCCCTATGATACGCTTCCTTGTCCCTCCAGCTTCCTCCAAAAACAAAGAGAGCGCCAACCACACCAGAAAGTACATCATCACCACCTGGGGGAGAAAGGGCATTCTTAAAAACATCTCAACATTACTTGTTTATTTTGGTAAATTTAAGCGCTAAGGGACAAGCAATGGGAAATGGCTCACATGAGCCCCGTTCACACTGGCGAGTTAAGTCGGCTTAACTAGTTCGGCTTGTCTAGTTCGATTCAAATTGGTGGTGTGGGTGTGATGTTGGGGCGACTTAGGCATGAGCCGACTCAGCTAGTTCGCTTCAACTAAACCACCTCTCGAGGTAGATTAGATGAAGCAAACTAGCTTAAGTCGGCCCAACTACAACTAGCTTGTGTGGACAGTAGCAGTTTACTTGAAGTGGATTAAGCATGTCACACTATATAATATATTTTGGTCTATGAACCGGCTAGAGGTGCACAGATATTTTTTTCATCATTCATTTTTAGGTTTTCACTGCCCAGCAGAAGTTTTGACCGTTCCAAAACAATACGATTCAGTTAATACATATCTAGGTCGAACCCACACTCTCTCGTGGTGATATCGATGAACCGAAACTGGCGCTGGTTAGAATGGACTTGCTCATGTACAGATATCGATTTCCGCCTTAAACTTCCCCAGTTACTGCATGTGTGGACAGGACGCCTAGTTCGCCTCATCTAGTTCGCCTTATCTAGTTCGGCCTAAAGTTGTGCCGTGTGAACGGGGCTATGTCATTATTTGCCAGATAGAGTTGTTTATTTATTACTACAAGTCTATATTCCCTTATAAGACATTCTGAAATCCGACACATAATTAATTGTCCTTTTACATTCCGTGTAAAAGCGATGGTTGAATAAAAAAACTAAACAATTCTCGCCGTGAATATGGCCTATGCTGTCGACACGGTGTAAAAGAAACCACCAATCAATAGACTAGATCGCCATTCCGACTGCGCATGCGTGCTGAAAACGTCGTTGACAGCAAAACACAAACGTACAGCCATTGAGTATGCCGATATGCGCTTAGTAAAACGTCGATTTTATTCAAAATTAATAGGAATACAGAACATTTGGCTCAAACATGGATGCATGCAATATAATAATATAATGAATATGTTTAAGACACAACTCTCCATAAATAAGCATTTTTTTAGTTGGTATTCTATGTTTCAAACAAGAGCTGAGATGAGCTGAAACTAGCACATTTCATAGCTGCACCCAGTGTATTAGCATGCGGCTAAGGCATAGGTTTGTTTTTCTTTCACGCATCCCACAATGCACCGCGTCGCTGGAATGACGAACCCGTCTATCAAACCAAAAAGTTCTGAAAATCTAAGTTTTCTTTTCTGTTCAGTATATTGTTATGGTTTATTTGATTGTCTGCTTTTACATGTAAAAGCGATGGTCTGAATAAAAAAACAAACAGTTATCGCCGTGAATATGGCCTATGCTGCTGACACGGTGTAAATCAACCACCAATTAATCAATCGTTTATTTGAAGCCGTCTATATGCTTAAGTTACATTAACTGTTATACTAGAGTACATCTGGTCTCTAGGTATCCCATTTTTTCATTTATGGACATATTTCTTTATAAATAAACTAATAATATCTGTAATCTTTATTTTTACCACTTAGTGTGTGAATATTCATATGTTTTAACTGTAGTATTAATGTTTGATAAATACCTTTCTCCTGAAATCCGAGAAATTCTCAATTCCGAAATAATTCAACTGATCCCAAGGATTTCGGATAAGGAAATATAGGCCTGTATTATATAAGCACGGACTTTCCATTTTCATAAATAATTAGTCCCCTTAAAAATTGCCAAACCTTTGTGACGCCATTAAAATAATGGATGCATATATGTTCAAAATAGGCCTAGTAGTTATGGGACATTTAAACCATTTTGTTTTTGACAGCAGAATAGGCACTTTTCCTTCCATGGTGGGTCACGTATCTATATAGTCCCCGGTTTGTGTTTCTGGTCCGACAATACAGAACACGCACATTATGGAGGAAGTAGATACATAACCAAACAAATATAAGCAAGATGATCGTAAACATGATCATGGGAGCTGACCTGCTAGACACAAACTGAATTCATTCACGGCTCCTTGCCAATCACGATCACGATCCTTTATGTGGCTCGAGATCCTTATGGTATCGGCATTGTAGCATGCATTACCTTTGATAAGTGACCAAGAGTTAGGCCTACCTAATAAACACTTTACTGACCTAATCCGGATTTTGGACAGTGTACTGATCTTGGTTTCAACTCGGTCAACTTTGTCATATAAGAACCAAACACCAAATCTCATATCAAGCAATAACTATTAATTGCGTAATACAAATCAGACGTAATTGAAAACAACATACCCATCGGTAGATGACGTAAACCACGGGAGGCCATGACCACTGAAATAAAAAATAATGTCTTTGTTACACGGCTCAATATTACAAACACAAGTAAGAGTAACCCTACGACCTACCACTAGGAAAGGGAACACTCAACTCATTCGGGCATCCGATCTGGCCTGTACTTCGATATTCATCCAGTTTTGTAGTCTGAAGGGTAGAACTCCTCTTAACAATTAATTTCACCACTACATTCCGTTTTTCTATGACCAACTTGACACTAACTACTGGGGCAACACTATAAAGTCGCCATGAGTGCGTACTGTCACAAGTCGGTAACGGTCCTGATATGACCTAAAATGTTGTCATGGACGTAAAACGCCAACAACCAACAGCATTAAAAGAACGGAAAACAAAAAAAACTAACCGACCAAACCACAATTATTTCAATTTGAAAATGTAAAAAAAATAAAAATAGAGAAGCTATGGCTGTCCCCGACACCCCATCTGTTTTGAACTTTATGCCTTTGTGATCGAACCCCGGCCGAGTCAAAACCAAAGACATCCAAAATTGATGCTTGTCGCTACCTTGCTTGGTCCTCGGCATTACCAGGATAAGGCAAAGACTGGTTGGCTCAGTGCCAATATAATGTGACTGAGTGGGATATCAGGTCACGGTACCAGCCGCGTGGTGTCCCAGTGGGGCAACACTATAACATCGCCATGGGGGCGGACCAGCACAAGTCGGTTCCAGTGCTGCTAAATGTTGCCAATATGTAAAACCCCCATGAACAAAGGGACTTGGTAGCGAGACCACCACACTTGTATTATTCACCGGTGTGCCCTGCGGTGAATGTATTATGTCGAGTGTATATGAACGAGGGCGTCTCAGAATTGTTTGTTTGTTGTTTCATGTCCTAGCAACATATCAGGCCATAGCAGGATGGGTACCGACTTGTGACAGTGCACACTAATGGCAACTTCATAGTGCTTTCTGGCCACCAAGGAACGCCAAGAGCGAAAGCTCTTGGACTTTTCCTCTGATGGCGAGGAGCACGACAACTCCCCATTCAGTATGGGTGAGTTGAGGTGAAAGCTCGCATGACACGGCAGTTGGACCTGATGGAATTCATTATAAATTTTTTAAGTATCTCCCCGAACCTGCGCTGAGACTGTTGCTTCAACTCTTCAACAACATCTAGGAGTCGGGTGTCGTCCCCGCCTCTTGGCGGGAGGCGATAGTAATACCGATTCCCAAACCTGGTAAAGACCCAAGTGAAGCCAACAACTATCGTACCATAGCCCTCATAAGCTGCATCTGTAAAACCATGGAGCGTATGGTAAACAATGGCCTCGTCTGGCTACTGGAGTCAGGACACCACCTGTCCAACCTCCAATGTGGCTTCAGACTGGGCTGCAGCACCCTTGGCCATTTGGTTCGCATGGAGACTTTCATAAGAGATGTTTTCCTTAAGAAGGAGCAGGTTGTGGCTGTCTTTTTCGACCTCGAAAAAGCCTATGACACAACGTGGCAGCACAATATCATGGGAGATCTCCATCCGATTGGCCTTCATGGCCACTTGCCAATTTTCATCAGGAACTTTCTAGCCTTCAGGCATTTCCACATCCGCATCAAGACTACCTATTCCAGCCTACACTCAAAGGAACTAGGAGTACCTCAAGGCAGCATACTGGCCGTGACCATTTTCGGGGTCAAGGTCAATGGTATTGCTGCTGCTGTAAAGCGGGGGGTCTCCTGTAGTCTTTTTGTGGATGACTTTGTTTTATATTACAGCGGTGCTAACATGAATGTCATAGAGAGACAGCTACAACTAAGCAGAAATGGGATCCATCGATGGTCAGTTCTGAATGGATTCAAATTTACCAAGACCAAAACAGTCTGCATGGACTTCTGCCTGCTGTGTAGAATGCATGCGGAACCAGAGCTAACCCTTGATGGGGATCCCTTTAAAGTCTTTGAGGAAACCACATTTTTGGGCCTCATTTTCGATGCAACACTGTCTTTCGTGCAACATATAAAGTACCTGAAAACAAGATGCCTGAAAGCGCTAGATATTCTGTGGGTGCTGTCCAGCTCAGAGTGGGGAGCGGACAGAGATATTCTGCTCTCCCTGTACTAAACCTTGGTTCAGTGACGAGTGGATTATGCCATCATAATATACAGTTCCGCAAGACACGGGCTGCTAGACACGGTCCACTACCAGGGGCTGCGCCTGGCCCTTGGGGCCTACCGCACCTCACCGGTTCAGAGCCTCTACGTCGAAGCCAATGAACCACCACTTAACAACAGGAGAATCAAACTGGCCATGCAATATGTAGTCAAGATAAAAACCAATGCATTGAATCCTGCACACAATAGTCTATTCGAGCCACATGACGAATCCAGGTATGAAGCCAGGCCGAATTACATCCGGCCACTGAGGCTCCAAATGAAACCTCATTTGGAGGCCTTAGGCGTTGATTTGGACATGTTGGAGGATACCAAAGTCCCAGAACATCCCCCGTGGTTGTTGAGGAAGCCGTCAGTTATCCTCCTACTCACGGAACTAAGGAAGTCTGGGACACATCCACTCAAATAGCAAGGACTGCATGCAGAGATTCAAGGCCAGTTTGCAGACCACCTCTCCATATACACTGATGGTTCAAAAGAACAAAGCTGGGTAGCTGCTGTGGCAGTCTACCGACGAACAAAATTTGTCGTACGCTTGCCCGATCAGAGGTCAATTTTCACTGCAGAAGCCCGAGCACTCCTTCTCGCGTTGGAGTGTATCGAGGTATCCAACCACACTGACTATGTTATATACAGTGATTCGTTCTCCTGCCTCCTGGCTGTTGCTTGACTGAAAATGACCACCCTATTCTATCAACGGCCATTTATAAAATGAACCAACTGGCAACAGATGGGTATGACATCCACCTTTGTTGGGTGCCTGGTCATGCCGGCATACACGGAAACGAAGGAGCTGCTCGGGCTATGAAGAAGGCCCTAAACTGTGATCTTGAACCAGGTCTGATCCCTCACTGTGATCTGAAACCACTAATAGCCACCCACATAAAATCCAAATGGCAACATAAGTGGGATGAAAACATTAATAAACTTCAAGAAATTGAAGCATCAGTGGAAAAGCCACCACAGACTCATGCGGGACCAAGTGGTCCTTGGCCGCTGCCGTATTGGCCACTCGTGGCTTACACATGGTTTTCTGCTCAAGGGGGAACCTCCCCCTGAATGTATTGGGTGTCAGTCCCCACTGACACTCAAACATATTTGACTAAGTTGTGTTGATTTTTTGGCCCTGGGCCAACAATTTTACACTGCAGACAGTATGCGTGACCTTTTAACTAAAGTAAAACAAGAAAACATTTCTCGCCGTGAATATGGCCTATGCTGCTGACACGGTGTAAAGCAACCACCAATCAATCAATCAATCTAAGGACAAACAACCCCTTCGACACAAATGGATGCTCTCAGAAGGGGTCATCTAAGGTCAATGGACTCTTCCAGAGGGGGAATGTAAGGTCAATGGACTCTCTCAGAAACAGGATTACGTAATTTTACGCTCAAAAGAACCCTCCTATACTACTGTTGCTGGCACCATGAACCGATATCCAACAGTCACATTATACCGATACTGAGCTAACCAGTCCTTGTCCAATGCTTGTAATGCAGAGTACCAAGATAGCTAGTGACAAGTATAAATTTTGTAAGTCATTGGTTTGACTCGGCTGGGATTCGAATTCCTGACCTTCCACACGGGAAGCCTGCGTTCCTGCCGATTTGGTAGGTCGGTTCAGAAAGAGGGGTGCATCACTAGGTTGGTTGGTTGGTTGTTGGAGTTTCACGTCCTGGCAACATCTATGGATGACTATCAAAGTCAGGCCTGATCGGAACTACACTTGATGCTTTCCAGCCTGGCTGGTAGATCGCGGGATTCGAACCTACGGTTTCGAAACCTGGTCGAGTCAGCACTAGGGGGAACATAGGTCACGTGACGGTTGATGTAAACTGTGTGCCCCACCAAACAATGACACAGCTAGTTGTCCATGCCAGCCGGGCAAGTAATGCAAGGGTGGTCTGCTGAACGAGTGCCAACACATGAGGTCTATTGTATGTGCATACTACACTATTGGGCCAAATACCAAAACAAAATTGGTGATCGTCCCCGCCTGTGCCTGAAAAATCTCCCACCACTGATTTTTTATTTATTTTTTAAACATTAAAACCGTTAAAAATGCATCGGGCTAGCAGCAATTCAACTTTCGCAAGTTATAACTTATAGATGCCATTACATAACTGTATGGTTGTTTTATATGCTGGGAAGCCTCAAGCATATGTTTCAAAATTAAAATATTTGATTTCCAAAATTGAAACTTCTAGAGCTGTACGATATAAAATACTGAAACAAATGAAATTGAAATAAAAACCGCCCACCCGACCATGATTTGTGTGATCAAAAGGACGATGTTTGGCTTTAACACGATTTTCTTTGTTAGGATTTTACATCCTATTCCTATAGCTAAAATCATATCAAGTCAGACATCGACATGCGGCATTCACGCCCTTTTTGAGGGCAGCTGGTCTGTACCACCTCATCAATTAATCAATCAATAGTTCCGTCCTCTAGTCGAGGGTTGGATGCAATGGTTCTCCACTTGTCCCAATGGTGTGCTGTTCTGATAGACTGTGAATAATTCAAGCCTGTCCACTGTGAAATATTTGTAAACCATGATGTTCGTGGTCTCCCTCTCCCTCGGCTGCCATTCACCTTCCCTTCCAACAATGTACGTACGGTATATTGAACTCTGACGAATGATGTGGCCAAAATAAATAAGTTTCTTCTCATATAGTTGATTAAATCAACCTTATCAATTAATAGTAATCAGCTGGTAATACAACTTTATATTTTTTATCTAGAATTGTATTTACCATGACCACATATCATATGATTGGGAACTTTTTTAATTCACGAGTGTCTATTGACACATAATCGATTGTATGCTTTTACATTATATGTAATATCGATGGTTGAATAAATAACAAACAATTCTCGCTGTGAATATGGCCTATGCTGCTGACATGGCATAAAGAAACCACCAACCAATCAACCATTCATGGTGGCTTTATAGTCCTGTGCTACTGGGATACCATGCTACCAGCACCATGGCTTGATATATCCAACTCGGTCGCATTATCTTGATATTGAGCAAGCCGGTGCTTCTCCTCTCCTAGTAATGCTGAGTGCCCAGCTACAAGTGTTTATTTTGAGTTGGAACCCACGATCTCTCGCATGGAAAATCAGCGCTCTACCTACTCGACCATCACGTCTGGCCTATTAACAGGAACTCTGTGCCATTTTAGATAAATCATTCAAATGCAATATCGGGCAATGGTAACCAGTGGCGTGGTGCACCAGTGGGAAAATACTATAAACCCGCTCGTCATCATCATCATGCTGTCGGTCACGATGCGACAAAGACTGCTTTCATTACTTGACTGCCGCTCTCCATTTAGCTCTCTGCTGTGAGAGTGATGTCCATGAGTCGGTCTTAATGTCTCTCAGCTTCAGGTTTCTCTTGATGGTATCCCTGAACCAGAGACAAGGGTGCCCTCTCTTTCTGTAACCAGAAGACAGTTGAGAGTAGAGGATCTGCTTTGGTAGCCTGTCTGATGACATCCTCATGAGGTGTCCAGTCCACTGGAGATTCTTTTTGATCAGAAGATCTTCCATAGAGGGCAGCCCTGTCCGTTCGAGTATTTCCTTATTTGTCCCTTTGTCCTTCCAGGTTAGCCTCATGATCGAACGCAGATGCTGCATCATGAAGGCATGCAGCTTTTTCACCTGTTGTCTGTACACTGTCCAGGCCTCGGCTCTGTATAGTAGGGTGGATAGCATGATTGCATGGTAGATCTTGCCTTTGACCCACATGGGCACATGGTGGTTGTTCCAGAGTCCCTGGCGTAGTCGGCCGAAAGATGCGCTAGCCTTGGCCATCCTCCTCTGTATTTCAGCATCAATGCATCCATCACTTGATATAGTGCTTCCGAGATAGGTGAATTCCGGAACAGAGTTCAGCTTGTTTCCGTCAACCATGACATCCTCCTCTCTGGTTCTTGTAGAGTTGGGTTGGTACAGCACCCCCGTCTTCTTGATGTTAATCTTCAGGCCAAACTTCTTTGATGCATCGGAGAAAGCGTCCACTATTTTCTGGATCTCATCAGCAGAGTGGGTAACCCGCTACGAGTGTGATTCCCATGCCATGATACCTCAGAAGTTAGTAGGATGCATATCCCCATTCGCTGACTCACTTTATCAATGGCTGGGTTGCATTATGCTAAATTATTACCAAATCGAACGCCTGCTGTGCTATGCAACTCAGATATTTGCGACGCATGTGGTTGGTTGCCAGGGAGTGGTGTGTGAACCATTGTTGACTTGGGCATGCGCATAGACCCACAAGGGCCGGGTCGGCTACATCTGAGGTATTCAGGTAACAATGCAGGGGTCACGTGTCTGTGTGTATATTAAATAGTATTTTCACAATATGAGATTTGAACCCTGAGAGCATCTACGACATGTGCACACAGGTTGGTTGGTTGTGGGGGTTTTACGTCCTGGCAAAACCTAAGGTCATCAGGATGTGTACCGACTTGTGACATATGAAGTAGACTGTATATGTTTGTTGATTGGTTGATTGATTGGTGCTTTCTTTACACCGTATCGGCAGCATAGGTGAGATGGGTACCGACTTCTGACAATGGCACTCATGGCAACTTCATAGTGCTGCCCCCAGTGGGAGACCAGGCCACCAGCACCATGACCTGATATCCCACTTAGTCACATTATCCTTGCTTTGGCCTCAGGCCACCCAGCCTCACCCATATATATATATATATATATATATATATATATATATATATATATATATATATGGGTGGGGCTGGTTATATATATATATATATATATATATATATATATATGGGTGGGGCTGGTTATAGGTGGCCTGAGGCCAAAGCAAGGAAGGAATACTGCGCTAGACTGATCACTTTGAAAGGCGACCGTCGTGATTATATCTATATTATATATATATAATATTACATATATATATATTATATATGTGTGAGTATATGCGAGTATATCCTATATTTCCTCATGCGCATTGGTGGAGCGCCCCCCTCCCCCTCCCAGCTGTCGGGTAATTGCCGGGCGGGCGCCCCCTCGCGTCACACTCTGGAATAAATTGTGTGTTTGTGTTATTACAGGTGCCAGTGTATTTGTGAGTTTGGTGCTCTGTGCTACGCAGCACCATGTAAAGAAAAAGTGCAGAGACATCTCCAGCACTTTGGTGTGGACGCCAACTTTATTTTATACGCTTTCCTTTCAAATATATTCAGAAATAACCTTCTATTAAGTTACTCCAAATTTAGGAATAACTCATTATGAAGTCCAAGCAAGTATATGTATCTACAACATAACGTTGTCCCACATAAAGGAGCCCAAGTGACCATAAAACCCAGGCAAGTATATTTGTCTAAACAATGACTATGACAAAAATTGAAAACCACCAAATAATACATCAACCCTTGTCCCACATTGCCTCTACCCACCATAAAGCCAGGAAGTATATCTAAAATATGACATGACAAAGATTGAAAACCACCAAATAATACATCAACCCTTGTCCCACATTGCCTCTACCCACCATAAAGCCCAGGCAAGTATATTTATCTAAAAAATGACTATGACAAAGATTGAAAACCACCAAATAATACATCAACCCTTGTCCCACATTGCCTCTACCCACCATAAAGCCCAGGCAAGTATATTTATCTAAAAAATGACTATGACAAAGATTGAAAACCACCAAATAATACATCAACCCTTGTCCCACATTGCCTCTACCCACCATAAAGCCCAGGCAAGTATATTTATTTAAAAAAAGAAGAGAATTATGACCAACATTGAAAACCACCAGATAATGCAACCATAACCTTGTCCAGTTCTTCAATGAATGTAAGTAAGTCTCCGATTTCAGGTATCTGCCTCGTGCATATGGCAAACTGGGGTTGTATCTGTATGGTCACGCAATGCAGTAGAATCCAGTATTCGTGACTTTGTCCTCGCCTGTCTTCCAAACTCTGTATCCTGGTGAATACAGCATGATGAACACGGCATTACCCAGAACGCAGCTATACCAATGTTATGGACCTGTCACATTACGACACATCTCGCCAGCACGCCGCCAATGCGTAAAATCACTTTTTTACGTCGAGAAGCATCAAACGTTTCGGCGTGTGGGGCAAAGTTGGATCTATACATACCATATACATAGCATAGCGTATGGCCAATGTATGACCAACGTATGGCTAACATACCTCCCGGTGAAAAATGCTTGAATTATGTTCACGGTACTTTCACAGAACGCCGGTGAACGTTATATACGTTATTCGATCGCCAGAACTATGTGTCATACGTTACATACGTCAAGACACGCTGGAGAAATGCTAAACGTACGTTATACGTATGTTAGGCGTACATTATCCATATGTTGTCAGTACGTGGACTGTACATTCCCACTGCCTTTAAATAGGTCAATGTAGTGCAATGTAGTGAACAACGTGTGACTAACGTATGTCTAATGAAAATCAACATACGCCTAACGCATACATAACATACGGTGGACGTAAAATCCACAAGTTGTCAAACGTTGTCATACGTCGAAAGTTTTATGCATGCGCAAAACTTTGCCGACCCCCTGACGTGCGATGCCGTATCTCGATGAATGTCGACGTACATTGATGTATACCAATGAGTGCCTAACGCACGCGTAATGCATAACGATGTATCCCGACATAGCGGCAAATAATCACATACATTGACATACGTTTGCGCGAGGCGTCGTAATGTGACAGCACCATTACGCTCACGTCAACTACGTGGTACTGACGTTCAACTTGGCCCCGTATTTACATATTACGCCGACAATTTCTATGCGTACAATTTATTTTCACGTTGTCCCTACGCTGGCGCGTTACGTCGTAGTGTGACAGGGGTATTACAGAACGCAACGTGTAAATAGTTAGTAGCCTCCCGCAGTACATTTCTATATGAGTGAGTTTATGGGTGTCGAATGTTTGTCTTAATTAGGGGGCAGCAATCCTTCTTGTCTCAGCACTCTCACAACACTTTCCAGTTGGCATCCGTGAGTGCGTATTGTTACAAGTAGAGAACCCATCTTGGTATGACCTTAGATCTTGTTAAGATGTAAAACCCCAAATAAAGTAGCATAGAAATACACTCGGCGATTCTGTCTTGTGAGAAGAGAAACGGGGCGAGGTTCTAAGGATGATGTGTTAGGTGCAATTAGGGCATGTCAAACTGGGGGTGGGGTCGGGATCGGGGTGGGGTGTGGGTATAGACGTAGGTGCGGGTGTAGGCTTGGATGGGGTAGGGGTGTGGTGGTAGGTGTGGGTGAGGGATGGGGTGTGGGTCGGGTATGGGTGTGAGTAGGGTGTGGGTGTGGTGAGGCTGTGGGTGTGGGTGTAAGGTTGGGTGTGGTGGGGTGTGGGTGTGGTGGGGCGTGGGTAGGGTGTGGTGTGGGTAGGGTGTAGGTGACGGTGTGGGTGTGGTGGAGTGTGGGTAGGGTGTTGGTGACGGTGTGGGTGTGGTGGAGTGTGGTGTGGGTGTGGTGGGGCGTGGGTAGGGTGTGGTGTGGGTAGGGTGTAGGTGACGGTGTGGGTGTGGTGGAGTGTGGTGTGGTTGTGGTGGGGCGTGGGTAGGGTGTAGGTGACGGTGTGGGTGTGGTGGAGTGTGGTGTGGGTGTGGTGGGGCGTGGGTAGGGTGTGGTGTGGGTGTGGTGGAGTGTGGTGTGGTTGTGGTGGGGCGTGGGTAGGGTGTTGGTGACGGTGTGGGTGGGGTGTGGGTGTAGGTGTGAGTATGGGATGGGCTATGCGTGAGGACGTCACGGTCTACGTCAGCAGTGTGACCTGTTGCTTACGTTTCTTTGATCGTCCAATGGCAATGCAGGATTGCACGTAGTGTATAGTAACGTGACCTACAGCGACACAGTAAATAGGACAGGCGTACCTCGCTTTGTGCTCCCGTTCTTGCCATATCCTATTAATGCCGAGCACCAGGCTCGGGAATGAAAAGTATCAACTTTTTAAGTAATTGGTTTGACTCGACCGGGAACCGAACTCCCGATCTCCTACACGCGAGACCCGCGCTCTACCGATTCGGCAACCGTGCCCGGTAACTTGGCCGACGTAACTTGACTTACTGACAATTATCGTGATCTAATGTGGCTATTCATAGTTTGTATGTAATGAAATAATCTATTTTCTAGGGGATATTTAATACTTGGATTAGATGACCAGGGTTCGTATTCATGTAGTGGTGCCAGGCGTAGCCGGTGCTACACGCTAGCTCTGGGGTAGCTATCCGTGGCTAGCAGCAGGTTGGAGAAATAGGTCAAGTCGTATTCACCAATGTCCAAGCCGCCGCTGATAGCTAACCGTGAAGTTATTTATAGATTTGGGAATTCCCTCGAGTCGACGATATGAATAACGCCGCCAATGCAGCGGCGGCATTAATATCGGTTCGAATTTAGGATTAATTTGATTAAATTTCACTTATGGTGTATGTAATTCTGTTAAATATGACAGCATTTAATAGATTTGGGCCTAATATATTGCCGCCGATATGGCAGCGATGGCGGCGGCCATGTTTAGTTGACATTAGAGAGTATGGATATCGACGTCGCTGCAGCGGCGGCGATTTGTTTACTTTACATTCGTCGATTCGACAATATGCATAACACCGCCAATGCGGCGGCGGCGTTAATATCGGTTCGAATTTAGGGTTAAATTGATAAAATATCACGTTTAGGATATGTAATTCTGTCAAATATGATAGCATTGAATAGATTTGGGCCTAATATATTGCCGCCGATTCGGCGGCGGCGGCGGCGATGTGTGTTTTGTTGATATGCGACAGTATGGATATCGACGTCGAAGCGGCGGCGGCGATTTGTTTACCTTACATTCGTCGATTCGACAATATTAATATCCCCACCGATGTAGCCGCGGCGTTAATATCGGTTCGAATATAGGGTTAATTTGATCAAATTTCACTTATTGAGTATGTAATTCTGTTAAATATGATAGCATTGAATAGATTGAGACCCACACACGCACTCTAACCGGCGCGGCTAGCAGTTAAACCTGACTTGAAAGTAGGGTAGCTTAGCCTAGGCTATGGTCGGCGGCTAGCGCTGGCACAGGCACATGAATAAATATTTTCCACCGTTAGCCATGTGGGGCTGCCGTAGCCGCGGTTAAGGCCCTGGCACCAACACATGAATACGGGTCCAGGGGCCGTATGCACGAATCGGTGATAGGCTTACCCGAGCTAAGGTGGTAGCCGCGGTTAGCTACCCCGGGGTAACGGCGGGTTGGAGAGATGTGTGATCTCGGTATGCACCAATGTATAGCCGAGTCGGATAGCTAACCGTGAGTTCATTTATAGATTTGGAAATCCCTCTGCAGTCTGTACCCATATATTAGGCTTCACATATATCCAATGCGACCATATTATACAGAATTCACTACCAATATGTGAAATTCTGATCAATATCTAACCCTAAATTCGGTGCGTTATTAAGGCACTGCTCGCATTAGCGGCGATATTAATAGTTCATATTTTGAATCGGCGAACGTAAAGTAAACAAATCCACACAGCAGCGCATCGAGTCGCTTTCCATAGGAGTCGGTGCCGTTGTTTACCTGTAACTTCGTCGAATTCGAAAAGAAACGCAGGGTGACGCCCTCAGTTTGGTTTGGTAGGCAAAGAAGATGATATATCATTTGCATGGTTAACTAACAAATCATTGTCAGTCAAATCGAATCTATTCTTTGTAATGATACGAGAGAGTGCAGGACTCTGGACCTCTGGCAATGCTGTATAGTGACAGTGTATTACATTTTGCTGAAATGTCCTCACCTATGTCATGAGCCGTGTTTACACGGGGAATTGTGAAGCGAATCAGGCAAAGCGATTTATATGAAGCGAATTAGTGGCGCGTTTACACGGACCGAGTTTGAAAGTGTTTCGGCGCCGGGAACCAGCAGCCTTAGTGGTCCGCCTGTAGCCGGCGAGCACTGCTATTTGTTTAGTTTACACTCGGCGATTCGACGCCGATGTAGCTGCTACGTTAATATCGCTTGGAATTTAAGGTTAATTTAATTAAATTTCATTATTTGAGTATGTAATTCTGTTAAATATGATCGCATTCAATAGATTTCGGCCTAATCGGTCCCTAACACTGCTGGGCACCAGCGATAGTTACAGTTGAGCTTGTAGCCGGCGAGCACCGCTATTTTACACTATCGCCGCCTGGGAACAAGCTGTATCGCTTCATATAAACCACCTCGCAAGGTGGTTTACATAAAGTGAATCCTGTTTACACGGCGAATGTGAGGCGAACTAGGCAAGGCACATTATATGAGCCGTTTTAACTCGCCCGTGTAAACACCGCTCTGGTTGAGATGATGTGTTTGTAAATGAGGGTGTGTTGGAGTCATTCCAATTCCATCCGCAACTCATTATTCAATTTAAAAAAAGAAGTGATTTATAGCATACATTTTGGGTGCAATCTACGGGGGTATGTGTGAGTATACACATACCCCTGTAGATACTCACACAGTATCTACAGGGGTATGTGTATCCACACCATTTAATAATCCACACCAACACCAACATGGGCTTGTAGTTAATTAAGTAGAACTACATCGCTACAGAGCACTTGGTATAGGTGCATTGTTAGAATAACAGTAATGACACCACCAAATAGAAATAAAAAAACTCATCAATCCTATAAACAAATAATTACTAATAAAATTACACTGACAAGAAAACTGGATCGGTTTATTCAAATAAAAGTCCTCGGTAAAATCATGATATGAATATTGAGCATATCTTATTTACAGTTGCTCTGTTTTACCTGTTTGAAATATAATTTTGTACTCATATATGTTTAATCACTGTATAACCTCCAATAGCCGATGTTTACTTTGTGCTGGGGAGGGAGGGGGGGGCGGTAAATAAACAAACAAAATCTGGTTAGCTCAGTATCAGGATACGATGACTGTGTGGGAAATTGGGTCATGGTTCCGATGGCCAGGGCCGCGTTCAGGGTCCGTCTCGGAGGCGCCTCGGCGACGTCTCCGCGATGCTTTTTGGTCTATTTGCGTTCAGGGTCCGTCTCGGCGACGTCTCGGCGACGCCTCCCTTTTCAGGCAGGAGACAAACAGCGCCTCGAAAATGGCCACCGCCTGCAGTGGTTTCATCCAATCAGAGCGCAGCATTTCGAGCCAACAGTTAAATCCGTTCAGACTAGCCTGATGTCACGGGCGCCTCCGAGGCGCCTCCGAGACGGACCCTGAACACGGCCCTGGTCACCCAGTGTGGCAGTACCATAATGTCGTCATGAGTGCGCACTCTCACAAGTCGGTACCCATCCTGATTTGACCTTAGATGTTGCTAGGATGTAAAACACCCCAAACAAACAATACATTAGGATCGGCGAACCACTCCCATTTGCGGACAGTTTTTCAATGTATAAACTGATTTTGTTTTATTTAATTGTCCTTCTGATGATAGGACACCTGCAATGTCAGGACAATATTGGTCTAAATGCAGCGTTGTCTGTATGAATATTGAGCATATACAGATACTACTGTAGATACATTTGAAGACTTAACGATACTCTTTATGGCGTTTGCCATAGAAGAAAATAACAGGATTGCAATCGATATCTAACATGCATCCTCAACTGTTGTAGGTTCAGGTATCATTCAAGTATCTAGTTTTAATGCCTGTATTGCGTGTATCTGACTTATAGATTCTACACATAATTACTTCCTTTTTTCTTTTTTTTTTTGGTAAATATTTTTATTCATCTGAATACATATTTTGTCAGCGCCGGGGCACTGGTCTTCCAGCCGTCGGAGTGGTCGCATTTCATCTGTACATAGTGGAAGTGGAATGTGTTGCATTGTGTGCAGCACAACCCATTCTGAACATAAAAGAAAGTGGGGGAGCAGCCTATGCTGCATAGTGTACAGCATATGTACTGAACATAGTGCAAAGTATCTATATGCATCAAGATAGAGTGTGCAGTAATGTACACTAGTGGTTAAATCATATGCTGTGTGTGTATATCAGTTAGATTTGGTTTTAATAACGGTTAGTCTTTAAATAGTGCCATGTTGTGCATGTATAGTGGTTTATATTGTGTGCATTGCTGGTTGAAGATGTAGTTATGTAGTGGTGGTAATGGGTCTAAAGATGGGGTAGTGATTCTCGAGTCATTGAGTTATAATAGTCGTTTTGTCAAATGTGGATGGGGGGGAGGGGTTCATGGGTAGGGGGCGCGGACACACAGGGAGAGAGCAGGCATGAGAGAGGGCGAAGTCAATGGGTCGTTCAGCAGGTCGTATTATATATTTGCAGTGCCAGGTTTTGGGCCTGAATAACCAGGTGAGCTCTGTATGCATTTTTAAAGGCAAGGATCGAACCCGCTTCTCTGGTTTTGGTTGGGAGCTCATTCCACATGACACTTCCTTTGTAAATCGGAGCTCTCATTAACTTATTTGTATTAGGGTTGGGCACCCCAAGCAGAGTCGATGTCCCCCTTCTCGTTACCCTGGTTATGCGATCTATGTATTTGTCATCACTCGCACGTTTATACATCAACGTCATTAGGTGTAGGTTCCTACGTACATCCAGAGTGTCCAGCCCTGCTCTGCTATGCATTTCAACCACACTTAGTATCTTGCCTTTGAATACTGTTCTGAGGGCTCTGTTTTGCGTTCTTTGTAATTTGGTCTCTTGCTGCTTCGTTAGTAATCCATAGATGATATCATTGTAGTCTATAATTGGTAATATTGTTGACTTGTACAGCTGCAGCGCAGTATTCTCACTTACATATGTCCTTATTTTTCTGAATGTGTTCATTTTTAATGCCAGTGTTTGGTTAAGTCTTGCCAGCTGTTGGGTACCAGTTAGAGTCGCATCGAGAGTTGTGCCTAGGTACTTATAGGAGTTCACTTCACGGAGCACTAAGCCACCCATCTGCAGTTGTATTGGCCGGGCCCTCACCTTCCTGGCTTTGGTTCCATAGATTATGTATTCAGTTTTAGTGCCATTTAGCGTTAGTTTATTCTCATGGCACCATGTGTTCACTCCATCCAGCGCCATTCCAGCCTCGGTTGTGGCTATGGCAAGGTCATTGTTATGTATTGTTAGTGCTGCATCATCGGCAAATAATGTGAAAGATGCTTTGTTGGAAACTAGAGGTAGGTCATTTATAAATATTAGAAACAGTAGGGGTCCCAGAGTGGAGCCCTGTGGAACTCCTGTTTTTATTTCTCGAGTGGTTGAGCTGGTGTCACTTAGTTTTGTGTATTGTTTCCTATTGCTGAGGTAATTTGTGAGGAAGCTATGTGCTCTATTGCCTAGCCCAGCTCGTTCTATTTTATGCATGAGGATTTTGTGGTCGATCGTATCAAATGCCTTCTTGAAATCAAGGAAGACTGCGATAGTAAGATCACCCTTGTCTATGTTTGACAAAAGTTCATCCAGTAGAGACGCCAGTGCCCCGGTGGTGGACCTATTTTTCCTGAAGCCATTTTGCTGGTAGGTCAAATAGTTAGAGGACTCAAGGAATGTCTTAATTTGGTCATGTATTATTTGTTCTATAATCTTGCCAGGCAGTGGGAGGATCGATATTGGGCGTAGTTCACTACAGGTTTGCGGGATGTTGACTTTAGGTATGGGTGTCACTGTGGCCACTTTCCAGTCATCAGGGAAGATGCCGGTACTGATTATTAGGTTATATAAATGTGTAAATTCTGCACTCAGTGTTGTGATCGCACTTTTTATCAAAGTGGTACTGATGTCCTTCATTCCTGATGATTTGTAGATAGATATTTTGTTAGTTCTATCAAGGATTTCATCCTGGGTGGTTTCCAGAAGGTCATACTTTTCTTTATTTAGTTTGGCATGGAAGGTTTTGTGTTGATCATCCTTCTGTTTGAATTTATTGGCTAGTTTCTCACCTATATCTATGAAATAGTTATTGATTTCCTCTGCTAGTAATTCATCTGGGATTTTAATACCAGTCTCTTCACTTGCAAGGCCACTGATTCTTGTCTCTTTTTTAGGTTCGATTTGGTTTATTTCATACCAACATTTTCTGGCATTCTGTTTATATTTGTCTATCTGGACTTGATAATACCTTGCTTTGGCTTTCCTTACTTCACTCCTAGCCTTTCTGACCATACATTTAGCTATGAATTCATCCCCTGGATCTTTTGTTTTCTCAAACTTTTGGATAAAGTAATCTCTATCCTTTTGAAGCTCTAGTAGTTCATCATTAAGGTAACCTCCCATGGTGATTCTGGTGGTGATCTCGGTTAGGGGACAGTGCCTGTCAGCTGCAATAGTGATTGTTGCATTTAGCATATCCCAACATAGGTTGGGGTCTCTCATATCCAGAAATTCAGCACTGTTTATTTCTTTGAGTGTGCCAGCCAATTCATTAAAATTGCAGTTCCTATAAGAGCGTCCCCAGTGTTCCGAATGTTGTTGTCTTACGGCCCAGTCACAATACAGCTTGCAACCACTTGCGACTGCTTATGACGAAAGAACCCACAGTCACCGGCGACCTTCTTGTGAACAAAGCAACCTATGAAAATGGTCGCCAACCTGCGGACGACCATTTTGGTCGCAAAGAGGTTTTTAGTGCAGCAGCTGCAACCTCCTTGTGACCAAAATGGTCACAAGAAGGTCTGTGACCACTGAATACCACTTTCTGATCACGTTGTGACTGCTTGTGATCACTTTGCAACCACTTTGCGATCAACCTTTTTGTGTGTGTGAGCAAATTGGTCGTAAGCAGTAGTGTGACTGGGGTATTAAGCAATATCAGCTAGTATTTTTTAACTTCCTTGTAACTTGATAGTGCAAACTAAGATGTCGTCTGAGTTCTAAAAATGTTAAACTTTCACACACATGGAGGTTTATTGCAACATTTTCTACGAACGAATATATGTAGCAATGCAGGCTCTACGTAAGAACACACTGTTTAAACAGTGATCTCTGACAACAAATATGGCAACGATAGGCAAATAGTAATGGTATTTAGATGGTAACCAAGTTTCTGGGTCATTGCAAGGGAGGATATGTTATGGGGCGATTGTTTGTTTTGGGAGATCGGGAGATCCGAACCCATGACTTCGTGGGTTCGAATCCTGGCGAGTCAAACCAATGACTTAAAAATTGATACTTGCAGCTTCCTAGCCTGATACTTGGCATTATTAGGATAGGGCAAGGACTGGTTGGCTCAGTGTCAGGATAATGTGACTGAGTGGGATATCAGGTCATGGTGCTGGTGGCCTGGTGTCCTAGTGGGGCAACACCATAAAGTCACCATGAGTGTACACTGTGACAAGTTGGTACCCATCGTGATATGACCTTAGATATTGCTAGGACGTAAAACAACAACAAACAAACCGATTAAATTGAATTTGTATTCCCTTTCTGCAACAAGAAATGTTTAGTAAGTGCACCAATATCTAAGTTGGATATGTATAACCAAATCTAGATCAGTGTTTTCGTTTCGAAAATGTGATGCTTTTATCGGACCACAAGTCTTCAAAATAATGTAAGTTTCAGTTTCTATCACTGAAACCAATTAGCATTTTGAAGCAAAATCAATTTAATAAAATGCTTCATCATCCTAATACGAACTGTAACTCCTCAGGCCTCTCAAATGTATGTCGACCTTGGTCATGCCTCAGTCATAACTCATCCAGAGCCCCTCGGGGCGCAAACCCCATAACAGCTTCAGTCCCCGCCGCTTAATACCAGTGCATTGCACTAATAACTCACCACTTTCGCCATTTTCCCGAATTGGGTTCTACCTCTCTCGCCCGTTCTCTTATCCCTCTCCCCTCTCTCCTCGTCTGTCCGCCTTTCCTCTTGTATCCCTCCGCTCTCCTCCCTCCTCTCTCCTACCTCCTCCCATTCCCTTGTTCCCTCTCGCTTCTCCCCTCTCCCACTTCCTTCTCCTCTCACCCCTGTTCCTTCTCCCCTCTTCATTTCCCCCCATCACTTCTCCCTCTCCCCCTTTCATTCTGCTCTCTCCCCTCTTCCTTCTCCCATCTCGCCCTTCCTTCTTCCCTTTTCATTTTCCCCTCTACCTGATTCTTTCTCCAGTCTCGCTTCTCCCCTTTCCCCACTTCCTTCTCCCCTTTTCCTTCTTCCCGCTATCCACTTCCTTCTCTCCTCTGCCTTCTCCCCTCTTCCTTCTCCCCTCCCCCTTTCCTTCTCCCCTCTCCCTTCTTCCTTCTCCCCTTTTCATTCTCCACTCTTCCTTCTCCCCTCTTCCTTCTCCCCTTTTCCTTCTCCCCTCTTCCTTCTTCCCTCTTCCTTCTCCCCTTTTCCTTCTTCCCACTATCCACTTCCTTCTCTCCTCTGCCTTCTCCCATCTTCCTTCTCCCCTCTCCCCTCTTCATTCTCCCCTCTTCCTTCTCCCTCTTCCTTCTCCCCTCTTCCTTCTCCCCTTTTCCTTCCCCCTTTCCTTCTCCCCTCCTTTCCTTCTCCCCTCTTCCTTGTCACCTTTTTCTTGTCCCCTTTCCCTTCTTCCCTCTTCCTTCTCCCCTCTTCCTTTTCCCCTCTTCCTTCTCCCCCTTTCCTTCTTCCCCCTTCCTTCTCCCATTTCCCTTCTCCCTTTTCCTTCTACCCCTTCCATTCTCCCCTCTTCCTTCTCCTTCTCCCCCTTTCCTTCTCCCCTCTTCCTTCTCCCCTCTCCCCTCTTCTTTCTCCCCATTTCATTCGCCCATCTCCCCTCTTCTTTCTCCCCTTTTCCTTCTCCCCTCTCCACTCTCCCCTTTTCATTTTCCTTCTCCCTCTTCCTTCTCCCCTCTCCCCTTTTCCTTCTCCTCTCTTCCTTCTCCCCTCTTTCCCTTTCATTTTTCCCTCTCCCCTCTTCCTTCTCCCTTCTCTCCTCTTCCTTCTCATCTCTCATTTATTTCTTCTCCATTCGCCACTCTGTATTATCCCCTTATCCTATCATCCACTATCTCCCCTTTGCTCCCCTTATCACCGAACTCACCTTTCCTATTCTCTCCCCTCTCCGACCCTTCCTTCCCACTCTCCCTTCTTTCCCCTCCCCCTTCTCCCCTCTCGAGACCCTCTCCCCACCCCCATCCTGCCATTCTCCTCTCCTACACTCTCCCCTCTACACTTCCCCCTACCCCCACCCCTCACCATACCATCTCACCTCGCCCACCCTTCCTTCTCTCTCCTTTCATTCCCATCTCTTCTCCCCGCCCCACATTCTCCCTTCTCCCCGTCTGCCCTCGCCACCCACTTTTCCCATTCTCATACCATCTCACCTCTCCTATCTTTCCTCCCCTCTTTCCCTTCGTTCCTCCCCTCTCCCACCCCCGCTCCCACATTCTCCTTTCTCCCCGTCTGCCCTCTCCACCCTCTCCACCTCCTCTCCCCTCTCACACCATTTCACCTCTCCCTTACCCCCCACTCCCCATCCGCTCCCTCTCCCCCACCTCTCTCCAAATTGGACACAACCTTATTCACGAACCTATGCTGCCGACACGGCGTAAAGAGACCACCAATCAATCAATCAATATTCACGAACCTGTGAGGTGACGAAGAGTCTGGGGTCGTGGTGGTGAAGGAGCAGCTTCCTTAGCCTGAACTCTCGCTTAAAGCAGTTTTCCTTTTGCATCCTGACGTTTCCAGAGACGGCAGTGACTGGGATGGGAGCGACGGCTATGGCGACTGTAGCGAATGAACCTCTTTTCCTCAAGTGTCCTGCAGCAATTTCTATCCAGAGCTATCTTTACTTCCTGCTATACGAATACTATATGAAGCTATACGAAGCACACCAAATCACCAACTGCTTAAGTAGGTAGGCCTATGTCTTCTACTGTGGTGCTTTGCCTCACGCATGCGCAAAACGAAGATAGACGCTTACATATTTACTCACACCATTTCTATCCATTCGTATATAATATATAATATAAAATATATACGCACAACTGTCTCCAAGTATTAGCGCTCTAGTGGCTTCGGGAGCTCGTGGATCTATGTATTAGTGAACGTATTTATCTAAGTGAGGACTCAAATTCAAATTCAAAGCGAGAATCCCAACATGTGTTCCAACTCGGTAGCGATGCATGGCGAGATCTGGCTGTATCTATTGCGAACCATTATATTCTATAGCCGAGAACATCACGAGTCAGAGACGGGACCTTTCTAAAGGCCGGCCGACACTACACGACTTTCGCGACTCTCAGGGTTTATGAATGCGAACACTAGTTCAATTCAATTTAATAACTTTTATTCCAGAATAATGCATCCATAATAAAGAGTAGGACCGAATGGCTTGAAACTATAGACATGTAGCATATTTCTCCACTGATTACAAAATGCGAAGGAGAATGACAATTATTACACTACTGCTTAACGTGGAGCTTCTGTTTCTACACATAAAACTCCCAGTTTGGGCACTATTTCAAGGCAGATCCCGGCCATGTAAGACTGTTTTAGCTGCAAATCTGCAGTCTTGATAACCGATGACGGTGGCTGAATCGGTAGAGCGAAGGTTTCCTGTGTGGAAGTTCGGGAGTTCAAAACCCGGCCGAGTTAAACCAATGATATACTAAATTGATACTTGTCGCTTCCTAGCCTGGTATTCGGTAATACTAGGATAGGGCAAGGAGTGGTTAGCTCAGTATCAGGATAATGTAACGAAGTGGAAAATCAGGTCATGGTTCAGTGGCTTAGTCTCCCAGTGGGGCAGCACTATAAAGTCGCCATTAGTGTGCACTTTCACAAGTCGGTACCCATTCTGACATGAGTCATGATAATAGTTAATACCGACTTGCGACATTGCGTGCTCAGGGTGATTTCATAAGTGTTGCCTTGTTGAGATTCAATGCCACTGGTACAATGGCATGATATACCACTCAGTCACATTAGTGGGAGAACACTATTTCAAAACCACCAAGAGGCCACCTGTCAAGTAAAGCCAACATTGTCACATTGGAAAGAACAGGATAGCTCGAGGTCAGGATAGTATGACTGAGTAGGATATCGAGTGAGTGAAGTCATCATCATCATCATGCTGTCGGTCGCAATGCGACAAAGACTGCTTTTATTTCTTAAGCGCCGCTATTTTGTGTAGTTGTGCATTTCATAAAAGCTGCTTGCAAAGTGTTGAAGTGCTGCTGGTCTTTGCAAGTTACTAGCAGCACTCTCTCGGGGAGAAAATAGAGGTCTCACACTGGCAAGAACACGTCGAGACAGGCGCAAACTATTTGTCCCTGCAGTGGCTGGTCGGGAGATGTTGGGAGTTCCATTCATCACCACCCTTAATGCTGCCACGGAAGCATGGTTTTCTGTTAGGGTTTGCTCCCTTAGCCATTGGTTCTATCAAGTACCTGTACACCACAAGGCAGTGGTAAGAGGAGGCAAACCTTCCATCTTTATTTTTATAGTACCCAGATCCCCTGGTAGGGTGTCACACCACCACAGTCACCCAATAGGAGAACAGCATTTCCAGTACCCATGACAACTGGTAGTCTTCCCACCACCAGTGGCTGCCTGGCCACAACCAACCTTGACCTGGCTGCTCCTCACAGCTTGATTGTGTTGACCCCTACCTGGCAGAAGGCCCAGGCCCCTGCCGTATATCGGAATATTTTACGCTAGGACAGGCCAATGACTGGTTAACTCAGTGTCACGACACTTAGTGAGATATAATGTCAGCAGTACAATATCGTAGATAAGAAGCATTACAAAGTGTATACAGACCTCATTGCAGTCATTTAGTCACAGCGCTAAGCCATATAATCTTATCTGCTTATTACCTTTGTAGGCCCAGACAAAATGAAAGCAATCGTAGTGAGAGATCTTAATGCAGGATGTACACAACACATAATATACATTTCATGGACCAGCTCTTGGCTAGGTCTTCGGATGGACTTTTTCATGTTCCTTCCGACAGAATCTCTCAACACATTCACATCGTCAGGAGATCTTGCAGTCAGCTTCCTGCCAGAACTGGGTTTTCTGTCTTCTTGTTGAGGTTGTTTACTGATCCAATGGGTTGAAATTTGTGTGCCCAACGATAACTTTTTTTTCTCTGGGAATAGTTGTTGAAGTTGAACTTCTTGCAAAATTTTGCTTGCACCATTTTGAATGATTTCGTCTCCAGATAAGTAGTGACGCAAAATATTTTTTCCTCCTCAGTCCAAGGCATTTTGATTGATAATTATTAGTTGTTATGGTCTCCTCTCTTCAAATCTGAAAAGATAGAGCAAGAACATTAATATTGGCAGAATGATTAGCAGTGACATTGGTTCCATGTATTTTGAGACACCCTGTACTTGCACTTATCATTCCTGATAACTACAGTAAAACGTCTCTAATCGACCACCCCTATATCGATCGCTTTATTTGGGTCCCAACAATACCATTGTAACCGCATTCTAACTCCCTGAACCGACCTCCTCCCTAAATGGACCACTTAAAGTCGGTCCCAAGATCAGTCGATTTAGAGAGGTTTGACTGTAGTTGGTTACTCATACTGGAGAACTGAGTTATAAGATCAGCACACGCCAATTGAATTAAATAGGTGTTATAGTTCTTCGCCTTTTAAACTAAAGACGTAACGATAAAAGGTGTTGGCGAACATGTAGACATTTCAAGTGTTCAGGCGCAAAAACCGACAAATGTCACCCGGGCAAGAATGAAACAATGACTACCACGCACTGTTACAAGTCGGTACCCGTCCTGATATGCCCTTACATGTTGTCAGGCCGTAAAACTTCAACAACTAACCAACACTAGCGGGGCACGCTATAACCAGTAGACCGCGACGACCGCCCTGGAATTACCAGAAGGTGGCTGAGTTCAGGCTCGGGTGTGCAGTCGACAATGTCGTTCACGGACGCCTGCTCACGGCCTCGCCCGACCGTCTAGCTACATGTTGTTAGATTTTCTTCGCACCTGTTACCTTAGATAAAGGATTCACCCGGTACTCGTAGTACACGGGTGAAGACCAACCCTATATAAAAACGGTCGAAAAAGCGGGTTAATGAAATGAGAGCCTAATTTCACAATCTAAGAAGCAACATTTATTCTTTGTATATGTCTTCATATTTCCCAGCTACCTTTGAGTTGAAAAATATAATAAAACATCTAGTTTAATCAGATTTAAAAGTGAAATTGACGGCGTTCTATGGCCGCCATCTTGTCTTTTTGCATTCTCTCTCATTTCACCAACTCTGTGCCGATATAAGTATCCATTTGATATTGGAACCAGACATTCTACTTCCTGTTCCATACTAAAGCTACTTTCGCCCGTATTTAGACTACGTTGTCGTTTACCCCTGTACTGTAAGTACAGGCTGAATCTTTTATCTACTGTTACCTCTGCAAACAAATTTTTAATCTTACTCTCGCAAATCATGCAGTTATTCTGAATAAACACCTTTGTTGTTGTTGTAATGATAAACTGATTGGTTACAGTTACATATTATAGCCGTGTTCACACGGGGAATGTAAATCGATTCGTAGAAAGCGACTTGCCTAGTTCGCCTCACATTTCCCGTTTGAACGGACGTCTGAGGCAGATTAGGGCTGATTCGACTCACGTGATGCGGATCCTGTAAACCACCTAAGCGAGGTAGTCTACATGAATCGATTCCTGTGATGCGGATAATTTTGCCCGTGTGGACGCAACCGACTTACGTGATGCGGACTAAGCACGTCGATATATACTATAATTTGGTCTATGAAACTGCTAGATGTGCACATATATTTTTTTCATCAGAAGTTTTGACCGTTCCAAACCAATACGATTCATTAAATACATATCTAGGTCGAACCCACACTCTCTGGTGCCGCATCGTCGAACCCAAAATGGCACTGGCTTAGTCTGCACTTGCTCATGCGCAGATATCCACTTCCGCCTTAAACCGATTAAAAGCACGGCCCGTGTGAACGCGAAACACTTTCGGACTAATTCGCCTCACCTGATTCGATTTGTCTGATTCGCCTCACATTTTGCCCGTGTGAACACGGCTTTAGTCCGATGGTTTTGAGTTTCTGTCATTTTCTGATATATATATAAATATATTAGGTTGGTCGTTATAATCTACTTCACTTAAAGCTGCAGAGTCCGATCAAAACATCAAATTACCAAATCCAAAACAATTATCTAGATCTAATTGTACCTATCTAACTTAGATACTGGTGCATTTAGAAAACATCTGTCGCCACATAGAACGGAAAACTGACACAACTTAATAGAATCTGTTACTGCAGAAACCTATGGTGTCTGCCTTGCGTGGTCTGTTCGCACCGCAGAGTCAAGAAAAGACGTTTAGGCCCCTCTCCCCACAGCCTTTGGCTCGCGCATGTATCTACTAGCTAACAACTAAACACACCATGTACATAGACAGTGGGCAGTCAGGCGTGCCTCACTGGCTAAGTCTCAGGCTCAAACCACCCGACCCCACCCAACGGGGGCGCAACAGTGATGACAGGCCTGCTTGCCAACATTAATTTGGCATGTTTGCACTTCAGATATCTCAAAGGTTAGCCATTTAAAATAAAATTTATTTAAAACTAAAGTAAGGTAGATTATAAACATCAGCCTAGTATATTTATCTCAGAAAATGACAGAACCTCAAAACCATCGGACCATGCAACTTTAAGTTTGAGATATTTGGAAAGTGCAAACATGCAAAATATATTTTTGGCAAAGACACCTAGACTGCATATATGCTTCTGCAGTAACAGGTTCTATTAAATTGCCTCAATATGCCCTTCTATGTGATGACAAATGTTTAATAAATTCACCAATATCTAAGTTAGATATGTAGAATGAAATCTAGATAATTTTTGTTGTTGTTGAAAATTTGAAGTTTTCAATGGACTATACGGCTTTAATGAGTAGGATCAATGTTGATGTGCACGTGTGATAATTAATCCAGTTATTTAGGGTTCTAAACCAGCACAGCTGTAATTAACACAATTACTAAGAACCTAGCTAATTAGAACACTCGACTGGGTTCCCTTCTCATACAGCTACATCAACTTGAGGACCAGCTTTAATCATTTCAATGTGTTGTTGGTTGGCTGGTTGTTGGAGTTTTACGTCCTGGCAACATCTAGGACCATATCAGGATGGGTACCGACTTGTGATAGTGTGCACTCATGGTGAATATGTAGTGCTGCTCCACTGACAGACCAGGGCCCGTATTTATCAAGATTCTTAAATGCTTAAGAATTCTTAAATACAAGAAAATTCTGAGTGTTTCTCTTAAATAAAAGAATTTAAAAATAATTCTTAGAATTCCTAAGAATTCCTCTTAAATGTAAGAGTTGCTCTCAGATTGCTCTTAGAATTGAGGAAATGTTAGGAGGCATATGAAGAACTCCTAAGTTGGGTTAAGAATTCTTATCCTGGACAAAATGGCTGCCATAAGAGGGATTGGAAGGTGACACAGGCGGATATTTAGGGACAATGAAATGAATATAAATCTTCGCAAAAGTTATGATATACCTTTGTCACTTGTTTTTGCATCATGAATCTCATCTCTCTATGTATCGCCCTTTCTGTCTTGTTAGCAATCGTGGTAAGTATTGTGTAACATAATGTGTATGCATGTTTGCAACTTACTGTAGGTGTGTAAATTATCATATTATCGCTCAGCACCCTGTCGCTATTTAGAAAGAGCAATTCACACTTACTCAAATGTCAGAGTTTCGCAATCGTGGTAAGTATTGTGTAACATAATGTGTATGCATGTTTGCAACTTACTGTAGGTGTGTAAATTATCATATTATCGCTCAGCACCCTGTCGCTATTTAGAAAGAGCAATTCACACTTACTCAAATGTCAGAGTTTCGGGAACGGGGGTGCGGGAGTAGCTACTGTGAATGTACAATGTCTGAACACTTTGACTTCTGGATACTGAATGGTTTATTCCCATCCAGGGCTCACTGAACCGCCGGCTAAACTTTCCATGACGTCATCTCATTTACCTACTCCTTTGTCTCACTCACTGTCTAGAACATCATGCATCTCATTAGCATATATTACCCACATGTCTGGACGTCTATTACGCATATATCACAGCAACCATGTGACTACCAAAACTGAAGACAATTTTAGTAGGCCTACCATTAATTCATGATCTTACTTTATCTCAGGATCCACGTGTGAGCTCTGCTGATTACAAATGATACAGTTATATCAATATATGTGTGAATCCAAGGCCAAGACAAGCAGAATCTCGCATCAGCTCGAATAAGTATGAAGATTTTGACCAAATTGTTTGACAGTTAGTCTGCTAGATTTGCCAGTTGATGCTAAATATAGATGGGAATATCCCCTAGCATCGAAGGGAATTAACTAAAAGTTTGTCTCAGATGAATTCTAAGAATAATCTTAACAATATTTTTACACTCAGAGTATTTTTAGCATGTTAAGAATTTCTTAGGACTTTTGTTAGAAAATTCTAAGAATCTTTATAAATACCGGCTCAGGCCACCAGCAATAATGACCTAATTTCCCACTCAGTCACATTATATCGACAGTGAACTAACCAGTCCTTGCCCTATCCTTTCAATGCCGAGTGCCAGGCTAGGAAGCAACAGGTATCAATTTTGTAAGTCATTCGTTTGACTCGACGTGGAACCGAACTCCCGATCTCCCACATGGGAGGCTATTCATCATATAGTATTCAGGAGTTAATGCATTCGGTTAGATCCGAAACTACAGAATTGAAATACAAAAATGATAGCATTATTTAAAAAGATCTTTTTTACAAAGGCCTCGTCCTGTGGCAGCTCAATACTTCCATGACTGTGTACCCATTTCCCGCTCATACATTTCCCACCTGCATCTACCGTCCTGATATGCCCTTAGATGTTGCCAGGACGTAAAACACCAACAAACAAACAAACCTTCATTTACATCTAGATCTACATCTAAAAAAGTCTAGATTGAGAGCATATAGTAGACACCATCTTGACTTCGTTCCATTCTCTCTGAGTTCTTCCACTATATGTCAATATAGATAAACACTGTATGCTGGAACAAGGACCTCCACAGTTGATTCATACCGGCCGTAATCGATTAACAAGACCCAGGCGACTCGGGTGACCCAAGTCGTCAGAATTTCAAATCGAACACCGTGAGTGGAGTCGAGAAATACACATGCCGTGTGCAAAGCGACCCGACCCCAGTAACCCACCTCTTGGATGGGGTTTCCTAGGAACGATGACGTCACATCTTTGCTTGTACATGTAGGATAACAGCTACCAGTACAAGTCCTATGTGTTTTTTTTAATGCTTTTAAGAAAAGATAACCTAGATTGTCAGCTTATACAATCATAAAATACTTTAAATCCTATTTTGCTGTACTTATATCGGTTATTAAGAAAAAAGAAAAGTTTTAGATTAAGCCACCATTTTGTCCACCCCAAGCATGGAGAAGCATATTAGTTTATTCAACCCGAGTCTGTAGGATGTACGCATGTGCCAACAAGTGTCTCGGATGACCCGAGTTAATTAATCGATTACGCCCATAATGACAGATTTGCTCGGATTTAGAGTTGTCATTCACCCATACTCTGAATATTAAAGGGTGAGTCTTTTATCCAAGCAGGACTACTATGATGTCTCCAAATATGCACAATAATGTATTTCGCTTATATTGTGCATATGCAAATTTCCATCACTAGAGTCTACTGACGTCATCTGGTACTAGCGTGATTTGGCTGAGTAGTAAGACTCCGCTAGGCGTAATCGATATATCAACTCGGGTCACCTGAGCCACTTTTTGGTGCATGCGCACATCCTACAGACTCGGGTTGAATAAACGAATACGCTTCTCCACGCTTGGGGTGGTCAAACTGGTGGGTTAATCTAAAACTTAATTATTTTTTTAATAACCGATATAAGTACAGCAAAATAGGATTTAAAGTATTTTATGATTGTATAAGCTGACAATCTGGGTTATCTAAAAAAAAAAAAAAGCATTAAAAAACATGTAGGACTTGTACTGGTAGCTGTTATCCTACAGGTACCAGCAAACATGTGACATCATCATTCCTAGAAAACCCCAGCCAAGAGGTGGGTCATTTTGCACATGGCACATGTATTTCTTGACTCCACCCACGGTGTTCGATTTGAAATTCTGACAGCTCGGGACTCCCGAGTCGCCGGGGTCGTGTTTATCGATTATGGCCCCCTGTGTCTAAGCCATGTTCACACGGGCAAAATCTAAAGCAATTTAGACAAGGCGGATAATATGAACCGAACTAGTGTCGCGTTCACACGGGCAGTACTTGGGCCGGAAATCGATATCAGCGCATGAGCAAGGCGATACTAACCAGCGCCAGTTACGGTTAGTCGACGTCGCTACGAGAGAGTATGGGTTCGACCTAGATATGTATGGGCTGAATCATATTGGTTTGGAAGGGTCAAAACTTCTGCTGGGCAGTGAAACCCTAAAAATAAATGATGAAAAAAATATCTGTGCACAGCTAGCGGTTTCATAGACTAAATTATATAATATGTGCTTTTGATCGACCGGAAAGTCAACAAACTAAGGTCTCGACTGCGCATGCGTGTGACGTCCTTAATCCGCCTCAGTGCGTTCACACGGGCAAAATAAATCGATTCACAGAAATCGATTCATGTACACTACCTCGACAAGTGGTTTACACTATCCGGATCACAGGAATCGATTCAGCCCTAATTCGACTCAGACGCCCGTTCACACACAAAATATAACCCAAACTATACAAGTCGATTTCTACGAATCGATTTACATTCCCCGTGTGAACACGGCTTTTTAAAGTGACTTTGCAAATACATTACATATGGGCACCAGTCTACAGGACCAGTCTAAAGCATTTATGGTGCTGCCACCTGGCGTTTCAGGCTACCACAGTTATGGACGAACTGCTTTGGCTATTACAGACTGGCAGTGTTGCGGATTCCCAGGGACACCAGTTTGCGAGGGACACATCGCTTCTGCACATGCGTCAAAATCGAACAGCATTGTCACTAACGTTATTAATTTAATATAATGTTTTTGGTAAAGATCTTTTATATATGTGTACCAAACGATTTGTTTCTAGGTGGTGTAATTTGGGAGATATTTGACTTCTTCTGTATGAAGATTTGCTCACGGCAGTTAACAATGCATTTGAATGGAAGTGTCCCTGGCAAACTGGTGTCCCTCGGAATCCGCATCAGCAGCAGACAGTCGATAGCATGTTGCTAACTTTAATCACCAGGTGGCAGCACTGTGGATATCGTCTTCGCACATTTTCCTTCCTCCAAAAAACAGACGATTTCCACGACTAACCCGAGCTCTGACGGCAGTCCAAGAGCTAATTAATGTTGCAGATAGTACTAATAATAGTAAATATATGTTTGCTCATGCCCCAAACCGCTTGGGATGTCTTAACCGGTAAGAACACTGGCTGGCTTTCTGTGTGGCAGGTAGGTCATTGGTTTGAACCCCGACCGAGTCAAAACTAACTCTAGCAAAAGCGAGGCACTTGTCATTAGTCGAGATTGATTGAATCTCGTGTGATTTAGCATGGAATGAGAAATGTGACCAGCTTCCAATTAAATTCGCATCGACCCAGGCACCCACGGACCACGAAGCAGACGGGATGGCCGAATGAGTTGAGTGTCCATCTCCCGTTTTGGTAGATCGAGACATAGGTTCGAACCGTGGTCGAGTCAAACTACTGACTTAAAAATGTATGCTTGTCACTTCCTAGCCAGATGCTCGGCATTATTAGGATAGGGCAAGGACTGGTTGGCTCAGTGTCAGGATAATATGACTGAGTGGGATATCAGGTCATGATGCTGGCGGTGTGGTCTCCCAGTAGGCAGCACTATACAGTCGTCTTGAGTGCACACTTTCACAAGTCGGTACCCATCCTGATATGACCTTAGATGTTGCCAGGATGTATAAACCCCAACAACGACCCAACCAACCCACGGCCCACTGGTCTTCTGACATGTCACACGGTCCCATCTCCCACCGTCGTCCAGGCAGAAAGTGCCACACTCGACACCTGCACACCTTTTCAACAGCCCCCTCCATTCCCCGTACCAAACTCACTCTCACCCACAGTGTCCAAGTGAACCTGCCAAATCCCTGTCAGTGTCACGCACCTGGCCACGGACGCAGGGGCCGTAATCGATTAAGACGACCCGGGCGACTCGGGTCATCCGAGTCGTCAGAATTTCAACTAGAACACCGCGAGTGGAGTCGATAAATACAAGTGCCATGTGCAAAACAACCCGACCCCAGTAACCCACCTCTTGGCTGGGGTTTGCAAGGAGCGATGACGTCACATTTGTGCTGGTACCCTCCTGCAGGCTAACAGCCACCGGTACCAGTCATACATTTTTTTGGTATAATAACATAGATTAATGAAATAGAAATATCACTAAACTATGCCATCATACAAATACTTAAATCATATTTTGCTGCAATTATATCGGCTATTAAAAAACAAATAAAAGGGCCTCCATTTTTGTCATCCCGAGCGTGGAGAAGCGTATTTGATTATTCGAAAAGTGGCTCGGGTGACCAGAGTCGATTAATCGATTACGCCCACGGTGTCCAATTGAACCTGCCAAATCCCTGTCAGTGTCACACACCTGGCCACAGACGCAGGGGGACTAATCGCTAAGACGAACGCAGGTTTTCCCGCGTGGGAAGTTCGGGAGTTCCAATTCCGGCTGCGTCAAACAAATGACATACAAAATTGATACTAGTCGCAACCTAGTCTGACGCTCAGTATTACTAGGATAGGGCAATGACCAGATGACTGCTTAGCTCAGTATCAGGATAATGTGACTGAGTAGGATACCGGGTCATGGTGACATCAGTGTGATCTCCCAGTGGGGCAGGACTATTAAGTTGCCATGAGTGTGCACTGTCACAAGTCGGTACCCATCCTGATATAACCTTGGATGTTACCAGGACGTAAAACTCCAACAACCAACCGACCAGATGTTGCTACAACCCCAACAAACAAACAAACACACAAACAAACATCAACTTCAGCACCCACATCGCACACACCCTGTATTTCACTACCCAACCCCGTCCCCGTGCAGTCATGCCTTGCACCACGTGTTACCCACGTGACTCCCGCCAACCCAGCACCCAGACCAGACTGGATGGCCGAATGAGTTAGAGCGTCCGTCTCCCGTGTTGGTAGATCGTGAGGACGTGGGTTCGAACCCTTGTCGAGTCAAACCAATCACTTAAAAATTGATACTTGTCGCTTCCTACCCTGGTGCTCGGCATTATTAGGATAGGGCAAGGACTGGTTGGCTCAGTGACAGGATAATGTGACTGAGTGGGATATCAGGTCATGGTGCTGGTAACTTGGTCTTCCAGTGGGGCAGCACTATAAATTCGCCATGAGTGCGCACTGTCACAAGTCAGTACCCGTCCTGATATGACCTTAGATGTTGCTAGGACGTAAAACAACAACAAACAAACAAACCCAGCACCCACCTTGAATCATGTCACTACTGGACCCAGCCATCCACACCGCTACTGTCGCTACCTTCTCGTCCACGAAGCCTTTCCCGTCCACCCAAAACCCACCGGCGTCGCCACCCCACTCTCTTTCCAGCAAACCACAGGATTATATATCTTCTTTCGTTGGACATGTTGGTTGGTTTTTGGAGTTTTATGTTCTGGAAACATCTAAGGTCATACCAGGATGGGTACCGACTTGTGACAGTACACACTCATGGTGACTTTATAGTGCTGCCTCACTGGTACATCAGGCTGCCAGCACCATGACCTAATATCCCCCTGAGTCACATTATTCTAACAGTAACACTGAGCCAACCAGTCCTTGCCCTATCCTATTAATTTCGAGCGCCTGGCTAAGAAGTGACAAGTACACATTTTGTAAGTCATCGTTGGACCAATAAACGATGTAAATATATCTAGTGACCAAATATGACTTCCGATATTTTATACATAACTTGAAAACGTGAACAGATTTCTACTTAATTACATTTAATGAAAAAACTGAAAACAAATGAAAGCAAACCCACCTAATGCAATTACTTACCGCTTAGTAACACCCCCCCCCCCGCCCCACACACACACACTCACACACCACTTCCCTCTCGTCCCATTCCAACGTTCGTCCACGGTCCCTGCCGACGATTCCGATGCGCATGCCCCAGTCGGTGACGGATAACCTGCACTGAGCGTAAACTTGGTCAGATTGTCACGCAACATTCTGATTGGTTCGCCACAGTCACTACTTCCCGCAGTGCATCAGCCCACAATGATCATCCCCTTATTTGGGTCAGAGGTCAAAACATAGCACACATACACAACTGTACTTGGCAAACTACAGTCACTCTCCGGTAATACACTCACTGGGACAGACAACACAACACTAATATCAACAAAACCTGCAGGCAAGCTGAACAGCTTGGTTGACTGTGTGTTCAATATCGGTATTGTGTACTACTACGAGGAAGCCTACCTTCGAATAATTGTGAATACAAGTAACCTGAGCATGTAGCAGAGCACCAACTAGTGGTCCACAACTGGCTCATCAATGGCTGTGGTATGTGCTGTCCTGTCTGTGGGAAAGTGCATATAAACGACTGCTTGCTGCATATCAGAAAGAGTAGCCTATGTGGCAGCAGCGGGTTTCCTCCAAACAAATATGTCAGAATGACCATATGTTTGACGTGCAATAGCTGATGATGAAAATCAGTGCGCTCTAGAAGCGTCCTTAAATAAAACAAACTCTTTTGTAGCAGAACACATATGATAAAAAATGAATCAAGTAATCAATTTTATAACAACAATAACATATGAGGAACCCAAATCATTGATTAAGAAAAAATGAGCAGCTGGAACGATGAGTGCGATCATGAGTCCAAGGAATCGAGCATGGATAATCAGCTCTCAGCCCACCTCTTCCGTGGGAGGTAGGTAGGATGGGTGAATCAAAGTTATTGGTCGCGCAGCCAAAGGTGAAGTAAGCTCAGGTGGGGTGTCACATGATCTGAGAACTAAGTCGCCTGACTCTGCCACTTATAGCAACAATAACAGGAAACATTATTTCCAGTAAATATGATCTAAAACTAACATTATTGTTAGAAAACATTATTTAGAGCAAACTTTGTTTCAAGAAAACATGACTTACAGAAAACATTATTCCCAGACAACATTACTTGCCAAAGAAAAGAATATTTATAGTGAGCAATAGGTACAGAAAACATTCTCCATAGAAAAGACCGGATCCCTAACCTCAGTACTGACTCCAGGTGGTACCACCGACACTGAACCAACCCTGCAGCCCATGTCACCTACCTTTGATGGAGAAATCATCACGCAAGTAACTCAGACTCAGCAGCTTACCACCCTGATGCACAGCAGCGAACAATGCAAAGTTTCTGCCACAAAGAAGGGATGGATAGGGTTGAGCATCCGTGCCCCGCAGAACATCTGATCGATTCTAACATCAACCGCAACACTTGTGTGCTTCAAACTCACCACCATAACCTCTACCTACACCAGACAGACAAATAAGGATGATTTATCCCACTCTAGCCTTTGTGAATTTGTAGCACGTATTGGAGAATTTAGTCAACTTTACTGTGTCAACCTGCTGTCAGCAATGGAACATTAAACACGCCATTAAGGTATTATTCCTGCCTAATTGTAACTGTAAACGCCCCTAACCGCCCTCCAATTCTTGAATGTCAGTTCTCCTGTTGATGTCCAATAGCCAATGATAAAAATGAATGTGCTCTAGAGGCGTCGTTAAATAAAAGAAACTTTACTTTTGGTGTTATAGGACAAGGAACAGTGGAACGAAGAAGACCAATTGTCCGTGATTGAAAATTCCCAACCTTAATCAAACAATGTACAATGAACGACCAGATGTGGCATTCTAATGTACAAACACACACAATAAAGTCGCCAAAAATATCAAAATTTGTTATTAAATGATGAAAGTCATACTTTTCTGTTAGCCCCCCCCCCCCCCTGTCGTACGCTTTGTACTCTGTGGCGGAGTGGTTAGAGTGTCTGACTTTTTTCTAGGTCGGACTCCTAATCTGAAGGTCGGTGGTTCGATTCCCCGTGCTCCCATCTCTGCCAATTTGGATTTCCACCGCTGTGTATAACTTACAGCGTCATCAAAGGCCAGTTGCTCTCATACCATGTCTATGTGGTGTGGGAGGTTAAAAATCCCTTTTTGACGGGCTCTAAGCCCCTTTGGACGGCGTAGAACTAGAAGCATTACTTGCTCTAGATTTACAGCCTGGAGTGCAATATCATATCTTTGCTCCAAATCAATTCCCGACTTCACCTAATTGTGTTGGACTTTTGCTAGTTACTCCCGCAACATTGTCTCTGTGACAAGGCATCTACACAACCCATTAGAACATGTGTCGGAAGGCAAAGTTATGGAAATAATCACATGAAATTGTAATCTAATGGGCTAAATATATGGTTCAAACACTTACCTATACACCACTACTTCTGAAGTGAATAATGTAATTAATCACACTTTAAAAGTCGAATTGAGAGCTTTCTGTGGCTGCCATGTTGGTATTTATTTTGCCTTCTCTTCTAATTTCTCAACTTTATGCTAATTGCTTTAGATAACATTGTACATTGGAATCAAGAACTCCAAGACTTGATTCAAACCAAGGCAGCTTTTGCTCGGATTTAGACTAGGTTGCCATTCACCCCTACTCTGCTTAGGGGTGAATCTTTCATTTATACTCCTGTCACACTACGACGTAACGAGCGAACGTGAGCCTAATGTGGTCATTTTTCGTCATTACGTTGATGTACGTTGGGTTACGTTATGATGACGTCAGAATGACGTTAGACTGACGTCGAGCTACGTCACATTACGTCATGGTACGTCGAGGTTTTGGACATGTTCAAAACTTTTGACATACCTCGAACGTAAGGGTTTACGTTCGCCATACGTTCTGTACATGCTCAGCGAACGTCAATGACGTTAAACGGACATTAAACCGGGTGGAAATGTCCACGCGGCGTAATGGGAACGTCAGGAGAACGTCAGGAGAATGTACGTTCAACATACATTCAACGTTTCACCACCGTGTCATGACGTATGTAACATCACGTAATGTTCTTCTGGCAATGGAATAACATTCATAACGTTCGGTGAGCGTAATGACCTTGTCCTCTCTCGTTGAATGACGGTATCACTATGCTTTACCGACGTTATGCTCTCGTCCACTATGCTGCATCCACGTTCAACTTGTGCCCAAATTTGCATACTACGCTGAGAAGTTCAACGTTTTTCACGTTCTCCCTACGCTGACGTCATCACATCGTAGTGTGACAGCCCCATTAAGTTGTTGCCTGTTTGTTGGGAACAAGAATGACACGTGCATTGTCACGCTGTGAACAGTTAGAATGGAGGTACAGCTTAATGGAATGGTACCCGATTATGCTAGGTTCAGGATCAGAAATAAAGTTCGCCGTACATTCTGCGATAAAGTCTTGCTCCTCGCTCTTATAATTGATGTCGTGATATAAATTTTAATATACAATTGGTTTATAATCCTTCGACACGAGTGATGTTTTCCGGGTATAGAGGTACCGGGGAACACCGGAGGTGGCGCCACCAGTCGACACATGAAGGAGGCAGTATAGTGTATAGTATAATATTAATAAGGAAATAATTCCCTTCTGCACCTTTATATTCGCATCATGCCTTATACATCACATATATGCATGTATACATATTTAAATATGATATCTTACTTTAGTTGAAGTAACTTTTATTTTAAATGGTTACCTTTTGAGACATTTAAAGTACAAACAAACTAAATTAATTTTGGCAAGCCTGCCAAAATTCTAACCCCATAGAGTTATGCAGTAACAAGTTCTATTAAATTGGCTCAGTATTCCCTTCTATGTGGCGACAACTGTTTGATAAGTGCACCAGTATGTTAATTCGCTATGTAGAATCAAAGTTAGATAATTGGGTTGGCTTTGAAAATTTGATGTTTTCATCGGATTATGCAGATTTAAGTGTAGGGAGGTTGGGGGGTTGGGGGGGGGGGGGTCCCGCCCCCACCCTGTGAATTATCCATGTTATTTGGATCTCAATAAGCAACAAGACCAGGGATGCCTGGTTGAGAACAATGACTCTTGTTGGCCAAGCATTATTACTGTATCAGCCTACCAATTTGATTGAATTGAGCAAGATTTCCAGGTGAATGGGGGCGATAACCGGGAGTGTATTCACACATGAGCTGCTCACTATGGGGTTTGCCTACTCAGTGGCAAACCCAAGACGCCCAGGCTGCTTCAACATGCCGAACCGCCTAACATAGGGGTCTATGGGTAATTTTAATAAATAATATTCAAATAATCTGTTGCATTATATACCACATTATGGATAACATGAACAATTGATATTACAAGGATAATATGTAATGACGTGCATTAAAGTAATATATGTATATTATATATTATGTAAATCACAGATATTCTATATTTATCATATATCACTTATATTTTACAATCACTGTTCTGTATGCTTGGTGATTCTAATATAATGAATGTAAAATGAGAACAGCGTTACTTTCTAATATACATATATTATATATGATGTAAATCACAGATATTCTATAGTTATCATGTATAACATATATTTTACAATCACTACACAATCTCTATATGTTTAGTGATATGATGAATGCAAAATGAGAACAGCGTTACGTCCTAGTAATTACATATTATATATGATGTAAATCACAGATATTCTATAGTTATCATGTATCGCATATATTTTACAATCACTACTCAATGTTCTGTATGTTTAGTGATTCTAATATACTGAATGTAACCTGAGAAGAGCGTTACTTCCTAATGTGTGTCTGTTCGTGCGGTGCGTGCCAGCACCCGTCCGGTGTTGTACGAACAGCTGACTGTGCAGGGCCAGTCTCTGGTGAGCTAATCATACAGTCAGCAGAGCTGGTACAACACCCTAACAGGAAACATTATTTCCAGTAAATATGATCTAAAACTAACATTATTGTTAGAAAACATTATTTAGAGCAAACTTTGTTTCAAGAAAACATGACTTACAGAAAACATTATTCCCAGACAACATTACTTGCCAAAGAAAAGAATATTTATAGTGAGCAATAGGTACAGAAAACATTCTCCATAGAAAAGACCGGATCCCTAACCTCAGTACTGACTCCAGGTGGTACCACCGACACTGAACCAACCCTGCAGCCCATGTCACCTACCTTTGATGGAGAAATCATCACGCAAGTAACTCAGACTCAGCAGCTTACCACCCTGATGCACAGCAGCGAACAATGCAAAGTTTCTGCCACAAAGAAGGGATGGATAGGGTTGAGCATCCGTGCCCCGCAGAACATCTGATCGATTCTAACATCAACCGCAACACTTGTGTGCTTCAAACTCACCACCATAACCTCTACCTACACCAGACAGACAAATAAGGATGATTTATCCCACTCTAGCCTTTGTGAATTTGTAGCACGTATTGGAGAATTTAGTCAACTTTACTGTGTCAACCTGCTGTCAGCAATGGAACATTAAACACGCCATTAAGGTATTATTCCTGCCTAATTGTAACTGTAAACGCCCCTAACCGCCCTCCAATTCTTGAATGTCAGTTCTCCTGTTGATGTCCAATAGCCAATGATAAAAATGAATGTGCTCTAGAGGCGTCGTTAAATAAAAGAAACTTTACTTTTGGTGTTATAGGACAAGGAACAGTGGAACGAAGAAGACCAATTGTCCGTGATTGAAAATTCCCAACCTTAATCAAACAATGTACACTGAATGACCAGATGTGGCATTCTAATGTGCAAACACACACAATAAAGTCGCCAAAAATATCAAAATTTGTTATTAAATGATGAAAGTCATACTTTTCTGTTAGCCCCCCCCCCCCTGTCGTACGCTTTGTACTCTGTGGCGGAGTGGTTAGAGTGTCTGACTTTTTTCTAGGTCGGACTCCTAATCTGAAGGTCGGTGGTTCGATTCCCCGTGCTCCCATCTCTGCCAATTTGGATTTCCACCGCTGTGTATAACTTACAGCGTCATCAAAGGCCAGTTGCTCTCATACCATGTCTATGTGGTGTGGGAGGTTAAAAATCCCTTTTTGACGGGCTCTAAGCCCCTTTGGACGGCGTAGAACTAGAAGCATTACTTGCTCTAGATTTACAGCCTGGAGTGCAATATCATATCTTTGCTCCAAATCAATTCCCGACTTCACCTAATTGTGTTGGACTTTTGCTAGTTACTCCCGCAACATTGTCTCTGTGACAAGGCATCTACACAACCCATTAGAACATGTGTCGGAAGGCAAAGTTATGGAAATAATCACATGAAATTGTAATCTAATGGGCTAAATATATGGTTCAAACACTTACCTATACACCACTACTTCTGAAGTGAATAATGTAATTAATCACACTTTAAAAGTCGAATTGAGAGCTTTCTGTGGCTGCCATGTTGGTATTTATTTTGCCTTCTCTTCTAATTTCTCAACTTTATGCTAATTGCTTTAGATAACATTGTACATTGGAATCAAGAACTCCAAGACTTGATTCAAACCAAGGCAGCTTTTGCTCGGATTTAGACTAGGTTGCCATTCACCCCTACTCTGCTTAGGGGTGAATCTTTCATGAGCCTAACATGGTCATTTTTCGTCATTACGTTGATGTACGTTGGGTTACGTTATGATGACGTCAGAATGACGTTAGACTGACGTCGAGCTACGTCACATTACGTCATGGTACGTCGAGGTTTTGGACATGTTCAAAACTTTTGACATACCTCGAACGTAAGGGTTTACGTTCGCCATACGTTCTGTACATGCTCAGCGAACGTCAATGACGTTAAACGGACATTAAACCGGGTGGAAATGTCCACGCGGCGTAATGGGAACGTCAGGAGAACGTCAGGAGAATGTACGTTCAACATACATTCAACGTTTCACCACCGTGTCATGACGTATGTAACATCACGTAATGTTCTTCTGGCAATGGAATAACATTCATAACGTTCCGTGAGCGTAATGACCTTGTCCTCTCTCGTTGAATGACGGTATCACTATGCTTTACCGACGTTATGCTCTCGTCCACTATGCTGCATCCACGTTCAACTTGTGCCCAAATTTGCATACTACGCTGAGAAGTTCAAAGTTTTTCACGTTCTCCCTACGCTGACGTCGTCACATCGAAGTGTGACAGCCCCATTAGGTTGTTGCCTGTTTGTTGGGAACAAGAATGACACGTGCATTGTCACGCTGTGAACAGTTAGAATGGAGGTACAGCTTAATGGAATGGTACCCAATTCTGCGAGGTTCAGGATCAGAAATAAAGTTCGCCGTACATTGTGCGATAAAGTCTTGCTCCTCGCTCTTATAATTGATGTCGTGATATAAATTTTAATATACAATGGGTTTATAATCCTTCGACACGAGTGATGTTTTCCGGGTATAGAGGTACCGGGGAACACCGGAGGTGGCGCCACCAGTCGACACATGAAGGAGGCAGTATAGTGTATAGTATAATATTAATAAGGAAATAATTCCCTTCTGCACCTTTATATTCGCATCATGCCTTATACATCACATATATGCATGTATACATATTTAAATATGATATCTTACTTTAGTTGAAGTAACTTTTATTTTAAATGGTTACCTTTTGAGACATTTAAAGTACAAACAAACTAAATTAATTTTGGCAAGCCTGCCAAAATTCTAACCCCATAGAGTTATGCAGTAACAAGTTCTATTAAATTGGCTCAGTATTCCCTTCTATGTGGCGACAACTGTTTGATAAGTGCACCAGTATGTTAATTCGCTATGTAGAATCAAAGTTAGATAATTGGGTTGGCTTTGAAAATTTGATGTTTTCATCGGATTATGCAGATTTAAGTGTAGGGAGGTTGGGGGGTGGGGGGTGGGGGGTGGGGGGTCCCGCCCCCACCCTGTGAATTATCCATGTTATTTGGATCTCAATAAGCAACAAGACCAGGGATGCCTGGTTGAGAACAATGACTCTTGTTGGCCAAGCATTATTACTGTATCAGCCTACCAATTTGATTGAATTGAGCAAGATTTCCAGGTGAATGGGGGCGATAACCGGGAGTGCATTCACACATGAGCTGCTCACTATGGGGTTTGCCTACGCAGTGGCAAACCCAAGACGCCCAGGCTGCTTCAACATGCCGAACCGCCTAACATAGGGGTCTATGGGTAATTTTAATAAATAATATTCAAATAATCTGTTGCATTATATACCACATTATGGATAACATGAACAATTGATATTACAAGGATAATATGTAATGACGTGCATTAAAGTAATATATGTATATTATATATTATGTAAATCACAGATATTCTATATTTATCATATATCACTTATATTTTACAATCACTGTTCTGTATGCTTGGTGATTCTAATATAATGAATGTAAAATGAGAACAGCGTTACTTTCTAATATACATATATTATATATGATGTAAATCACAGATATTCTATAGTTATCATGTATAACATATATTTTACAATCACTACACAATCTCTATATGTTTAGTGATATGATGAATGCAAAATGAGAACAGCGTTACGTCCTAGTAATTACATATTATATATGATGTAAATCACAGATATTCTATAGTTATCATGTATCGCATATATTTTACAATCACTACTCAATGTTCTGTATGTTTAGTGATTCTAATATACTGAATGTAACCTGAGAAGAGCGTTACTTCCTAATGTGTGTCTGTTCGTGCGGTGCGTGCCAGCACCCGCCCGGTGTTGTACGAACAGCTGACTGTGCAGGGCCAGTCTCTGGTGAGCTAATCATACAGTCAGCAGAGCTGGTACAACACCCTCCCACCCACCTCCACCCCCACTCTCCCGCCCTCTCATCCCCCCGCCCTCTCATCCTCCCGCACTCCCACTCTCCCACTCTTCCAACTTGCAATCCGCAACCCACCCACAATCGTCTTCCTACCCTCCCACCCTCCCTCCTCCACTCTCCCTCCTCACCCACCTCCTCCGCCCCACCCACCTCCTACCCACATCCCACCCTCCCATCCTCCTAACTTGCAATCTGCAACCCACTCATAAGCCTCTTACAGTTGCAACCCTCCCGCCCTCTCAACCTGCAACCCACCCACTGGGCTCTTCCTCCCACCCTCCCACCACCCACCCTCTCAACCGCCCCCCCCCCCACACTTAGCCACCCTCTCACCCTCTCACTCTCCTACCCTCCCAACCTTAAATCCTCCTAACTTGCAATCTGCAACGCACTCATAAGCCTCTTACAGTTGCAACCCTCCCGCCCTCTCAACCTACAACCCACCAACTGGGCTCTTCCTCCCACCCTCCCACCTCCCACCGTCTCAACCGCCCCCCCCCCCCCCTACTTAACCACCCTCTCACCCTCCCACTCTCCCACCCTCCCAACCTTAAATCTGCAACCCACCCACAAGCCTCTTCCCATCCTCCCAACCTTCCTCCATCTCATCCTTCGAACCTACCATTCTCCCAGCCTCGCAGCCTCCCACACTTCCACCCTCCCACTTCAACATATCCCATCTCACTCTTCCACCCTACCAACCTCCTACCATCCCACCCTCCCATCTACTCACGTCCCCCATCTCACCCTCCAACTCTTCCACCCTCCCACCCTCCCGTCCTCCCACCCTTCTAACTTCCGTCCTCCAACCCTCCCACCCTCCTTCCCTCCCACCCTCATTCTCTCCCCTCCAACAACCCACCCTCCCACCCCCTACCACCTACCGCTCCCCGTCCTCCCACCTCCCACTACAACCTCCCAATCTTCCACCTCCCCCATTCCCCATCCCCCCCTCCCGTCCCCCACCCTCCCCCCTCCACTCTCCCTCCTCACTCCTCCACCCTCCCACCCTCCCACCCGCCCTTGCCGCCAGCACGCCGGCTGGCCGTGGGCTCACAGCGCACACCCGGCGCGGCGCGAAGTCCCCGCTGCATAGTCGCAGTCCCGCCGGAACCCCCTCCACCAGAGAAGAGACAGGCCGGCGGGCGCAATGTAAGAAGCGTCACAGCTACTGTTGTACTAGGGAGAGCTGGGGATAATAAGTCAGCGAAGAGGAAGTAAAGGAGGCCCGAGTCTGGGGACGTCGAAACGCGGCGAGCTCTTTCTCTCTGCGGGCGGCAATTCAGACGCAGTAAGTAGCCAATCAGAGCCCGAGAAGGGCGCGTCCGGTCTCAGCCTTCCTGGTTGCCCTGACAACAGGTGGCGTTGGGTTCCGGTGCGCACATCTCAGAAGGAGGCGTGCGGGGCATCGGGGATGCTTGGCAAACATTATAACATGCTGGTGGGCATGCACTTGCACTTATCCTGATTCAGTCAGCATTTAATTGGACTTGTCATGGTGCGATGAGCATTTAATTGAACTTGTCATAGTGCGGTGGGCAGTTAATTGAATTTGTTATGGTTCAGTGGACATTTATAATTTAATGTGCAACAACTTTTGGGGATCCGCTAGATGGCAGCACAAAGAACCTTAGCCGAAATGACATGTTTGTAAAGCATTAAGCCAGTATAATTATATACCAGTGACCATCACTACCCATGATATCAAAGTAAAGACCATTCTTATACTGCATGTGTTGTATTTTTATTATATATTAAGCACTTCTGTTGTTCTATTGTACTGAACAATTTTCTTTTTTTGAATATCACTATCATGATCATATAAATACCCTCCAGGTCCATACTTGTGCGCAATGCTTTTTCCTCCACCCTGACATGCCTAGTGGGGGTGATAAGGGGTGGGGGGTGAGCTTTCAAGGATGTCTGTGTTGTGAAGGTGGAGGGATAATAAATACAACATATGTTTGACATACTATACATATGTAATACCATAGCTAATTCACGATAATAAAAATATAATATTTAGGTATAAATCTATAACACAGTAAAACCTCTCTAAATCGACCGACCATGGGACCGACTTTAATTGGTCCATTTAGGGAGGTGGTCGGTTTAGGAAGTTAGAATATCATTACAATTGTATTGTTGGGACTCAAATAAAGCGATTGATATAGGAGAGTGGTCGATCTGTGGCGGTGGTCGGTTAGAGAGAGGTTTTACTGTATACATATACAGGTATGAACATACTCCCCTCCACACAGCTCCCACTACCCCACACTGGACCATGTGGACATGTCATGTAGAGAGTGTGTGCGTGAAGTTATTGATACTATTATTGCAATTTTCTTTACTTTTTTTCTTTCTTGAAGATTTATACTGCCTATTATGGATAAGCCTGAATAGACTTGTTTTCACCATTAGACAGTTTGTCGATAGAAAGCCCGAGCCTACACTTTTACCGACCCAAGGGATTTTTAACCTCCGACACCACATAGACATGGTATGAGAACAACTGGCCTTTGATGACACTGTAAGTTATCCACTGCGGTGGAAATCCAAATTGGCAGAGGTGGGGGCATGGGGAATCGAACCACTGACCTTCAGATTAGGAGTCTGACCTAGAAAAAAGTCCGATACTCTAACCACTCTGCCACAGAGAACACCACAAATCTAATACTTATCATAGCCCAGCACACATGAGTCATGAGAACCCGGTGTCCACTGTAGTCAAATTATGTATGTAATATTAATTTCTCCAATCCTTGTGCTCAACATCAAGACACTGCAAAATGTTCATAAAGATAAAGCATTGGTCTTGCTCAAAGACCCAATAGTACTAAGACGGCTCAATCCCTATCTCTCCCATTGTAATGTAAATTTCGCAGTGCCACCTTGTGGTGGGTTTGATCAGCCCGGCTGCTGGTTGGTGTTTCACCTGTAAACACATACAATTATATTATACATGAGATAGGTAAGTATGAATACACATTATGTGAAATTGTTTTGAACATATACACATCATCATCAGCATCATCATCATCATCATCATCGCCATCATCACACATCTTTCACATTCATATATACATTTATACATATAATATAGCAACTGTTTAACCAAGAGAACAGCCAGCGCACCAAGTGGTGGGTTTGATTATTTTGATTACATAGTACAGGCTGAGTGAGCCGTCTTAGTATTATAGGGTCTTTGTCTTGCTAGGGAAGCATTTGGACCTAGGTGACGGTGCTGCCACCTGGAGGATGAGTCTCCACAGAGGTTCATTGCACTTGTCATAGTGTAATGGGAATTTAATTGGAATTGTCATTCTGTGGTGGGTATCGAATTGCATTTGTCATAGGGTAGTGGGCATATAATATTCGCAAGTGGTTGCAAAGTGGTCGCAAAGTGGTCCTAAGTGGTCGCTGACTGCCTTGCAACCAACACGGTTACAACTACTGCACTAAAGACCACCTTGCGACCAAAATAGTCGCCCGGAGGTCAGCGACCATTTTCATAAGTTGCTTTGGTCGTAAAGTCATGAGGTTTTGAGTGGACCAGGTTCTATCATCTAATATGGTCGCAAAGTGCTCACAATCCATAGTGTGACTAGAGCTAAAGCATGCATCACAATCACCGGGATACACTGGGCTTTAGATCTCATATCAGATAATAACTGCTTGATACAATCGCAAATTCCTAATTCCCAATGTCAAATTCCTAAAATACTAATTCCTAATCGCAAATTCTGCCCATACAGCCTATGCCTTTCAATTACATTAATGGGGCATAGTCTATTACACCACCGACACCAACAACGTACCGCACGAGGTATTCTATAATTCATAGCTAATGCCACTAGTACTGGTTGAATTTCATCCAACTGTAACTGACTTAGTCTAGTACTTCACAATCTCTGGCCAGAGAGCTCAGACAACTGGAGGACATAGTACACAGGTACATATTGCTCTATGCTTCCTGGTTTACTGGTTGAATCTCCTCCAATTCTAATTGACTTAGTCTAGTACTTCACAATCTGTGGCCAGAGAGCTCAGACAACTGGAGGACATAGTACACAGGCACACATTGCTCTACGTTTCCTGGTTTACTGGTTGAATTTCCTCCAATTCTAACTGAATTAGTCTAGTACTGCGCAATCTCAGGCCAGAGAGCTCAGACAACTGGAGGACATATTACACAGGTACACATTGCTCTACGTTTCCTGGTTTACTGGTTGAATTTCCTCCAATTCTAACTGAATTAGTCTGGTACTGCGCAATCTCAGGCCATAGTGTTCAGACAACTGGAGGACATAGTACAAAGGTACATATTTCTCTACGTTTCCTGCTTTACTGGTTGGATTTCCTCCAATTCTAACTGACCTAGTCTAGTACTTCACAATCTCTGGCCATAGAGCTCAGACAACTGGAGGACATAGTACACATGTACATATTGCTCTACGTTTCCTGGTTTACTGGTTGAATCTCCTCCAATTCTAACTGAATTAGTCTAGTACTGCGCAATCTCAGGCCATATAGTTCAGACAACTGGAGGACATAGTACACATGTACATATTGCTCTACGTTTCCTGGTTTACTGGTTGAATTTCCTCCAATTCAAACTGAATTAGTCTAGTACTGCGCAATCTCAGGCCATAGAGTTGGGAGAACTGGAGGCCATAGTACACATTGCTCTGTTTCCGGGTAACAAATTAATCTGTAATGGGGAATTTTCTGATTAAGACAAGAACTACTTGAAAAGTGACTTCCCTATGTAATTTGTTCTAGAAATAGAAAAAAAGGATTAATATTCAATCCAAAATAAAATAAACAAATCTGGTATTTATAATTAATAAAAAAGCATAATATCTTTTATACATGGCGGACAAGACGCTTAAGACCATTATCACTATGTGTATTATTGAATAAGACACTGCTATGTTGATGGGACAGTCCTTAATACGAGGACATATTGCACATCGCTCTATGCTTCCTGGTGAAATTACAGTATTCATAATACGGGATGTTCCATGCACATGGGTTGCTAGGCAACCAATGCTTGAGTGGAGGCGAGCTGGAATGATAATTACACCGGTCAAACACCGGCCTACATTCGCTGTGTGTAATTAATGTTAGCTGGTTAGGCGTTTCCAATCACAATGGCGCCAAAGGGGCAATATATAACCATGTGACCGTAAGTGCTTCGAAATGCCATGTGGCGCCATCTATCGAATGAGTGTCGTAAACTGTTAAAAGTCGAAAAAAGATATTGACAACACATATCAGCAAGTGTAACAAGAATATCAATGGGGATGAATGACGTAATGTACTGACATGATTATTCAACCAAGCGGCTGATCTGACAAACATAGTGGGTCTTCCTAATGCCCCGGTCACACATGCGTTAGTGGACATAGTTGAACGAAGGTGAATGTAGTGGAGGCTAACGTGGGTCAAACGTGGTGTAAGTACGTTGAAATACGTTAAGGTACCACAGGTTTTGGTATGGATAAATACATTACGGTACGGGTAAATATCCTATGGTATGGATAAATACGTTACGGTATGGATAAATACGTTACGGTATGGATGCCGGTACATTCAACTACGTTCAACTACGTTAGCCTCCACTACGTTCACCTATGTCCACTAATGGCTATGTGACCAGGGCTTCGTCCAAGTATGCTAGAGCACGCTAGAGCATGCTAGAGCACGCTAGAGTACATTAGGGTGACGGATGCAAATTCAGCCTCTAATGTAGCGCTCTTTTGAACATGTCCAAAGATTAATTCTGAACTCATGGCCCACCCATGTTATTAACAAGTTAGCATGATGGAGAAGTACGGATGCCGGTACGTTGAACTACGTTGAACTACGTTAGCCTCCACTACGTTGAACTATGTCCACTAATACCCCTGTCACACTACGACATAACACAGTAGCATAAGCCGACGGAGGTGAAATTTGGCCATTACATCGAAATACGTCGAGATACGTTCATTCATTTGTTAAGCTTACATCGAGTTATTAATTATTAATATGCATGCTTTCATAAATTCTTTAAAGGCTTTAAAGGTTTAATCTAGGGAGTATTCAGTGGCCATCATCTTGTTTAATTTCTCTTTTCAATCTCTCTAATTTAATCAACTCTACTTCAATATATATAAACACTGGATGCTGGAACAAGGAGCTCCACCCCTTGTTTGGTTGATTGATACCAAAACAGCTTCTGTGAGTAGCGGTGAATATCTGATCTGATGAAGCCGCTACAAGAGTGAGACATAATTCTAAGTATGCAATGGATTGTTTGCTGTTCGCTTCTTTGTTTGGCTTTACATCCTGGCCATCAGACAACGTCATATTAGTGCAAGTACCGGCTTGTGACAGTGAGCACTCACACTTTATAGTGCTGCCCCATTGGGAGACCAGACCGTCGGCACCATGACCTGATTCAATGGTAATGACAACATAGACACCACCTCCCCCATTAACGCCATTTTATTCGATGTCATTTCCTTCTAACAGCGCTGTGATAAAAAAATATTTGCTAATTCATGAGTGGATTATTTCAACATTGAAGGCCTATTTTTAATAGGTTTCAGTTAACGTTGTTTCAGTTAAGCTAACCATGATGTTAATGGGGAAGTTAGTGTACAAATAATGCATTTACTTACGTGTTCCATCTAATCATACACTGTACCTTACAGTCGAATATCATGGTGATTCCTACATACAGTAAAACCTCTCTAACCGACCACCTCCACAGATCGATCACTCTCCTATATCGATCGCTTTATTTGGGTCCCAACAATACCATTGTAACCATATTCTAACTCCCTAAACCGACCCCCCCCCCCTAAATGGACCATTCAAAGTCACCAAGGTCGGTCGATTTAGAGAGATTTTACTGTATATCCTATGTATTTCATATCTGGTGTATATTATGATTTTGACCCACATAGCAAATATAATAATGTGTGTTATATATGAGTTCATACTTATGCCAAAAACAAAACATCGTTACAACAAATCAACAATTTAAATTCTTACCTAAAATCAGATATGTCCCTGTATGTAGGCATTTCACATGCATATGTATATATGCCCACAGAACAAGTACTCAAAGTTACATAATAGTGATTCCATGAATACAGAATGCCTTTGCACAATTTGTTCCTATTTTTAGGAAGCATTTGTGGTAATTTTCATACTTATGCAAGATACACATGTTAAAACTGCCTTTTAAGACAGCCATTATCATTCTAATAGACACATTTACACATCTATGCAACCTTGTCATTGAAATAGGTTTATTCCCGGATAAATGGAAAATAGCTACTGTCACACCAATACCAAAGATAAGGAATCCTAAATCATGTAATGAACTGCAACCAATATCAATACTACCCCTTCCTGGCAAGGTCATTGAACAAATAATCCGCGACCAAATAAAAACCTTTCTAGAAGACACCAACTACCTTGCCAAACAGCAAAATGGCTTCAGAAAAGAGAAATCAACCACAATAGCATTAGCTAATCTATTGGATGAACTGCTGATTAACATGGATAGAGGAGAACTGACAATAACAGTCTTTCTTGATTTCAAGAAAGCTTTTGACACCATAGACCATGAAATTTTACTCTGGAAAATTGAAAGAGCAGGACTCTGTCCTAAATCTTGTACATTTATAGCCAACTATCTATCAAATAGGCAGCAAGTTACAAAAATAAATGACACTAAATCAACAGAGAGATCAATTACAACTGGAGTACCCCAGAGTTCTACACTTGGGCCACTACTCTTCCTCATATTTATTAATGACTTGCCCTTGGTAACAAAGGAGGCCATGTTTACACTTTTTGCTGATGATATGGCCCTCACAGTCCATGGACAAAACATTGAATCTGCAGCGGAGATAGCTGAGGATGTGCTAGCTAAGGTTAACATCTGGTGTAAGGAAAATAAACTGACAGTAAATGCAAAGAAATCTGAATATGTAATTTTTGCAACCAAATCAAAAAAATCAAGAGCACAACCTATCACTACATTTGGGTGATACAGCATTGAATGAGGTAGACACATACAAATATTTAGGGACCACACTCAATTCAATGCTAAATGGTAATCGACAACTGTCAAAACTCAATCAAATGATAGCCATAAAAATGACAACTTTTAGGAAAATTGGATACTATATGAGTGAGAACACAGCCCTTTTGCTATATAAAGCCACTATTCTTCCAATAATTGACTACAATGATTTGATCTATGGACTACTGACGAAACAGCAGGAAACCAAATTACAGAGGATTCAAAACAGGGCACTTAGAACTGTCTACAGAGGTAAAAACCTGTCTGTAAAGGAAATGCATACCAAAGCACAAATCAGCTACCTTAGCCAAAAGAGGGATTCACATCTCCTCACTCTCATGTATAAAAGATCGAATGATGAGCAATATGTTGACCATACAAACAGAGTAACCAGACAGAGTGATGCTACACTCCTAAAATTGCCCAAGCCACTAACAAACAAGCTGACTAAAGCACCAATTTACAGAGGTGGTATACTATGGAATAAACTCCCAGTGAGGACAAGACGGTCCACAAGTCTCCTTGAATTAAAAAACTTAATAAAAATACAACAGGCCTGTCAGACCCCTACACAGTTACAGGTATTCTAAAGGCCACCCTTGCCCTGACCCCTGTACACACATATATACAAATGGTCTCAAATGCACTACATGGCCCATTATGCTAAGACCCTTCCCACCCCTGTTACAACGCCCAGTACGTACCTAGTACCTAAAATTCTTTTCTTGAAATGGACCCGGTGCCAGTCACATACAAATCCCCAATACAATCTCAGACCACCATTCCATTCATCAAATCATCCAATACAAAGAACTAACAATTACTATTTAAATGACAGTATTGCAAAAATTAACATCATACACAGTGATAGCCAGTGTTCTTTTCACCATCATACCATATCCTTCAGTATATACTGACTTACATTTATGGGCAAATCAGTGTAGGTATTTGCTAGATACCAGCATGTTAATTGTGATTGGATCCACTGATTTGCATATATACTGTGCATGTATTTGAAAATAAGTATATATATTTTGATATATTTCTTTACAAAAAGCAAAAAAGTGTTTAAAGACAATTCTAAACCCATGCACATTCACTGAATGCATGATACTTTTATAGGACTGGATTTGTACACAGTTACAACTACAGCTGATACTTCATTTATAAAATGTATAATATTTTTAGTAACAAACAGGATTTACACACAGTCACTATTACAACTGATAGTAGTTTCATTTATATATATATATATATATATATATATATATATATATATCCATTTAGTGTTTTATGAATTTTGAATCTTACTGTTCTCTAAACAAATATTTGAGCTGATATTGCCGGATGGGATACCGGAAGTGGAGAGGGTACCCACTTCCGGCACTGCATGCAGGAGGTCGAGAGTTTGATTCCCCGTCAAGTCAAACCAAAGCCTTACAAAATGTACATTTATGTCCACCATGGCTGGTGCTCTCCGGTCAAAGACTGCTTGGTTTAGCGTCAGGATAATGTGACAGTGGGATAGTGGGTCATTTTGTCAGTGGCGAGGTGTCTTAGTGGAGCAGCACTATAAAGTTGTAACTATCGAGTATTGTCACAAGTGAATACCGGTTCTGATATGAGATCAGATACTGTTACGACATAAAACCTCGATCTGACAATGTTGCATGAATTATCATGTGATTCTTGTACAAGCAGGGTCCGTTAGTAAGGCTACTCAATTACAACTAAAGAGAAATCAGGCACACTATTTGTTTTCTAAGGACATATCACGATGGGTACCAACTTGTGACAGTGCGAACTCATGGCAACGTTACAGTGCTGCCCCACTCGGAGATAGGCTATTGGCACAATGACCCGATTCCCCACTCAGTCACATTATTCTGATTCTGAGCTAACCAATTCTTGCCCTATCCTAGTAATGACCATCACCAGGCTAGGTAGCTACACATATCAATTTTGTTAGTCATTGGTTTAACTCGACCAGTAATTGAACTCCTGACCTTCCACATTGGAAGCATGCGCTCTACCGATTCGGCTACCACGTCTGGCTTAGACACAACATCCAAGAAAAAATGTATGAACAAGCTAAATTAAAGGCAACTCAGTTTGCTGCTCATGACAACCATTTCACCTTCCTGCATCACATGTCCTGGTAGGACAGCGAAACAAAATATAAAAAGAAGTAGTTCCACAGTCGATAGCACAGGCGCACAGATATGAGATAATATCCAATCGGGCGATCTTGTTGTAGCTGGTGTATTTCCGTTGACGTTCACACCAGGGATAAATGACTGAATTAATTAATTAATTAATAGATGCAGATTTATTTTTTAAAGCAATGTGCACTGTTGCATTAAACCATAATCCACTACATAGGTAGAATTGCATATTCCGATAAGAGCATTACATTTTCAAAAGAAAAATACTGCTTATCTAGATTTGAACCTACATATCCAATTTGGATACTGGAGCATTTATTAAACATTTCTTACTGAATAGAAAGGCATACTAAGTCAATTGAATAGAAACTGTCACAGCCGAAGCCTAGTAGGATCGAGTTTTGATCAGCAAACCAAAATTGATTTAGCATATTTACACTACAAATATATCTCCTAAAATTGGTCATTTCAAAGCAAAGTTACTTCAATCTAAAGTAAGGTAGATTCTAGCAATCAACCTAATATATTTACTCATAAAATGAGAAAAATTCAAAACCATCTGACTATGCAATTTTAAGCTTCCGAATCAGCTCCGTTCCCAGTTAAAGCATGTTGGAGTTGGAGTAAGTAAGTTGAAGTAAGTAAGTGGAAGTAAGTTGGAGTAAGTAAGTGGAAGTAAGTGAGTTGGAGTAAGCAAGTGGAAGTAAGTGAGTTGGAGTAAGTAAGTGGACATAAGTAATTTGGAGTAAGTAAGTAGAAGTGAGTTGGAGTAAGTAAGTGGAAGTAAGTGAGTTGAAGTAAGTAAGTAGAAGTAAGTAAGTTGGCGTATGTAAGTGGAAGCAAGTAAGTTGGAGTAAGTGAGTGGAAGTAATAAAGTTGGAGTAAGTAAGTGGACATAAGTGGATGAAAGTAAGTTGGAGTAAGTAAGTAGAAGTATGTATGTTGGAGTAAGTAAGTGGAAGTAAGGAAGTTGGAGTATGTAGAAGTAAGTAAGTTGGAGTAAGTAAGTGGATCTAAGTAAGTTGGAGTAAGCAAGTGGAAGTAAGTAAGTTGGAGTAAGCAAGTGGAAGTAAATAAGTTGGATTAAGTAAGTGGATATAAGTAAGTGGACATAAGTAAGTTGGAGTAAGTAAGTAAGTTGGAGTAAGTAGAAGTTAGTGAGTTGGAGTAAGTAAGTAAGTAGAAGTATGTGGGTTGGAGTAAGTAAGTAGAAGTAAGTGAGTTGGAATAAGTAAGTGGAAGTATGTAAATTGGAGTAAATAAGTGTAAGTAAGTAAGTTCAGGTCAGTAAATGGAAGTAAGTAAGTTGGAGTAAGTAAATAAAAGTAAGTGAGTTGGGGTAAGGAAGTAGATGTAAGTGGGTTGGAGTAAGTAAGTAGAAGTAAGTAAGATGGAGTAAGTAAGTGAGTTGGAGTAAGTAAGTGGATGTAAGTAAGTTGGAGTAAGTAAGTGGAAGTATGTTGGTTGGAATAAGTAAGTAGAAGTAAGTAAGTTGACATAAGTAAGTAAGTTGGAGTAAATAAGTAGAAGTAAGTGAGTTGGAGTAAGTAAGTGGGAGTAAGTAAGTTTAGTAAGTAAGTGGAAGTAAGTAAGTTGGAGTAAGTAAGTAAGTAGAGGTAAGTAAGTTGGAGCAAGGAAGTGGACATATGTGGATGTAAGTAAGTTGGAGTGAGTAAGTAGAAGTAAGTATGCTGGAGTAAGTAAGTGGAAGTAAGTGAGTTGGGGTAAATAAGTAGAAGTAACTAGGTTGGAATAAGTAAGAAGAAGTAAGTAAGTTCGAGTAAGTAAGTGAGTTCGAGTAAGTAAGTGGAAGTAAGTAAATTGGAGTAAGTAAGTGGAAGTAAGTGAGTTGGAGTAAGTAAGAAGTTGAAGTATGTGGGTGGGAATAAGTAAGTAGAAGTAAAACAGTTGAAGTAAGTAAGTAGAAGTAAGTGAGTTGGAGTAAGTAAGTGGACATAAGTAAGTTGGACTAAGTAAGTGGAAGTAAGTGAGTTGGAGTAAGTAAGTAGAAGTAAGTAAGTTGAAGTAAGTTGGAGTAAGTAAGTAGAGGTAAGTAAGTTGGAGTAAGTAAGTGTACATAGGTGGATGTAAGTAAGTTGGAGTGAGTAAATAGAAGTAAGTATGCTGGAGTAAGTAAGTGGAAGTAAGTAAATTGGACTAAGTAAGTAGAAGTAAGTAAGTCAGCATAAGTAAGTGGGCGTAAGTGGATGTAAGTAATTTGGAGTAAGCAAGTGCAAGTAAGTAAGTTGGAGTAAGCAAATGGAAGTAAGTAAGTTGGAGTAAGTAGTTGATGTAAGTAAGTGGACATAAGTAAGTTGGAGTAAGTAAGTAGAAGTAAGTGAGTTGGAGTAAGTAAGTGGACGTAAGTAAGTTGGAGTAAGTAAGTGGAAGTAAGTGAGTTGGAGTAAGTAAGTAGAAGTAAGTAAGTTGGAGTAAGTAAGTTGGAGTATGTAAGTAGAGGTAAGTAAGTTGGAGTAAGTAAATGTACATAGGTGGATGTACGTAAGTTGGAGTAAGTACATGGAAGTAAGTATGCTGGAGTAAGTAAGTGGAAGTAAGTCAATTGGACTAAGTAAGTAGAAGTAAGTAAGTCAGCATAAGTAAGTGGGCATAAGTGGATGTAAGTAATTTGGAGTAAGCAAGTAAGTTGGAGTAAGCAAATGGAAGTAAGTAAGTTGGAGTAAGTAAGTTGATGTAAGTAAGTGGACATAAGTAAGTTGGAGTAAGTAAGTAGAAGTAAGTGAGTTGGAGTAAGTAAGTGGAAGTAAGTAAGTTGGAGTAAGTAAGTGGAACTAAGTAAGTTGGAGTAAGTAGAAGTAAGTAAGTTGGAGTAAGTAAGTGGACGTAAGTAAGTGAAAGTCAGTAAGTTGGATTAAGTAAGTATAATTAAGTAAGCTGGAGTAAGTAAGTGGAAGTAAGTAAGTTGGAGTAAGTAAATGGAAGTGTTGTGCTGTGGGCTTCAGGCCTGTAGTAGTTACTTGCTCTACCATTATACCCCAGTCACACTACTTCTTGCGACCACCTTGCAACCACAATGAAAGGATTGCTTGCAAATAGGTCGCAAGTGGTCACTAAGTGGTCACAAAGTGGTCACTAAGTGGTCACAAAGTGGTCACAAAGTGGTCACAAAGTGGTCACAAAGTGGTCACAAAGTGGTCACAAAGTGGTCACAAAGTGGACCTCAGTGGTCACTGACCACCTTGCTACCAAAATAGGGCCATCTGATCAAATTACATGTAGATACTTATGCACTCACTTATTAGACATTTGTATTAATGTAGTTTTGTGCTCCTGTCCTACGGTGCTGTGTTCCAAAATGGGTAGAAAATAAAATATTTATAAAGCCCACGTGAAGCATTTCAGTTTGCACACCAAATTTAATTGTATTTTCTTTCTAAACATATACCCAAATTAAAGCTTCTAAAATAAAGCTATTTGAAACCAAGATAATAATGATTATGACAATCGATGAAATTATATTGGTTAAAATAGTTAGCAGAAACCAAAAAACCATATAGAGGATATATGGGCTTTCAGCCCACACTTTCCTTGTACATAATATAAGTAAATATATGAACATATGTACATAATTATATACATATATGTATTCAGATATATATATATATATATATATATATATATATGCCTATGCACAAATATAATAATGAAAAATGACTTCTAATATGTCCATCTGTGAACCAAATAAAGCCTGACAAATATAAGAACACCGAATTTCTTTTTCATTTTTCATAACTCATAAATACAAAAACAATTTTAATTATTTTTTAAGTAATATTTAGTACTTCCCATAACAAATAATAAATGTCATGAAGAGAAAAAGAAAAACCTGCATCCCGACGCGGAGTGCATTAGGGTAGGGGCCTCCTGCAAGGTGATAAGGCTATCACCAAAGGTCAGGCTGGAGGGTGCTAACTGCACTCTCCCAGTCCCTATGATCTTCTTAATGGCTCGCCTTGTGATAAACTACATCTCACTCCTGCAGTTGGAGCGCCTAAGCCCCGAGGTTCACTTCTAATCCCCCTGTCACTCTGACATCTCTTGTCCACAAATAGGCAGGGTTCCTCTCCTCTTTGAGCTGGCAACAGGCAGTCACTCACCAGTGACAAGCTCTGATTCTGAGGCCTGCTAAATGTTTGCATTTATATTTGTGTCAGTTATATTCAACAGGTAACATTTCTTTACTGTGGATATATATATATATATATATATATATACATCCACATATATATATATATACATCCATATATATATATATATATATATATATATATCCACAACATATAATACACCACCTCCCACATTAACGTTCTAAAACCCAAACAAACAGTGGATATATATAATTATATATATATATATATATATATATATATATATAATGTATATGCATATATGTAGGCTATGGTGAATTATGGGATTATAAACAAAAGACAGACCACGTCCCAGTTAAATCCTCACGGATCTATAAGTATGCTACATTGGTGATGGTTCCTAATTCCTCCGCTGGTGTCACCTGCGAGTGGTCAACTGGGCCGTAATCGATTAACACGACCCGGGCGACTCGGGTCACCCGAGTTGTCAGAATTTCAAATCGAACACCACGAGTGGAGTCGATAAATACACATGCCGTGTGCAAAACGACCCGACCCCAGTAACCCACCTCTTGGCTGGGGTTTGCTAGGAGCGATGACGTCACATCTGTGCTGGTACCTGTAGGATAAAAGCTACCAGTACAAGTCCTACGTGTTGTTTTAATGCTTTTTTTTAATAACCCAGATTGTCAGCTTCTATAATCAGAAAATACTTTAAATCCTATTTTGCTGTACTTATATTGGTTATTGAAAAAAGAAATAAAGTTTTAGATTAAGACACCATTTTGTCCACCCCAAGGTGTATTCGTTTATTCAACCCGAGTCTGTAGGATGTGCGCATGTGCCAAAAAGTGGCTCGGGTGACCCGAGTTGATTAATCGATTACGCCCCGCGAGTAACTTCCATTACTGTTGGATGGAATTTCAACTATTTATTATATATCCTGCTAGAAGGTATCAACTTCTCTACAACCAACCTCATCTCTTTCTACTCTCTGTTAAATTAGTTATACATGGCGAGTGTAATATCTAATCAAAATCATTTTGTTCATATCAGCAGTTACATCACGTCACTCAATTTAAGGTGGTGAAGATATGGTGAAGTGGCCAGGAGGAAAAATAGAACAGCTGCAGTAGGGGTGGGGGGGGGGGGTCTAGGTGTGTGTGTGGTGTGTGGAGTGTGTGGAGCATGTGGTGTAGTGGTTGGTGTGTGTGGTGTGTGTGGTGTGTGTGGTGTGTGTGTGGTGTGTGGTATGTGGTGTGTGTTGGGTGTGTGGAGTGTGTGGTGTGTGTGGTGTGTGGTTGTGGTGTGTGGTGTGTGGTGTGTGGTGTATGGTGTGTGTGTGGTGTGTGGTGTGTGGTGTGTGTTGGGTGTGTGGTGTGTTTGGGGTGTGTGGGGTGTTTGGGGTGTGTGGGGTGTGAGCTTGAGAAGGAGAGTGCCCGGAGACCAGAGGCCAGAAACATACATAAATAGTCCCACTGACTCGGAGGGCAAAGAGGCTACACCAGCCAACATCAGATTTAAGAAGCAACAGGACCGGAGGGATGCCGAACTGCCGGGGGCCAATCACAATGGATTAAAGTCTGCCGTACACTGCACAATCCTATGTCTACACACAATTAGTCTGTGATTAGAAATACCCATTTCCAGCTTCCATCCAGTTTATTATTTATTTAATGATTAAATTATTTGAGGAAAATCTTTGATTAAATAGGGACATTTCAATTGCATGTAATTGGGCTGCCACATTCCACTGCTCATTGCTCTATCCTAATAGTACTAATGCTGGGCTTCAGACATGGAAACGAGAAGGATAAATTTGCTAATTGCTCGGTTTGACTCGACGCGGTATCAAATCGATAATGGCCCATATGGGAAACAAGCACTTAAGTCATTCGGTAATCCGTGCAGTTGATGAGGTTAATGTTCATAAGATTGGTTTGTTATTGGAGCTTTACGTCTTGGCAACATCTACGGTCATATCAGTATCGGTACCGACTTGACAGTGCAAACTCATGGTGACTTTATAGCACTGCCCCACTAGGAGACCAGGCCACCAGCCCCATGACATTATATCCCACTCAGTCACATTATCCTGACACTAAGCAAACCAGTCATTGCCCTATCCTAATATTTATAATGCCAAGCATCTGGCTAGGAAGCGACAAGCATCAATTTAGTAAGTCATTGGTTTGACTCGACCAGGAATTGAACTCCCGACCTTCCGAACAGGAGGCCTGCGCTCTACCGATTTGGCCACCGCGCTCGGTATGTTGACAAGAGGTTGCATGCGAGATATAAGGTTCTGGCGATGTAAGGTTGAGGAGATGAAGATGTTACTAAATGTAAGTGAAATTTGCGGTAGACAGACATAATTTATTTAGAGTTTAATACAGGTGGAGTTTATGGTAATTCGCCTTCCACAATCAATTGAGATCTGTTAAAAGCTTGCGCAGCTGGACTCAAAAACAGCCCGAAAGAGAGCTAGGAAACTTGTCGGGTCTCACAAAGTGCCAGAGATAAACTGGCTGACCAGCTGTGTACACCCCTCCTGCCCACTCTGGACGGACACTGCACACTGAATGTGCTTGAGGATGGTTGGTAGGTTGGTTGTTGGGAGTTTTACGCCCTGGCAACATCTTGGGTCATATCAGGATGGGAACTGATTTGTGACAGTGAGCACTCATGGTGACTTTATAGTGGTGCCCCACTGGGAGACCAAGCTGCTAGCACTATGACCTGATATCCCACTCAGTTACATTATGAGCCAACCAGTCCTTGTCATATCCTAATAATGCCGAGCACCTGGCTATTAAGCGACAAATCTTTAAATCATTGGGTTGACTCGACCAGGGTTTGAACCCTCGGACATTTTGGCCGTTATGACATGACCTTAGGGGTTGCCAGGATGAAAAACTCCAACAAAACACTGTCCTGATATTGTCATAGATGTTGCCAGGACGTAAAACTCCAACAACCAACCCAACAAAACAAAAACAAAATAAATTGTTTGTGTTAGTTATAATATGGATAATTCATAGGCCAGCCCGATGCCTGGAACCAGTCCGTAGGCACAGCATTGTCCGTCCGGGGGTGGCGCCCCCTTCTGTTAAGTTACGCGGGACCGACGGTCAACGAACCATCAAGCATCCTCAATCGGGCGGCGGGGGCTTAACCCGTGTATGGTGGAGCCCCCATGCGGAACTCTGGGGAATTAAATCATCAAGAGACGATAGTTGGCACCACTATTTCCCGCCAAATAACACTGTCACGTGACCACACGTCCATACTCGAAGCGACGCTTCACAACTGCCGCAGCCACCACGGTCACCTAAACAACTCACATGCTTCTCCCACCCACCCTCACCACTAATTAAGATTTTACTAAGGGGTAGGGCTGAGGGTTCGAGTCCGACCTACATATGTAATTGATCCCAGGGGTAGCTTCGGGGTTGATCGCAGGTGTCCTGCCACAGACCAAACTTAGAAATTACACCACATACCAAAACCGATCAGTTCCCGACAATAACAACACTATCACTGTCTGTCTTGTGAATTATGCCAAAGCCAATCAGCGAATGACACCTACGTGAGGTGATGGTTCGTCTGACTTACTTAAAGTTGCATAGTCCGATGGTTTTGAGTTTCTGTCATTTTTCTGAGATTAACATATTAATTTGATTGTTATAATCTACCTTACTTTAGTTTTAAGTAACTTTGATTTTGAATGGTTAACTATCGACATATTTGAAGCATAAACATGTCCAGTTAGTTTTGGCAAGCACCCCAAAACTCAGACACCATAGGCTGCTGCAGTAAGAGGTTCTATTAATTTGCCGCAGTATTCCCTCCTGTGTCACAATAAATGCCTAATAAGTGCATCAGTAGCTAAATTAGATATGTTGAATTAAATGTAGATACTTGTTTTGGCTTTGAAAATGTGATGCTTCATCGGACTATGCAGCTTTAAATAAGAGTAGAACATAGATTCTGCTGCACCGCCTGACTTTTCTGACCTCTTTAGATAACATAGAACATAGATTATGCTGCACCAATCACTGAATGATGCTGACTCCAGCCACGTGCTTATCTTAGTATCTAACCTATTTAGATAACATAGAACATCATGCGCAACCAATCACAGACGCCAACATTGCGTGACTAAAAATAGAAAGATTTTAACATTTTATTACGAAGATAAGTTTTTGTGTGGTAGCACATGGCACAACAATCGGACATATATCCTGACAGTATAATTACACAATATACAATATATATACTTTTTCATACAAGTCCCACCATGTATACCACCATGTGTCTATGTGCTATTTTCTAGGCTCTGCCTTACACCTTCAGCTGCTGATGTCTTTAGGCTGCTGTAAGGAGTTGATTTTGCCTTTCGTATTAGCTGATTTTGTTTAGGTGGGTGCAAGTGAAAATCGGGGGATTTGCACATGGAATTGTAATATCAGAAGAGACTAGCCAAAATCAGAAGTCTTCCTAAAAATCGGAGCAGTTGACATTTCTACAATCACTTAATGAGGCTTTGACCTAGGTAGATAACATAGACCATCATGCGCAACCAATCACTTAATCAGTCTGACTCCAGCTGTGTGCTTATCTGACCTAATAAGATAACATAGATCATCATGCGCAACCAATCACTTAATGAGGCTGACTCCAGCTGTGTGCTTATCTGACCTAGGTAGATAACAGAGACCATCATGCACAACCAATCACTTAATGAGGCTGACTCCAGCTGTGTGCTTATCTGACCTAATAAGATAACATAGATCATCATGCGCAACCAATCACTTAATGAGGCTGACTCCAGCTGTGTGCTTATCTGACCTAATAGGATAACATAGACCATCATGCGCAACCAATCACTTAATGAGGCTGACTCCAGCTGTGTGCTTATCTGACCTAGGTAGATAACATAGACCATCATGCGCAACCAATCACTTAATGAGGCTGACTCCAGCTGTGTGCTTATCTGACATAGGTAGATAACATAGACCATCATGCACAACCAATCACTTAATGAGGCTGACTCCAGCTGTGTGCTTATCTGACCTAATAAGATAACATAGACCATCGTGCGCAACCAATCACTTAATGAGGTTGACTCCAGTTATGTGATTATCTGACATAGGTAGATAACATAGACCATCATGCGCAACCAATCACTTAATGAGGCTGACTCCAGCTGTGTGCTTATTTGACCTAGTTAGATAACATAGACCATCATGCGCAACCAATCACGTAATGAGGCTGACTCCAGCTGTGTGCTTATCTGACCTAGATAGCTAACATAGACCATCGTGCGTAGCCAATCACTTAACGAGTCTGACTCCAGCTGTGTGCTTATCTGACCTAATAAGATAACATAGACCATCATGCGCAACCAATCACTTAATGAGGCTGACTCCAGTTATGTGCTTATCTGGCTTAGGTAGATAACAGACCATCATGCGCAACCAATCACTTAATGAGGCTGACTCCAGCTGTGTGCTTATTTGACCTAGGTAGATAACATAGACCATCATGCGCAACCAATCACTTAATGAGTCTGACTCCAGCTGTGTGCTTATCTGACCTAATAAGATAACATAGACCATCGCGCACAACCAATCACTTAATGAGGCCGACTCCAGTTATGTGCTTATCTGACCTAGGTGGATAACAGAGACCATCATGCGCAACCAATCACTTACTGAGGCTGACTCCAGTTATGTGCTTATCTGTCCTAGATAGATAACATAGACCATCATGCGTAACCAATCACTTAATGAGGCTGACTCCAGCTGTGTGCTTATCTGACCTACTAAGATAACATAGACCATCATGCTCAACCAATCACTTAATGAGGCTGACTCCAGCTGTGTGCTTATCTGACTTAATAAGATAACATGGACCATCATGCGCAACCAATCACTTAATGAGGCTGACTCCAGCTGTGTGCTTATCTGACCTAGATAGATAACATAGACCATCGTGCGTAACTAATCACTTAATGAGGCTGACTCCAGCTGTGTGCGTATCTGACCTAATAAGATAACATAGACCATCATGTGCAACCAATCACTTAATGAGGCTGACTCCAGTTATGTGCTTATCTGACATAGGTAGATAACATAGACCATCATGAGCAACGAATCACTGAATGTCGCTGTATCCAGTTATGTGCACATCTGACCTACTTTGATAATAAGACTAGAGTACAACAGAGTAGACTGCACCAATCAGTGAGTGACACTAACTCCAGCTCAAAACTTGTCTGACCTACACTAGAACATTATATCTTATGCTCAACAAACAACACTCGTGTATTAAAGAAAGATGTATTCCAACATGTAAATTAGCTCTGTAGTGCAATACTGAAACTAGTAACTGTTTCAAAATGCAGCTTATAAATGTTGAAAGAGCACGAACGAGGCTTGTCATGAATGATGTCACAGCTTTGACTGAAGCCTTTTTCTCTGATTTAGCTTAGATTATTTTGGTTAGAGTTAAATTTGGCTTCTTCTTAGTTCCCGTTCTTTACATGAATGGAAGTAATCTATTGACAATATTTCGTGACAAGCACGCACCATTTATAGGAAACTGATAGTTTTTGATTTGAGTGGAAAACATATGATAGAACCTGGATTCCCTCATGTCAGACGACATTTAGTCATAGTAGACGACAACTACTACTATGAGTAGGAACCTTCATTACACCCATGACCCACCTGCTCCCACACGCCACACCTGTCTGAAAGGTTTCCTGTAGGATGTCAGCTAATGTTAAATCTGTCTGTAGGCGCGTGTTATGCAAGTCAGATGTGACAGCCGTCTTACTAAAAAAAACAGCATCGAACAGTCATCAGGGTTTTCCCTTAAATTGTTCCTCCATCCTCCTCTTCTACACACCTACGTCACGTCCGGTCACTGCCATGGTTCATCCCTTCACACATACATATAAGTAAAACCTCTCTTAATCGACCGACCGTGGGACAGACTTTAAGTGGTCCATTGAGGGAGGTGGTCGGCTTAGAGAGTTATAATATCCTTACAACAGTATTAGTTTGGTATTGTTGGGACCCAAATAAAGTGATCGATATAGGGGAGTGGTCGATCTGTGGAGGGGTCGGTATAGAGAGGTTTTACACTATATACATACATATACAATTTACAAATACACACACATATATATACACATTCATATGTATATATTCATATACATATATACAGAAACATACCTATGTATACATATGTTTATGTATACATAGATATACACATATATATACATATATACATATATATACATGTATATTCATACATTTATATACACATATATACATCTATGCGTATATACATAATATTATATACATATATGCATACATAAATATATATATGTTATATATGCCTATGTACAATACATATACACACACATATATATATATACATGTACATACATATATATATATACATATATATATATATATATATATATATATATATATATGCATATGCATATTTACACATGTATTATATATAATATCGCGAGTACAACACCATGTTAGACAAAGAAAACCCCCTGTTACTTGTTAGGTAAATGTAACATATTGTACAATAATGAAATATAATATGAATTCCAGTTGGGGTTAGGGGTTGGGGGTAGGGGTTAGGGGTGGTGGAGCCACCTGTCCCAACCGTGAAAAGGGGTTACCCATAAAGTAGTACACAACATATGGGTGATCAATATAGGGAATCTTCCATTCCGTGCCTTTATACTCACATAAGTTTATACTCACACATTAATATAACTTCAACTATTGTTATTTTATGTTCCTTTTTAATCGCATACAAAACTTTCCATATATACAGCCAACCTTGATTTAATGTGCATAATTAACATGATGGAATCTTGATGGGAGAATGAGAACATCTTTCATTTCAACCTCACTTACGAAAAAAAAGGATCCCTAAAATATATCTTAATAGCAAAATGTCATGCACTATGGCGATTTCAGTAACCAAAATATACCCATTCGGAACAGAAAGCGAGCACCTAAATATCCGCGTATTCCCAAGTAGTTCCTCATACAACCGCGCAACGGGTGCGGTACCCGAATCGGTAGAGCATGGGCCTCATATGCGGGAGATCGGGAGTTCGGTTCCCGGTCGAGTAAAACCAATGACTTATCAAATTTATACTTGTCACTTCCTAGCCTGGTGCTTGACATTAGTGGGATACGGCAAGGACTGGTTAGCTCAGTGTCAGGATGATGTGACTGAGTGAGATGGCGGGTCATGTTGCCAGCAGCCTGGCAAGTCGGTGCCTGTCTTGATATGACCTTGGATGTTGCCAGGACGTAAAACTGCAACAACCAACAAAATAACCAATCCACAACCGCCCATCCCCCTCGCCTCTCGGCGTGAATCACCTCGCGCATGCGCCGTCAGGGTTCACGACAAAATGTCATGGTGTGTCAGGCAGTCTTTACACGGGTTAAGTCTACAGACAATGCTATTGGAGTGGTTGGTTGGTTGTTCGGGTTTTAAGTCCTGCCAACATCTAAGGTCATATCAGGATGCGTACTGACTTGTGATAGTGCGCACTCATGGCTACTATATAGTGCTGCCCCACTGGGAGAACAAGCTGCCAGCACCATGACCTGATATCCCACTAAGGCACATTATCCTGACACTGAGCTAACCAGTCCTTGGCCTATCCTAATAATCCCGAGCGCCTGGCTACGAAGTGACAAGTATAATTTTGTAAGTCATTTGTTTGACTTGACGGTTAGTTCGAATCCCACGATCTACCCAATTGGAAGATGGATGCTCAACTCATTCGGCCATCCCGCCTGGTCCAATGCCATTGTATTGGTAACCGAATAGTGTAACACTATGTAAACTGTGAGAAATTGCATCAATCATGTACAATATCATATCAGGCCAGTGCAATCTTGTTAGGCAATTGTGTGACGTCATGTGGGTCAGGCAAGCGCGACACCATGTCAAAGAAAACACCCTGTTAGGTATATGTAACATACTGTGGAATATTCGGATATTGGGGTATTCAGAAATATTAAGGAATACAATAAATATTATGGAATATGATTAATATTATAGAATGTAATGAATATTACTGAAGATGATAAATTAAGCCATGCCAACCAGGATCTAGTGGGTGTACAGATATGATTTACACACTTATATGAGAGGAAGCTTGGTTGGTTGTTGGAGTCTTATGTCCTGGCAACACCTAAGGTCATATCAGGACGGGTACCGACTTGTGACAATGCACACTCATGGCGACTTTATAGTGCTGCCTCAAGTGCTGTCCCATATCATGACCTGATATCCCACTCAGTCACATCATCCTGACACTGAGCCAACCAGTCCTTGCCCTATCCTAATAATGCAGAGCGCCTGGCTAGGAAGCGATAAGTATCAATTTTATAAGTCATTGGTTTGACTCGAAAGGGAATCAAACTCCTAATCTCTTGCACGAGAGGCCTGCACTCTATCGATTCGGCTACCGCGTCCGCTATGACAGGAAGCTAGGGGGAGGGGGGGGGGGGGGCATAGGGCTGAGGCACCGACCAGCCTATCAAGGAAGATGGGAAGGGTACATGAAGATTCAGAGATGCAATGATTTTTTTTTTCTTGAAGATTTATACTGCCTGTCATGGATAAGTCTGAATAGACTTGTTTTCACCATTAGACAGTTTGTCGATAGAAAGCCCGGGCATACACTTTTACCGACCCAAGGGATTTTTAACCTCCCACACCACATAGACATGGTATGAGAGCAACTGGCCTTTGATGATGCTGTAAGTTATACACAGCGGTGGAAATCCAAATTGGCAGAGGTGGGGGCACAGGGAATTGAACCACTGACCTTCAGATTAGGAGTCTGACCTAGAAAAAAGTCAGACACTCTAACCACTCCGCCACATAGAACATAATGATACAATGGGGAAAGGGTAGAAATGTAACTTGCTTATTACCGGCGACATGCCTTCTGTGTCTGAGTGTCTACTTATAGCGATATAGTGAATGGTAGACAGGAAGTGTGAACACTTATTTGTCTCTCATTATTTTTGTGGGTACATTAGTTGTCCCAAGAAGGGGAAATCCCAGTCACAGATGACTGGTCTTCCCCACTCCACTGCTGGTCGATAGAAAGCCCGAGCGTACACTTTTACCGACCAAGGGATTTTTAACCTCCCACACCACATAGACATGGTATGAGAGCAACCGGCCTTTGATGACGCTGTAAGTTATACACAATGGTGGAAATCCAAATTGGCAGAGCTGGGGGCCGGGCTACTTGTATCAACATGCAGATCAACAAGCAGCACACTGATTCCAACTGAAACAAAGTAGAATCGCACACAATATCTTGTCAGGCTAGTGTTTAAGTTTGGCAAGGCTGACATTCGCCAAGTATGACATCATCTCAGGCAACTGCAAGGTCATGAAATGCTACAGCAGGTCAGGAAACTATGACCTGAGGCCTAACAAATGTGACATAGTCTCAGGCAGCTGCACGTGGGACATCATCGCAGTCACACAGCCAGCCTCAGGACCCCATTACGGAACAACATTTGTCATTTCTGATCGCACTCCTCTGACACCCACCATACCGTATCAACCCTTTAACTGACTATTTCTGCAAACCAAAAAATAAAACAAACTAAAAATTAAAAATTAAAAGGAGAATGTCAATGCGATGAGGTTGAAGGTAAGCATTTTATCGCTTTAATTAATTTATTGGGATGGTCCCCCCCCCTCCCCCCCAAGCAACATCTCATATCGTATTAAAACCCTTGCGATATTACTCACCCATAATGACTTTATAGTGTTGCCCTATAGGGATACCATGCCACAGGAAGCATGACCCCAATATCGAACTGCATCACATTATCCTGACACAGAGCCAACCATTTGTTCCTTTATTATCCTAATGCCGAGCACCAGGTTCAGGGGCGACTGCATCAATTTAATAAGTTCTTGGTTCGACTCGGCCAGGTATTGATTCCATGATTCATTCGACCATACAGTCTAGTCCTATCAAACCAAATACATAAAATAAAGGTTATGACTCTTATCGGATCAGTTATCACTGCTCGAATGTGTGTGTGTGTGTGATTGGGGTGTTTGTAACCTTACGACGGTTACCGGTTGCAGAATTGCAACATTGGGTAGAGAGGCTCCGATAAATCGGCCCAATCTGTGGTTGAAGACTTAACTTCGTGGCCGGCAGCGAATCTCTTCGTTCCGGGGTGTAGTTGAGCTGTAGGTGTGTGTAGTGTAGTGTAGCACTTGAATCCGGTCAGCAGGAGGGGTTTGAGGAAGGCGGGAAAAGGTCGGAGCAGCGGTCGTTCCAGCAAAGAGAACAAGACAGAGAAATAGTAAAGGTGAAGGGCCCCACCCAGGAACACAACTAGCCTGGTCAGGGGAAGAAGTGTGCCTGGGAGAAATCGAAATGGGCAGAATATAGGAAAGAGAAATGAGGAGAGTTGAGTCAAAGGACCGTGTCTATTTGCTCTATGGTGACCGTCCAGCGAGCCATAGACACGGACAGAGTAAGCGTAGAAAGTGAAAATGCCAGCGGGCTCCCCCTCCTGGAACTCTTTTCAGACATATCGAGGAGGAGCTAGGCCGGCGGAGAGGTTATAGAGAGAGGTGTGGAGAGAGTGCAGTCCGGATAGCAAGTGATACGTTCATTCATTCATTCATTCATTCATTCATCATTCATACAGAGAGAGACAGACAGACAAGACAGACAACATTTTGTGCTCCTCGAATGGTGAAGGTGCACCGGGTTCGGACCCATGCGGGCCTGACCCACAAGGGGGCGCCAGTTCCGGATAGTGGTGACTCACAGAACTAACCAGGCGGCATCGCTCCATTTGTAACAGGTCGGTTGGTTGTTGGAGCTTTACGTCCTGGAAACATCTAAGGTCATATCAGGATGGGTACCGACTTGTGACAATCCACTCTCATGGTGACTTTATAGTGCTGCCTCACTGGGAAATCAGGCCACCAGCACCATGACCCAATATCCCACTCAGTTACATTATCCTGACGCTGAAACAACCAGTCCTTGCCCTATCTTAATAATACCAAGCGCCTGGCTAGGAAGCGACAAGTATACATTTTTAAGTCCTTGGTTTGACTCGACTATAGTTTGAACCCGTCGAATCAAACAATCTATCAAAACGGAATATATGCAACACATTTAAGGCTGTTGAGTCATAACCCTCATCACAAACGTCGCCTTTTCGATGCGCACTTTCAGGTTTTGGTCGGTGATGTATTGGTACACCGGTACGGGCAAAGAGCACGTGACCGAGCATCCCCCGAGAACGCGGCATCTTCTCCGGACGCTGATTTTCTCTGCATCCGCCATTTCATTTGCTATTTTCTTCTCTCATGGACTGGATGCCAGCCGATTTCCTCAAATTAACCATTAACATGTTATAAAACATGTTTTTGATTGGTAATTTTCTCCTCTTTTCTCTCCCCTTTTCTCAGTTTCTTTTCTGAGGATTGTGTTCTTGTTTTTTAAGATTCCTGCTCTTGTTGATTTGAACGATTCTCTAGTACTGAGGGGGGGGGGTACTGGGGGTACTATGGGGGTAGTGGGGGTAGTGGGGGGTAGTGGGGTAGTGGGGGTAGTAGGTGGGTAGTAGTGGGGTAGTGGGGGTAGTAGGTGGGTAGTAGTGGGGTAGTGGGGGTAGTAGGGGGTAGTAGGGGGGTAGTAGGGGTAATAGTGAGGTAGTAGGGGGTAGTGGGGGTAGTGAGGGGTAGTAGGGGTAGTGGGGGGTAGTATGTGGGTAGTAGTGGGGTAGTAGGGGGGTAGTAGGGGGGTAATAGTGGGGTAGTGGGGGTAGTAGGGGGTTGTAGGGGGGTTATAGGGGGGTACTCGGGGGATGGAGGGAAATATGAATTACAGTTAGTCTGGAGTATGGTTTGTGCACAGCAACATGTAAGAAATAGATGCAAACTGCTTATCGGAAAGAGTAGCCTATGTAACGGCAGAGGGTTTCCTTCAAAGAAATATGTCAGAACGACCATATCTTTGATGTCCAATAGCCGATATTAAAAAATCAATGTGCTCTAGAGGCGTCATTAAATAAAACAAACTGTTTTTTACATAGAAGCAAAGGGGCTGTAACATGACAAAAACAACTTACTTATTCACAATTATTATGATGCAAAATTACTTACTTGAAGCTGCATACTCCGATGAAATATCAAATTTTCAAAAGCAAAACAATTATCTAGATATGATCCTACATATCTAACTTAGATACTGATGCACTTATTAAGCATGTGCTGCCACATAGAAGGGAATACTGAGTCAATTTAATAGAACCTGTTACTGCAGAAGACTATGGTGTCAGAGTTTTGTCGTGCTTGCCAAAACTAATTTCCACATTTGCACTTCAAATATCTCAAAAGTTTAACATTTAAAATCAATATAAAAATGGATATAATATATTTATCTCAGAAAAATTACAGAAACTCAAAACCATCGGACTATGCGCCATTAAGATAGCTTGACACAACCGATTATCTGGAAGTTATTTAAGGCCCAGCCATTATCTGAAGGTCTCTGAGGTCAAGGTCATGACTGCCCTCTGTGATATAGACTAGGGCTCACCACACACTTCGAAAGTAGTACAAGCCCTATTATCAAATAAAGGAAATTTAAAGGTTTTTGATCATGCCTCATAACTCATGTAAGTCAACCCTTCCCTTCCCTGTGTGATGTCATAGTACTATGGGGGTACTATGGGTGACTATGGGTGACTACGGGTGACTAGGGGGGTACTGGGAGGGTAGTGGGGGGTAGTTGGGGGTTAGTGGGGTAGTGGGGCCGGTAGGGGGGCGGTGGGGGCGGTTGGGTGGTGGGGTGGTAGTGGAGTGGTAGTGGGGTAGTGGGGGGTAGTAGGGGGGTAGTGGGGGGTAGTGGTGGGTAGTAGGGGGGTAGTAGGGGGGTGGTAGGGGGGTAGTAGGGGGATAGTAGCGGGGTAGTGGGGGTAGTGGTGGGTAGTGGTGGGTAGTGGGGGGGTAGTAGGGTGGTACTAGGGGGGTAGTAGGGGGTAGTAGGGGGGTAGTGGTGGGTAGTGGGGGGGGGTAGTAGGGTGGTAGTAGGGGGGTAGTACCCATTCGGCCATCGCACCTGCTGGGTTTGTGCAAGGCATCGTATCGTCTATTGTTGATGTGTCCCTAAAATTGTTCTTGCGGAGTCCTTCCATGTCAATGTATACATGAGGCATGTCGTGTCTCAAAGCAGCTTAACGCAAACATGAAAACAAGCGGGTGAATGCTTACAAACAGCGAAAGAATACATGCAGTAGATAGCTACACAACAACTGAAAGTAATAAAACAAGTCATTAGACTTAACCGTTATGGGCAGCATGAATACACCCATCACAAAAAAAGGAGTTTCTATGTAAAGTAGAAGGTGGGTGTGCCTGTCGGTTGACTAGTGCTGACATCTTCAATGCTTGTATACCTTCATTGCTTGAACCGGCGTAGTGGTACAAAATGTCCCCCTGCAATGCTTTACCGCTGGCAGGCAATAATATACCAGAATGCTAAAGGTTTAAAGGTTAATAGAAATTTAGTTGCAAACCTCACATTCTTTAACTTATTGCATCATGTCCACTTTAAGTACACTCTAAAATCATGTAAGAAATAAACAAAACAATGTGTGTAAGACAGTAAAACATTTAAGACATTTAAGACATTTTTTATTCACAATTTATATACATTATTCCCCAAACATGTACTATTCTGTTGACAATAGAAACAGGGACACTGTAACCATTAATGGTTGTCTTCAACTGCCCCTTATAAACAAAATAATCCATAAAACAAAATTATGAGCCATGGAACTAATATACAAATAGCCTACAGACTGCTCTTTAAGGAAACAAACACATGTTTAGAGAAAGTGGCCTACCTGTAACACTTACGGTTGGAGGTTTGAAAAGGAATGTCTATTTAATGTATCAAACTGTTCCACCAGTGTGCCAGGCATCGACAAAAGCATATTATCCGATGAATGAAACTACATCAGCCCCCCCCCCCCCCCAAACAAAAAAGCTCCAAAAAGAACTTGATGTTCAGATACCATGCAATGGTGAGCGTGGTGTGCCGCTAGGCGGCGCCATTGTACCGACATTGCAATGCTCCCGGACCACCTTAAATCACTCTTATTGCAGCCAACCCGAAAATGTATGGACATAGTTTTCTCACCAAGTGTATTTTCCCAGAGGTGATGGTGTGTGTTATCAGAAATCCACCAATGTGGCCTGCTCCGTGATCACAGTGCCACCTGACCATCATGATAAAACACACGTAATCTTGATGGGTCTAGACCGCGCTCACCTCTTATCTGTACTGTACTTACTACAACCGTGTCAGCTGACCATCATGATAAAACACACCATTTTAATGGGTCAGACTGAGATTACTCTGCACTGTGCTTACTGCAACCGTGTGAGATGACCATCATGATAAAACACACACAATCTTGTGGAGGCTAGACTGAGATTAATACCTCTGTACTGTGTTTACTGCAACCGTGTCAGATTACCATCATGATAAAACACCTTGCTGAGTCCAGACTGAGATTACCTCTGTACTGTGCTTACTACAAGTTACAACCATATCAGCTGATAATCATGATATAACACACACAATCTTAATGGGTCAGACTGAGATTACCTCTGTACTATATTTACTGCAACCATGTCAGCTCACCATCATGATAAAACACACACACTATTACTGAGTCCAAATGGAGATTACATCTGTACTATTTTTACTGCAACCGTGTTAGCTCACCATCATGATAAAACACACAATCTTACTACGTCGAGACTGTGATTAACTCTGTTCAGTGCTTATCCCAGTGCCCGTCCTGGTATGACCTTACATGTTGCCAGGACGAAAAACTCCAACAAACAAATAAACAAAAAAACTTATCTAAGTTGTGCCAATGGAATATCATGATAAAACACACACAATCTTAATGGGCTGAAAGCTACATCAATTCTTCTTAGAATAAAGCTTGCAATATAATTTTTTTGTTCTCAGACAGGGTAAGCCACTGGGAATTGTGTTGGATATCACCATAGAGAATGCGTTATCAACACTTCTTAGGGATTTACGAAGCTCATACATGCATTAATGGGATGGGATGAAATAGTAGTGCTAGCATGACTACATCAAATTGTTACATCAAACATAGGTATTACATTTACCACATCCAAGAAACCGAAGCTAAGTGCGAAGTAATCTTTTATTGATTTTCTTGTGAAAGCTACTGTCACAATGGAGAAGCCACTGTCGACACATTGATAAATGCCTGTCAACGCTTGAGTTGTGGCGGCCGAGTCTGTCACTGGTTGATGCTTGCTGTCAATGACACATATATTAGAGAATACCTTTGACTAAAACAGCTTAAACAATAACGAAGTTCAAATCAAGTGTTATTTTATACACACCCACATTCATGGCCTAACGCGGCAACGTTGCAATTAACCATTTTTTCTAAACCATTAAATATTAAAACTGCATAGTCCGATGAAAACATCAAATTTTCAAAACCAAAACACTCACCTATATTTGATTCTACATATCTAACTTAGATACTGGTAGACTTATTAAGCATTTGTTCCCACATAGAAGGGCATGCTGAGTCAATTTAATAGAACCTGTTTCTGCATAAGCCTATGGTGTCGGAGTTTTGGCATGCTTGCCAAAATTAATGTTGCATGCTTGCGCCTCAAATATCTCCAAGGTTAGTCATTTAAAATCAAACATACTGCAAACTAAAGTAATATATATTATAACAATCAATTTAATATCTTTATCTCAGAAAAATTGCCTAAGCTCAAAAGCATCGGACTATGCAACTTTAATAAAAAGGTGTGAATATATAGTCCAGCAAAATACACCCAGCAAAGAGCAATAAAACCAGTCAGACAGCTATTCTTCAGTAACAGGATAGTAAATGCCTGGAACGCACAGTCTGAACATGTCATAGAAGTGCCTTCCGTCAACGCCTTCAAGGGCAGACTGGATAAGCATTCGAGGGGGCTGCAATATTGCATACATCCGGTACTCAAATCCTAGTAACTCAAATTTTGACATGCATCGACCTGATACAGGCTTTTAAGCCTAACAAAATCAGAAGCGGATGAGTATGAGTATGAGTAAAATAACAGTCGCCGAAATCCATTCATATTGATTTGTGAAAGGAAGCCTAAATATAGTTTAGTACAACAGAAAGAAGCTTAATTTGTTTATAATTCATAATATGGATATGATATAATATAGGTACATATGTTTGTTAGTTTGTTGTTGTTTTACGTCTTATAGGTGCAGATGTATGAGGTACAGATGAATAAAATATATGCCTGCATTTTCTGCATAAATGTAAATATCGAGCAGACCTAATACCCCTGTCACACTACGACGTAATGAGCGAACGTGAGCCTAACGTGGTCTTTACATTGACGTACATTGGATTATGTTTTGATCACTATGTTCAACTACGTTCCACTACATTGACCCACATTAAACCGAGTGGAAATGCCTACGCGGCGTAATGGGAACGTCAGGAGAACGTCAGGAGAACGTCAGGAGAACGTCAGGAGAACGTACATTCAACGTACGTTCAACATCTCATCACGTATGTAACGTCACATAACGTTCTTCTGGCGATGGAATAATGTTCATAACGTTCCGTGAGCGTAATGAAGTTGTCCGCTCTCGTTGAATGACGGTATCACTACGCTTTACCGACATTACGCTCTCGTCCACTACGCTGTATCCACGTTCAACTTGTGCCCAAATTTGCATACTACGCCAAGAACTTCAACGTTCTTCAAGTTCTCCCTACGTTGATGTCATTACGTCATAGTGTGACAGGGCCTTCACGTTGATTGACGGGACGCCGTGACCGAATCGGCAAGAGCACACGCTTCCCATACAGAAGGCTGGGATTTCGAATCCTGGCTGAGTAAAACCAATGACCTAGACAATTGGTATGTGTCGCTACATAGCCTGGTGCTTGACATTATCAGTATAGGACAATGAGTGGTTAGCAAGATAGTGTCCTAATGACATTTCAGGGAATACCAGGACGAGTCTCGACTTGAGAGAGTAGTCATGACGATTGAGAGTGATCGGTCCTGCTGCCGTCGAAATATTCCCTCACTTGAGCAGTACTATATAGTCCTCGTCTGTGGGCACTGTCACAAGTATCACTGTCTTGATATAGTGCTAGGATGTAAAACCCCAACAATCAACAAACAAAACTCATTGCGACTAGTGCTGCCCCACTGAACCGAGCAATTGGCGCCATGACTGATACCCCACTCAGTCACATGATCCTGACACTGAACAAGCCAGTCTTTGTCCTATCCAAGTTACGCTAAGCAGCGAAAATAAATACATATATACACATATATGCATAAATATGGATGTCTGCATGTATGTATGTACGTATGTACATATGTATGTATGTATGTATGTATGTATGTATGTATGTATGCATGTATGTATGCATTGTATGTATGTATAGCATGTATGTACTAACAAAATATTTAATAAAAATAAAATATACCAAAGAACGTTTTGGTTTAACTGTCCCATACAGGCTGCTTCTGATACCCCCCCCCCCACCCCATACACACACACTGCTCCTACTGATTGTGTGCCAGGGGTGGCCTTCACAAGTGTTCCCAGTGCATTGACCCTCCACACACACACTCCTACCAGTACCAGGGTGGGTATGGGGTAGCTGCAGGCTTGTGGCTAAGATGTTTACACAAGCTATGCACGAAAATACATACATATACATAAATATAGATGTTTACATGTATGAATGTATATATGTATGTATGTATGTATGTATGTATGCATGCATGCATGCATGTATGTATGTATGTATGTATGTATGCCTCCATCATTCACTAGCAAATTGTCCTAACAAATATTGTAATAAAATAAAATATCACATGTGTGTTCTTCAACCCCTCATCTGTGCTAACTTAGGTCACCCACACCCTGTCTTAATTAGTAACCATGGTAGCCCCCTAGGGGAGAGGCGGTGGTGGGGGTGGGGATGGGGAGAGGAGGATGCACTCAGGACCGGTCCCAGGGCTGACCAAGGGTTCAGTGACAGACACACAGCACACATTTAATGTAAATTCAATCCTTAGTTACTCTTAAATAAAACACCAAATGTAGCTGATAGTCATATAATTGGTGAAGTAGGTTTGTCTCTTTCTAGTGATATCAATATTTATTACCCCAACAAACAGGTTCACTGGATATAGGTGATAACACATTTTCCTATAGTAAAGCCTACCAATTAACATACTAGATTACATCAACGGACCCGATTGTACCAACAGACTGTCAAATCAGGTGTTTCCCCAACCTGCTAAGTTTCAGGCAAGAGACAAGCATACAAATTCATAAGTCATTGGTTTTCAAGACAGCATCAATCAAATCTATATATAACATTAAATTTGTTTAACTTTGTTAGGTCTGCTACATATAAGTTAGCTCTTTACACCAAAAAAAACAACAAAAACAACAACCCCAAAACAAACAACAAAAAACAACAAAAACAACCAAACACACAAAAACCCCACACCACAACTGCACCACCACCCATGATTCCATGTCCACCACCACCCTGTCAAGCCTACCCACCCACGGACGTGAGCAAGGTATCGGGTGCCGGCACCCCTTGGGCCTGCGGGGCGCCCCTCAGGAGTCCGGTGAGGGAGCGCGGGTCGAGGGGCCGGCCGGAGGGCATGATGAAGGCCGGCGCATCGGGGGGTGCCGGGGACTGGGCGAGGGCATGGAGCCATGCCGAGACGGGGCAGAGGGTCGAGCCCTGGATGGCAGGGACGAAGAGGGCGACCGCGCCCGAGGGGCCGGAGATCGTCTTGGAGCTCCTGATGAGGAGCCGGAGGCCCCCGGGCGCGGGGCGGACGTCAGCACGATGAGGTTGTGGCAGGGCCGCCCACCCTCGGGGCTCGGGGCTAGAAGGTTTGACTGCCGGAGCATCCCAAAGTACCGAGAGAGGAGGGCGGCCCGAGGCACGAGGGAAGCAGGGCCCACTCGGGTGAGGTGGGCGATGGCGAGAGCAAGCTGATGGGGCGTCAGGGGAGGGGCCTGGCGCAGAACGTGCGAGGAGGTGCGTTCCCCCCCCCCCCCTGGCACACGTCCTTGGCGAGGCGAGCGTCGAAGCCCGAGGTGAGGGCCCCCGCCCCCTCCACCCAGGACCGCGCCCCCGATACGGCGTTCTTGACGGAGGCCGGGGCGAGGGCGCGGCCGTAGAGGAAGGCGGTGTAGGCGGCGATGTCGAAGGCTGACGGCGCGAGGGGGTCCACGCCTCGGGCTACTGCGTAGGCCACGTAGTCCTCGACTTGCCGGCGGCGGTTTCTCCAGGTGGCTGGGGCAAGCGCAGCGAGCCGGTGGCGGGAGACGTCGGCAATCTCAGCAGAGGGGAAACCTAGAGGCCGGGGCAAAAGGGAAATGAATCGTGTGAGGCATAGGCGTGCGAGCCCGAGGCGAGCCACCTCGGTCCGCACCGTCTCGGCCCAAGGGCCGGCGAGGTGGGCGCGGCTGAGGGCGTCGGCGAGGAGGAGATCCGCCCCGGGCTTGTGGGCGATCCGCAGCTGAAAAGAACCCGTAGCCGCCAGCAACCACAGTTCCCTCGCGCAGGTCCCGAGGGTGGGGTCTCGGGCGCGCCCTGACTCGAGCGCGGTGGCGGATGCCATGTTATCAGTATTGATAACCACCGTCACCCACGCGATGTCGCCCGAGGGGAGGACGCGGAGGGCGACGACGAGGTTCACCGCCTCGAGCTCATGGATGGAAGGAAAGCGCGCCCGGAAATCCGCGGAGTACCCTCGGGCGTAGTAGTGCGTGGGGGAGTAGGCCCCTCCCCCGGTGAGGCAGGAGTCGCACTCGATTACCACGTGACGGCCCTCCGGGGCCCGGAGGAGGCAGAGGCCATTGGAGATCTGCCCGTAGGTGGTGAACCACCTCAGATCCAGGAGGGCGTCGTCAGGCGAGGGTAATGGAGGTGGCCCTGAAGCAGCTGCGCAGAGCCCGGAGGAGCCGGGCCATGAACTTCCGGCCGGGGAGTACGCAGCTGCTGACGTGGTTGAGGCGGCCCAGGAGACTTTGCAGCTCTTGTTTCCCGAGGGTGGGGCGGGCGATGCGTGCGTCGCAGTCGTCGATGAGGGCCTGGATCTTGTCTGGGGCGACCCGGATGGTCATCGCCTCGCTGTCGAGGGCCAACCCGAGCCAGGTGAGACGGACAGCGGGAGGGTGACACTTTCCGAGTGCCACGTCGAGGCCGAGGGCAGCAGTGAGGGCGAGGAAGGCGTCACAGGCCTGGCACGCCCTCAGGTAGGAGCCCTCGCACCCGATGATTCGCGACGTAGACGGGGCGTGGAAGCCCTCGCGACGAATGATCCAGGCCACTGCTGTGGGTGACGGCGGACGCACGCCGCGCCCGGGAGCGGCAACCAAAGGGGATGGCGAGGGCGACGTTAAGTATTTTCCGTCGAGGCAAAATACCATAGAGGGGGAAGGAGTGGGGAGGGTCGGCGCGGAGGCTGGCGTAGGCCCGAGATGTCCGGAACACAGTCGTTGGCCCCCCCGATGCCTTGATCGGTGAGGCGGAGGCCTACGTCGGCGACAGAGGGGGAGAGGTAGGCGTGGGGTTTTCTCCGAGGAACTCGCGCCGAGGGATGGGCCCGAGTTCACGCTCGCCCTCGGAGGGTAGGAGAGGTTCGACAATGACCCGCCTCTTCCCGAGTCGGACTTGGGGTGGGTATCATGGGGGAGGACCGGGGTCAAGGGCTGAGGGGGGAAGGTGATTTGAAGGGGAGCCGATGAGGGCCCGTGGGCGGAGCCCCGTTGTCGACGAAGTCTTGGATGTGGGGGAGGTGCTCGGGGGGCTCGCTGGGTGGTTGGAGAAGGAAGGGCGGGGGGGGGGTCGAGGACGGAGTAGAGTAGTTGCTCAGGGGAGACGAAACTCGAGCAAGTCGAGGACGGCAGGGTCGGGGTAAGCCCTGGAGGCGTGGCGCCAGGCAGGTATGTGGAGGGCCTGAGGGGAGTGGGATGCGGAGCGGCCAAACAAATTAGGGAGGCCCGGCTTCCCCGGAGGGTGGTATTAGGTGTGGTTGAAGGATGTGGTACCGGGCCGGGGCGGCTACTGGGAGGGGGTAGGGCCGCAAGAGGGGGCAGTGGGGAGGTTGGCCTGGAGGTGGGGGTCGTTGACGTCGACGGTGGGCTCGTCGACGGTGAGGGCGGGGGCGGGGGGGGTTGGGGAGGTGTGAAGGAGTGCGTGGGGGCGGGAGAGGGGGCAGCGAAGTCGTGTGGGTGGGGGAGGTCGGGGGGTGGGGAGGGGGCGGGGGCAGTGGAAAGCGGGTGTCGCCGCGGGTGAGGTGGACGTCGGGGCGAGGGTGCTATGCTTGTTAGACAGCGGTGAAAGGGAGGCGTTGAGAGCCTTAGGGGCGGGGTGATGGTCCCGGTTGAGGAGGCAGGGGGTGCTGACTGGGTAGCGCGTGCCGAGGCGGTAGATGGGTCGCGCCTTAGGGAGGCTGGTGGTGTCCGGGCGGTTCCGGTGGTTGTCCGGCTGGGGGCCGTGGGGGGGGGGTGGTGACAGGGGGATGGTGGCTGGTTGTGTCGGCCGAGTTTCGATGAGTGGGCCGGTTAGGGCCTCCGGGCCGGCCGGGGGGGCACGGCGGATTAAAAAATCCCGCCGACGGTGGCGGCATCGCGCGCTCACGTGTGCGCTTAGCCATTTTGCACACGGCCTAATGTTGCATCATGAGGACTTTGCGCACGATTTGCCGCAGTAAGCGCATGTGTGCCGCTGCTGGTGCCCTTGGCCGTGGGCCTCCCCCGGGGTAGCTTGGGGTGTAGGTGGTGGGGTCCTGTTCCAGGCGTAGCAGGGTGCCCGGTGGAGGTCCCTACTGTCGGGCACCGGGGTGTCGGCCTGGAGTGCGGGGGCTGTTGCCGGGGTCTGGACTGGGTCTGTGGGCGGGCGGGGGTGGTGGATGGCTGTGGGTGGGCGGGCGTGGGTGAGGGAGTCCATCCTCAGCATGTTGAGGGGCCAGGGGGGGTCATCCATCGTGGGGGTGCTCCGTCCGCTATCCAAGTAAAGAGGTCTCGGAATAAGGACGGAACGGTAGGCCACGGATGACTAGGTTGTCCCTCATCGCGGTGAGGTGGTGGTGGTAGAGGCCCTGGCTGTGTGGGCGGGGCAAGGCTGGATGGCTGACCAGGGTGAGGACCGGGGCGTGGTTATACTCGTCTTGCTCGCCTCGCCCTCTCACCGGTTTTCGCTTCAGGACCCCTTCTCCACCAGGTCCGAGGGGAAGATATAATCACTCGGTATACCTTGTTGCGCCTCAGCGGAGGCCAGGATATCGTGGACGGCGTCGGCCGCGGATGCTGGAGTATGCTCAACCGTGTCCTGGAGGTAGGCGGGGGGGTAGAGCGGGCCCGGCCTGGGCGGTGAGGCGGCTGTACCGCTCATACTGGGGGTGGACTGCCCCCGGCAGGAGTCGCTTGAGGTGGGTGGCGGGGCGGCGTCCGGCCCGCGGCGCGCGCCCGAAGGGGCTGGGGGCGGCCGGCGTGATGTGGCGGCTGCCGTCTCGGCGCGGGCGGGGCGCGGCTCTCCGGTGCTACTCGGGCGCCCCCTGACTCGAGGGCGTCCATCCGGGTTTGTGTGAGGCCGGTGGGGGCCTCGAGGATCGCGGAGTCTCGCTGCCCGAGGGGCCAGTCCCGAAGTGCGCCGAGGGTGACGCCGGGCCGTAGACGGTGAGAGCTCCCGTTGCCGGGAAAAGCCCAAGGAGGGTCCCGGCGTGGCCAATACGGGTCGCCGGGATCTTGCGCCCCTTTCCTTTCCGGGTCCGGGCATGCTGGAGCGGTTCAGAGGAGATGCGCGGTCGAGGTGGTGCAGCGGTGGTGAAGGCCAAAGATAGAAAAGGGAGAGCGTCGAGGAGGGTAAAGGCGAGTGACTGAGGGAGGCCGGCTTGGGCGGCCTTATAAGGGAAAGAGGAGGGCGAATGGGAGGGAGGTGTGTGTGAAGCAGCGAGGCCGGGGGGAGGGTGAGGGGTAAGGTGATGGGGGCGGACGTCCGGCGGAGGCGTGAATGCTGCGCGAACCAGCCCGGCGGGGGGAGGGTCTCTTCCTCTCCACGCATCAAGCGCAATGGCATCCGCATTACGACCAATTTGTTTTGATTTACATATATCCATATGGGCTCTATTCAATTTACCAATACATGCACATTTTTAATCGATGCTGCTACGGTATATTAGGAGTTGATTATATCTCCTCTTTTGAAACAGCATGGCGTAGGATACCGCGATACAGCACTCGGTCTACTGCTTCATATTTTGGTTTCCAGGGTCTTAGGGATATGCTTTGCATCCGTGAACAGCTAGTTATGAAGCAGAATTAAAGGTGTGTTGTCAGATCAATTTAAGCTTTTGCTATATATTTTGTATTCGGTTGAACATTATGATCTACTTTTCTTTAAATTGAACTAACTTGTCTTTTAAAGGGTTAACTTAGAGATATTTGAAGTTAAAACATACAACATTAATTTTGATGTGCACAATAACATGCAACACATACTTTTGCTTACTTGGTTTTGCGCATAGAAGCATAACAGGCAGGAGCAGCAAACTGAAATAAATATTTAATGTTTGTTTATTTGTTATTGTCTTACGTCCTAGAGTTGACATATCAAAATCAAATCTAGGTCAGTGCCCTGCTTTAGAAACTGTGATGTTTTCATCAGACAATGCAGCTTTAAAGCTCCATAGTCTGATGAAAACATCACAGTTTTCAAACCCAAAGCAATTAACTAGGTATCATTCTACATATCTAATTTAGATACTGGTGCACTTAGCAAACATTTGCCACCACATTAGAATGGAATACCGATCCAATTTAATAGAATATGAAGCCTATTGATTTTGCATGTTTGTATTTCAAATATCTCAAAAGTTACCATTTAAAATCAAAGTTACTTAAAACAAAAGAAACGTAGATTATAATGACCAACCATCGGACTATGCAATTTTAACCAGGTGCTGCTCCAACACAAAATATGACCTCGAAACACCTGCATGCCTTCGTCTGTCTTTAGCCGGAGGGAAGATGATGTCACTGACGGACGCCCGGGCTGAGTGGGTCGGAGTGGCAGTTTGAGACGTCATCAGTGACGTCATAAAACACCGCGCACGGCCCGCGTTATCTCCACCTTATCTCACGGGCCGTGCCCGCGTCTTGAAAGCTTCAGTCACACCACCGACCATACCCGCATGCGCCACGATATAATTAGTTCGTAAAGTGCACACCAGGGGCGCAAAGAGGCAATAAGATAGTGTATAGTGACACCTAGACTACGCACATAACTCCGCAGTTGGGATGGATTTTTGTGGGTTTTACTATTGGTTTGTTGGTTTGTTGGTTTGTTGGTTTGTTGGTTTGTTGGTTTGTTGGTTTGTTGGTTTGTTGGTTTGTTGGTTTGTTGGTTTGTTGGTTTGTTGGTTTGTTGGTTTGTTGGTTTGTTGGTTTGTTGGTTTGTTGGTTTGTTGGTTTGTTGTTTGTTGGTTTGCTGGTTTGTTGGTTTGCTTGTTTGTTGTTTGTTGGTTTGCTGGTTTGCTGGTTTGCTGGTTTGCTGGTTTGTTGGTTTGCTGGTGTGTTGGTTTGTTGTTTGTTGGTTTGCTGGTTTGCTGGTTTGCTGGTTTGTTGGTTTGTAGGTTTGTTGGTTTGTTGGTTTGTTGGTTTGTTGGTTTGCTTGTTTGTTGTGTGTTGGTTTGTTGGGTTGTTATTTGTTGGTTTGCTGGTTTGCTGGTTTGTTGGTTTGCTGGTGTGTTGGTTTGTTGTTTGTTGGTTTGCTGGTTTGCTGGTTTGTTGGTTTGTTATTTTGTAGGTTTGTTGGTTTGTTGGTTTGTTGGTTTGTTGGTTTGTTGGTTTGTTGGTTTGTTGGTTTGTTGGTTTGTTGGTTTGTTGTTTGTTGGTTTGCTTGTTTGTTGGTTTGCTTGTTTGTTGTTTGTTGGTTTGTTGGTTTGTTGGTTTGTTGTTTGTTGGTTTGCTGGTTTGCTGGTTTGCTGGTTTGCTGGTTTGTTGGTTTGCTGGTGTGTTGGTTTGTTGTTTGTTGGTTTGCTGGTTTGCTGGTTTGCTGGTTTGTTGGTTTGTTGGTTTGTAGGTTTATTGGTTTGTTGGTTTGTTGGTTTGCTTGTTTGTTGTTTGTTGGTTTGTTGTTTGTGGTTTGTTGTTTGTTGTTTTTGGTTTGTGGTGTGTTGGTTTGTTGTTTGTTGTTTGTGGTTTGTTGTTTTGTTGTTTTGTGGTTTGTTGGTTTGTTGGTTTGTTGGTTTTTGTTTGTTGGTTTGTTGGTTTGTTGTTTGTTGTTTGTTGGTTTGTTGTTGGTTGGTTTGTTGGTTTGTTGGTTTGTTTGTTGGTTGGTTGGTTGGTTTGTTGGTTTTGCTGGTCTGTTGGTTTGTTGGTTTGTTGGTTTGTTGTTTGTTGGTTTGTTGGTGTGTTGGTTTGTTGGTTTGTTGGTTTGTTGGTTTGTTGGTTTGTTGGTTTGTTGGTTTGCTGGTTTGTTGGTTTGTTGGTTTGCCGGTTTGTTTTGGTTTGCTGATTTGCTGGTTTGTTGGTTTGCTGGTTTGTTGGTTTGCTAGTTTGTTGGTTTGCTTGTTCATTGGTTTACTGGTTTGCTGGTTTGTTGGTTTGTAGCTTTGTTGGTTTGTTAGTTTATTGGTTTGTTGGTTTGTTGGTTTGTTGCTTTGCTGGTTTGTTGGTTTGCAGGTTTGTTGGTTTGTTGGTTTGTTGGTTTGTTGGTTTGTTGGCGTGTTGGTTTGTTGATTTGCTGGTTTGCTGGTTTGTTGGTTTGCTGGTTTGTTGGTTTGCTAGTTTGTTGGTTTGCTTGTTCATTGGTTTACTGGTTTGCTGGTTTGTTGGTTTGTTGGTTTGTTGGTTTGTTGGTTTGCTGGTTTGTTGGTTTGTTGGTTTGCTTGTTCATTAGTTAGTTGGTTTGTTAGTTTGCCGGTTTGTTCGTTTGCTTTTTGTTGGTTTGTTGGTTTGCTGGTTTGTTGGTTTGTTGGTTTGTTTGTTTGTTTGTTCACTGGTTTACTGATTTGCTGGCTTACTGGAGAAGGGGTTTCCTCAGCAGGGGAGATTTGAATTGGCAACAATTGGTCTTCCACATTTCACTGATCCTCTCCTATCCTAATAATGTCGATTGCCAAACAAGGTTGTGGCAACTAACAATTCTAAAATACTTGGTTTGACTCAGCCAGGGTTCGAACACGGGTTCCAGGACCAGGAACTCAACTTCTTATTTCACTTGTTCCTTTTTCACTGTGGGTTTGTGCCCCAGCAATCTTTAAGGTCATACCAGGACGGGCACCCACTGGCAACATTTCACAACTATGGTGAATTTATAGTGCTGCCCATTTGTGATATCATGACCGCCACTTCCAGGATACGCTACTCCCCTCAGTCACATCATCCTGATACTGAACCAACCAGTCCATTGCCATATCCTAGTAATGCAGACCGCATGGCAATGTAGTAACAATTCAACTTTTACTTTTAAGTATTTGGTTTTACTTGGCCAGGATTTGATCCCACGACGACTCACAAGGGAAGCGAACAATTAGCCATCCTTTCCGGTTGCGATGGCTCTCATCACTAAGCACTGGGGTGGGGATGGCGGGGAGAGGGGGCGCACTGTGATATACTACAGAGTATATACCAATGTAGAGGGGAACCACCAAGGTGCAATACATCGCAGTAGAGAACTATCAGGAGGATTTCAATGAGGGCATCACGGAGCCTCCATTGGTTAACCACGCATTAAACTTAAAGTCCTTTGACTATGCTTTATGACCTGTTAAATTCCAATTGGAGATAGTTGTAATTAAAATAGATATCATTTTTATACATGCACACCGAAATGCAGCACATAGAGTTTGGTTACATGTTTTAGAGCATAGAAGTGTACTCTCCTGCACATACCTCTCATGCAAGTAGCCACATACACAGGTCGGTGTTCATAGAGTGGATGCATCAGGAAGCCTAGGTAGAGTAATGGTTAGCATGCTAGCCCTTGAATGGCATAAGTAAGGTTCTTTTGAGTGGAAGAAAGATTGACTGGACGAGAATTTATTGTGACATAGTCACTCTACCATTCATAAACATGCCCAAAGCCCCTGTAACACCTCGCTGAATTGAGCAATGGACAGAATTGTCTAGTCTGGTGGTGTTCGGGCATGATAAGTATCAAAATGTATTAAAATGTGTCAAAATATTGCGATATCGGGTCAAAGGTCGCCAGACGAACGGACATGAAACGGACATGAAACGTACATGAACTGATAGCCAATAGACAAAACAAACTCAAACCGGACAAGAACTGTAGATGTCAATCTGGTGGCATCCGTTCCAAGTTTTGTGCATGTTCAAAACTTGTAATGGATCGGGCCAGATATCAATGGATATCAACAGAATTGCAATGGATATGCAACAGACACAAACCAGACTTTGCCGGATATCAACAGACTTTGTTCGGTTTCTTTCCGTTTCCTCAATCTGGCGAGGTGTGACAGGGGCTTAAACAACATCAACATATCCGCCTTTATCCTCGCGTTGACTTCCCATACCTACTAAAAAGGAGACAGGGCGCGGTAGCCGAATCGGTAAAGCACTGGCCTCACGTGCGGGAGATCGGGAGTTCGGTGCCCTGTCGAGTCAAAGCAATGACTTATACAATTTATAGTTGTCACTTCCTAGCCTGACACTCGGCATTAATAGGATAGGGCAAGGACTGGTTAGCTCAGTGGCAGGATAATGTGACTGAGTGGGATATTGGGTCATGGTGCTGGTGGCCTGATTTCCCAGTGGGGCAGCACTTTAATATCGCCATGAGTGCGCACTGTCACAAGTCGGTACCTGTCCTGATATGACCTTAGATGTTGCCAGGATATAAAACTCCAACAACGAACCAAACTAAAGACGAACGCAGAAGCCACACCTAGCACGATTTTATGCAAATAAAATAAAAACAATTCCAGGTCATCGGGCGGGATCAATGTAATTTGCGACGCGTATTTGAGTTGGTGTCCCATGTCTTCCGAACCTTCTTAACTAAATAAGAGAAAATAAAATATATTCACCCACTTTAAACAATAGAGCTAGGCTTTGAAGTTGATTTATTTAATCATAGCTTCTTGTGAAACTACAACTTCATCGCACAAGTTATGTGTTCAAGTAAGTGTCTGCCAATACATTTACCTGTTTACGGCGAATATTCTGGGACATGAGCCAGTGAGACTGGGTAGCGAATTGTTAGTAGACCATGTCACCACTTCCGGTCTGAAAGGAGATTCGCACGATATCTCGTGAGTTGGGGCCACAACGAGGCTCGACGAGATGCACTCAGCACACATGCTTAAGGGCCGGTCACACATACGTTAGTGAACAAAGTTGAACGTAGATAGAATAACATAGGTGAAACATGGGTGAAACGTGCTGTCACTACGTTTAAATACATTAAGGTACGGCAGGCTTTGGTTGATGACCCACCTAATAGTACGGATAAATACGTTACAGTATGGATCCCAGTACATTATGGTATGGATCGTGGTACGTCCAACTACATTCAACTACGTTCAACTACGTTCAACGACATTACCTTCCACTACGTTCAACTACGTTCAACTTCGTCCACTAATGGCTATGTGACCATGGCAGAATAGCCAAGGTTTTGTGCAGGTCAAAGTATGCTAGAGTATGCTAAAGTATGCTAGAGTATGCTAGAGTACATTAAGAGTACGATAGAGTATGCTAGAGTATGCTAGAATACATTACTCTCACAGAGGCTACGTCTGCCTCAAAAGAGGTGCTCTTTTGAACATGTCCAAAGCTTAAATTGGAACTCACAGCCCACAGATGTTCTTATCACGTTATCATCATGGAGATGTACGGATGCGGTAAGTTGCACTACATTCAACTACATTCAACTACGTTCAACTCGGTTAGCCTCCACGACGTCCACTAATGGGTATGTGACCGAGCCTTCAGTGTTTGCACTCGCTATAACTTATAAGCAGGGCGACAGGAGGGGCACGGGGCAGACTGTCATGTAGGTAGGCCAAACATCACGTAGGTAGGCCTATTGTCAGGTCGGCAGGCCTACCATCACATGATAGGTCTACTGTCATGTAGGTAGGCCAAACATCACGTTGGTAGGCCTATTGTCAGGTAGGCAAGGCTACTGTCACATAGGTAGGTCTACTGTCATGTAGGGAGACCAACTGTCACATAGATAGGTCTAATGCCACTTAGGTAGGTCTAATGTCACGTAGGTGGGCCTACTGTCGTGCAGGTAGGCCTATTGTCATGTAGGTATGAGTACTGTCATGTAGGTAGGTCGAATGTCATGTAGGTAGGCCTAATATCACGTAGGTAGGTCTACTGTCATGTAGGTATGTACATTCTCATATATGTAGGTCTAATGTCATGTAGGTAGGTCTAATGTCACGTAGGCAGGCCTATTGTCGTGTAGGTAGGTCTAATGTCATGTATGTAGGTCTAATGTCACGTAGGTAGGCCTACTGTCATGTAGTTTGGACTACTGTCATGTAGGTAGGCCTACTGTCATGTACATAGGTCTAATATCACGTAGGTAGGACTAATGTCACGTAGGTGGGCCTACTGTCATGTAGATAAGCCTGTTGTTAGGTAGGTAGACTTACTGTCACGTATAGTTGGGCCTACTCTCACGTAGGTAAGCTTACTGTCACGTATGTAGGCCTACTGTCACTTAGGCAGACCAACTGTTTGATAGAAAAGCCTACTGTCACCGACATGGGCCTTCTTTAAGGTAGATACTGCCACAGAGATAGGCATACTGTCAGGTAGATAAGCATACTCTCATGTAGATAGGCATACTGCCACGTACATAGGCATATTGTCACGTAGGTGGGCGTCGTGTCAGTTAGATAGGCATGCTATTACAAAAATGGGCATACTGTCACGAAAATAGGCCGAGTATCACCTAGGCCTGCTATGAGGTAAATAGGGTTGCAGTCATGTAGATAGGTCCACTGTCAGTTATATAGGCCAGCTGTAAGGTAATGGCCCTGTCAGACTACGACGTAATGACGTCAACGTAGGGAGAACGTGAAGAACGTTGAACTTCTCGGCATAGTATGCAAATTTGGGCACAAATTGAACGTGGATGCAGCGTAGTGGACGAGAGCGTAACGTCGGTAAAGCGTAGTGATACCGTCATTCAACGAGAGAGGACAACGTCACTACGCTCACGGAACGTTATGAATGTTATTCCATCGCCAGAAGAACATTACGTGACGTTACCTACGTCATGAGACGTTGAACGTATGTTGAATGCACGTTCTCCTGACGTTCTCCTGATGTTCTCCTGACGTTCTCCTGACGTTCTCCTGACGTTCTCCTGACGTTCCCATTACACCACGTGGGCATTTTCACTCGGTTTAATGTGGGTCAACGTAGTGGAACGTAGTTGAACGTAGTGAGCAGCATTGGAAAAACGTCCGTTTAACATCATTGACGTTCACTGAACGTGAACAGAACGTATGGCGAACGTAAACCCTTACGTTCGAGCTACGTCGAAATTTTTGAACATGTCCAAAACCTCAACGTAACTCGACGTAACACGACGTAATGTGACGTAGCTCGACGTCAGTCTAACGTCATTATGACGTCATCATAACGTAATCCAATGTACATCAACGTAATGATGAAAAATCGCCACATTAGGCTCACGTTCGCTTGTTACGTCGTAGTGTGACAGGGGTATAAGGTAGACTTACTGTCACTTGGGTAGGCATATTGTCATGTTCATAAGCCTACTGTCACGAAAATACTACTGCCACGTACATAGGCCTACTGTCACGAATATAGGCATACTGTCACCTAAATCGGCCTACTGTTACCTAAATAGGCCTGGAGGTAGGTAAATAGGTTTGCCGCCAATAAAACACTAAAAAGGGTGGGGTGAGAGTGGAAAGACAATAAAGCGACACATCTGGGATAACCAACCTGTTATTAATTAAACACCACTTGATGTTGCAAGGACGTAAAACTCCAACAACCAACCAACCAGGGAATCTCTGATGGGCGAGTGGCGCGTTTGCGATGCGCGTTGCTCGACACAGATTTTCGAGAAGGGTCCACAGCGAGGAAAGGAGGAAAAACGGCTGACCACTGGGTCTTATTGAGCATACCCTTGCAGGATGAGTTTCCCATTCAGTAAGTAGTGATATTGTGTGATTTAAACAGAAATCAATGTAGATAAATTTCAAATATACTTCAATCAATTTAATCTGTGCAAAAGAAACATATATATGTGTAACAATGTCTGAACAAGAAAGTACTAAAAGAATAATGGGATCTTTCCATAATTTGAGCCAATCAGAGCTGTTCTTTTCGATTGCAAATGGCCGTCCCTTATGGGTGCCGCCATTTGCAATATGTTATATGACCGTCGTTTCGGTGGAATAAAGTAATAATAAAGTAATAATATTGCATTTGTGCACCATGTTTATGCCAAATTGTTCTTTATTTCTTTTAATTTTGAGTAAAAGTTCTATGGCAGCGAGCATTTGTTTTGATATATTATTAACCAATCGCTGACCCCGAATACCTTTGTAGCGGAAACAAGTTCAAACGAGTTCAACCGTGGCTGGTTGGGTCGCAGCCGTGGCTGGTTGGGTCGCTCCGTAGAGCGCTGAATATGCTTATGAGATTTTCAGGCATCATGAAGCCAATTTGTAACTGTTCGTGCTGCGCATGCGCTTGACTGGCAATGACCAAAACCTATTTGGAGCATACACGTGGTCCAGGCCGATGGCACAAAATATGTCCGCTCCACAGAAAATCACCGTCCGGTGGTTATATTTTGGGGAAAACATTTTCCCCCAGAGATTTTATTTTGAATTATTTCTCACTCTCTCCAAATGTATCCCGTCCTGAGATAACATTCAATGTTGCCAGGACGTAAACCGCCAACAACCAATCAATCTAAATGTATTCACTCCCTATATCAGGTACTGCTATGGTTAGTGCTAACGGTAGTAGTCCGCCAGGAATGACGTCGGTGGTAGGCTAGGAATCACGGCGGTGGTAGGCCATGAATCAGGGTGGTGGTAGGCAGGGAATCAGGGTGGTGGTAGGTAGGGAATCAGGGTGGTGGTAGGCAGGGAATCACGGCGGTGGTAGGCAGGGAATCCCGGCGGTGGTAGGCAGGGAATCAGGGTGGTGGTAGGTAGGGAATCAGGGTGGTGGTAGGCAGGGAATCACGGCAGTGGTAGCTTGGAATCCCGGCGGTGGTAGGCCGGGAATCACAGCGGTGGTAGGCTGAGAATCACGACGATTGTAGGGCGGGAATCACGGCAGTGGTAGGCCAGGAATCAGGGTGGTGGTAGGCAGGGAATCAGGGTGGTGGTAGGCAGGGAATCAGGGTGGTGGTAGGCAGGGAATCAGGGTGGTGGTAGGCAGGGAATCAGGGTGGTGGTAGGCAGGGAATCACGGTGGTGGTAGGCATGGAATCAGGGTGGTGGTAGGCAGGGAATCAGGGTGGTGGTAGGCCGGGATTCACGGCGGTGGTAGGACATGAATCAGGGTGGTGGTAGGCAGGGAATCAGGGTAGTGGTAGGCCGGGAATCAGGGTGGTGGTAGGCCAGGAATCAGGGTGGTGGTAGGCAGGGAATCAGGGTAGTGGTAGGCAGGGAATCAGGGTGGTGGTAGGCCAGGAATCAGGGTGGTGGTAGGCCCGGAATCACGTCGGTATTAGGCTGGGAATCACGGCGGTGGTAGGCCTGGAATCATGGTGGTGGTAGGCCGGGAATCCCAGCGGTGGTAGGCCGAGAATCATGACGGTTGTAACTTGTAGGGCGGGAATTACGGCGGTGGTAGGCTGGGAATCACAGCAGTGGTAGGCTTGGAATCACGGCGGTGGTAGGCCGGGAATCACGGCGGTGGTAGGCCGAGAATCACGACGGTTGTAGGGCGGGAATCACGGCGGTGGTAGACTGGGAATCACGGTGGTCCTATGCCGGAATGACGTCGGTGGTAGGCCGGGAAAGTATGGCAAGAAGTATATATGTTCATTGGTTTGAATCAGTCACTATTCAAATCTCATGACCTGCCTCGCCGCTGCTCATCTCATTCAGCAGTCCGTCTGTTGGGGGTTTAACGTCCTGGCAACTAACGAGAACCGACTCTTCCACTGTGCGTTGCACGTGGAACCTTTCTTGCAATCCAGCCGTGGTGGCTGAATCGGTAGAGCGCAGCCTCCTGGGCCTATATGCAGGAGTCGGTGGTATTCGGTGGTAGCGAGCCGAAACGGTGGTAGCCGGGAATTTCCCGGGTAGCGGCGAAAAGTTGGATGCGCGAGTCAGTGATAGGCCTAACACCAAAGGCTTACCCGGTGGTTCCTTACCTCTGATAGATAGGAGGTATAGCGAGTTTATTAGGGGGGTAAGGAGGGGGGGGGGCAGCTTGTAAGTGAGCGCCCCCCCGCTGGGCGGGCGGCGACCCGTGATGGGTGACGCAGGGCGAGCCATGTGTGTCTCTGTGTGTGTGTGTGTGTCTGTGTGTGTGTGTCTCTGTGTTTCTGTGTGTGTGTCTGTGTGTGTGTCTCTGTGTCTGTGTGTGTGTCTGTGTGTGTGTGTCTCTGTGTGTGTCTGTGTGTGTCTGTGTGTGTGTCTCTGTGTGTGTGTCTCTGTGTTTCTGTGTGTGTGTTTCTGTGTGTGTGTCTGTGTGTGTCTCTGTGTCTGTGTGTGTGTCTCTGTGTGTGTGTCTCTGTGTGTGTTTCTGTGTCTGTGTGTGTGTGTCTCTGTGTCTGTGTGTATGTCTCTGTGTGTGTGTATGTGTGTGTGTCTGTGTGTGTCTCTGTGTGTGTGTCTCTGTGTGTGTCTCTATGTGTGTGTCTCTGTGTGTGTGTCTCTGTGTGTGTCTCTGTGTCCATAATTGCGGAGAGATCCACCTGTGTCTCTGTGTGTGTATATGTGTCTCTGTGTGTGTGTCTCTGTGTGTGTGTGTCTGTGTGTGTGTCTGTGTGTGTGTCTCTGTGTGTATGTCTGTGTGTGTGTGTCTCTGTGTTGTGTCTCTGTGTGTGTCTCTGTGTGTGTCTCTGTGTGTGTATCTGTGTCTGTGTGTGTCTCTGTTTGTGTCTGTGCGTGAGCAAAACTTACGCTATACCCGTCGGAAAAGTCCTACTTTCAGCCCTGTCGCCGATACCAGCGACACAGGGGTCCCCCATTCTATAAATAACTACCCGGGTAGTTATAATCAAAGAGCTACTCGCTCCCGGATACCACTTGACACACTTCCGTTGCTCGGTGATAGCTACCCGGGGATACTCGATACCACCGAAACCCGCTACCACCGACTCCTGCATATAGGCCCTGTATGGGAGAGGATAAATCAATGACTTACAAAATTTATACTTGTCGCTTCCTAGATTGGTGTTCGGCACTAATAGGATAAGGCAAGGACTGGTTAGCGCGGTCTAAAGATAATATGATTGAGTGAGATATTATGTCAGGATATTGGGTCAGGGTGCTGGCGGCCTGATTTCTCACTGGGGCAGCACTATAAAGTTGCCATGAGTGCTCACTGTCACAAGTCGATGCCCGTCCTGATATGACCTTAGATGTCGGTAGGATGTAAAAACTCCAACGACGAACTATTCTGGCAATGTGTACATACATGCAGGAACCAGCGCTTATGTTTTATGTAGGCGGTGTCCACTGAAATATTTGTCTAACACATTTATTCGCACCCGACATGGAGGGCAAGCCTTAGAGGCTGTATACAAGGGTGGACATTAAACAACAACCAACAATATCCACACTCGTGGCTATTTCACAGCTGCTTCAACATTTGTGCGATACTAATTCACCCACGAGTGTCTCCACTGTCTCCCGCAGGGTGCGTTTTATTAACTGCGCATCGATCAACGCTATCAGAATAATGTTGACAACCTTTTTGCTGCAAATACCTTGCATTATATTGAGTACCTATGCTCTCCACTATACAGCATAGGCTGCTCGCCCCCCCCCCCCCCACACACACACACACTTTTAATGTTCAGAATGGGGTGTGCTGCACACAATGCAGCACATTCCACTTCCCCATCACCACGTACAAACAAAATTTGATCCCTTCAATGGCTGGAAGACCAGTGCCTCGGCGCTGACAACATATGTATTCAAATGAATACAATATTTACCCAAAAAAAACAACAACAAAAACCAATGTTGCACTGAAATATGAATCATACTTCCAATGCAAAATTTCCTTGGTGAGAATAGTGGTGGATATTTATTAAGGCAACGGTAGTGTTAATCAATAAGGGAAAAACTCATACCATAAACACATGATTATTCAAAATCTAATAATGTTGTGGGAGTATTTTGATAGGAAACGCTGCTTGTTAATAAAATCGACATTCATTAAAATAATAACAATATTATCTAGGAACAGAAATTTGGGCCTTTAATTGCAAAACTGTTAAAATAGATACACAGGGACACATATAAATGTGTTATTTAACAGAACGTTGTATATATATATATATAGGGAGGGACACAAAGAGGGATCCTGAAGGAGAATGAAGGGTCACAACTCCTGCGCCAGGTGAGGGGTGTGCCCCGCCTCATGGAAGAGCCATCAGCGACATCTCGTATCCAGAGGATTTATGGGAAGAGCCATTCACTAATTAAGTCCGTTATATATAATATATAGTATATATATACATGAAAACGAAAGAAAATACAGGATTATGGAATGCAGGGTATGTTCAGTTGGATAGTCTTTAATTTTCATATCACTACTCAGTGGAAGTTTCGTATTCGGCCTGTATTAAATGGACAGTGTGTAATTTTCACATCACTCCTCCGTGACAGCTTCGTATCCATGATATGTGCTGCTGGCGCCACCTATATGAACGCATATTTGCCGTTTCTGCAGTCTTATTTTACTGCCAGAGTTAATTGATTGTTTTGAGGATTGCCACTTGCCACATTTGGGATTATGTCAGGGTGGGCGCCAACTCGCGTCGGACGATAAAGTCGGACACATGTAAATATTTACTGACATGATCAGTAATGTTGCAATCAAGAGATCAAGCGATCAAGCAATCAAGCAATCAGCAAATCCGCCAACCGATGCTTCAATCAGCAAATCCTTAAATCCTTCAATCCTTCAAACCTTCAATCCGTCAATCCTTCAACCCTTCAATCCTTCAATCCTCCAATCCTTCAATCCTCCAATCCTTCAATCCTCCAATCCTTCAATCCTTCAATCCTTCAATCCTTTAATCATTCGATCCTTCAATCCTCCTATTATCCAGTGCTTCAATCATTCAAGCGTTCAATCATCCAAGCATTCAATCATTAAAACATTAAATTAATTCTGACAGTTTGTTTGTTTGTTGTTGTTTTACGTCCTAGCAACATCTAAGGTCATATCAATTCTGACAGCATAGACATCTATTAGTAATAAATAATACACATTGCCACATGTCGGTACCAGTCCTGTTTTGAACAATGATCCAGCTAAAATGTAAAGTCGCGATCAATCAATTAATCAATCAATCAACCACGCATTCACACAACCAATTAATCAACATACATATACTTGAGTAATTATATGCTAAATCAATCAATCAATCAATTGACTCAGCATTCCCCATGCCCCCAGCTCTGCCAATTTGGATTTCCACCGCTGTGTATAACTTACAGCATCATCAAAGGCTGGTTGCTCTCATACCATGTCTATGTGGTGTGGGAGGTTAAAAATCCCTTGGGTCGGTAAAAGTGTAGGCTCGGGCTTTCTATCGACCAGCAGTGGAATGAGGAAGACCAGTCGTCTATGACTGAAATTTCCCCTGCTTAAACAACTAATGGACAAAAAAAAAAAAAAAAGTCGGTACCCATCCTGATATGACCTTAATTATTGCTAGTTAAAAAAAACCTGGAATCAATATTACAAAAAAGAAAGAAGAAAACCCCCAAGAAAGCCAAGCCAACAGTCCCTGGCGATAAGCTGTGGTTGTGGAGGTGGGTTCTGATTACATGTCGTGGGGAGGGGGGGTGCTTGTTATACGGCATGATCATGTTAGCACAGTGTCACCGCGCTGCCTCGTCCAATATTGAACCGTTTATAAATCCGTCAGCATTACCTCTATGCCCGTCACCTGTCCCCACAGCTCTCAGCTTCAAGCCAAGAGCAGCATCACACCCCTCCTCACGCCAAGCCACAGAGAAAAACCCAGTCAAAACAAAAACAGCATCACACCCCTCAGCACGCCAAGCCACAGAGAAAAACCCTGTCAAAACAAGAACAGCATCACACCCCTCAGCACGCCAAGCCACAGAGAAACCCCATCAAAACAATAACGGCATCACACTGCAGGCGCTCAGTGCACAGGATAAGGACCTCATGATACCAGAGTCATGGCCCCGCGCGGCCAAGTCCCAGAGGGAAACCGTCACAAGAAAGTCGCCCCTCAGCACGCACGCCACAAGACGTAACCCACCCAGAATCATCGACCTTAGAGTGCCAAGCACGAAAAAAACAACCATCAAATCAAGAACAGCATCACACCCCTCAGAACGCCAAGCCACAGAGAAAAACCCTGTCAAAACAAGAACAGCATCACACCCCTCAGCACGCCAAGCCACAGAGAAAAACCCTGTCAAAACAAGAACAGCATCACACCCCTCAGCATGCCAAGCCACAGAGAAAACCCCATCAAAACAAGAACAGCATCACACCCCTCAGCACGCCAAGCCACAGAGAAAAACCTTGTCAAAACAAGAACAGCATCACACCCCTCAGCACGCCAAGCCACAGAGAGTAAAACCCACCAAAACAAGAACAGCATCCCACCCCTCAGAATGCCAAGCCACAGAGAAAAACCCCATCAAATCAAGAACAGCATCACACCCCTCAGAACGCCAAGCCACAGAGAAAACCCTGTCAAAACAAGAGCAGCATCACACCCCTCAGCATGCCAAGCCACAGAGATAAACCCGACCAAAACAAGAACAGCATCACACCCCTCAGCATGCCAAGCCACTGAGAGTAAAACCCACCAAAACAAGAACAGCATCACACCATCAGTACACCAAGCCACAGAGAGTAAAACCCACCAAAACAAGAACAGCATCACACCATCAGTACACCAAGCCACAGAGAGTAAAACCCACCAAAACAAGAACAGCATCACACCCCTCAGCATGCCAAGCCACAGAGAAAACCCCATCAAAACAAGAGCAGCATCACACCCCTTAGCATGCCAAGCCACAGAGATAAACACCAACAAAACAAGAACAGCATCACAACACTCAGCACGCCAAGCCACAGAGAGTAAAACCCACCATAACAAGAACAGCATCACACCCAGACCAAGCTCAGAGAAAACCCCAAACAGACACACACCCTCAGCACCAGCCACAGAGAAAACCCACCAAACAAGACAGCATCACACCCCTCAGCATGCCAAGCCACAGAGTAAAACCCCAAAACAAGAACAGCATCACACCCTCAGCACGCCGACGGCATCATCAGGATGGGTTCCAACTTGTGACAGTGCACACTCATTGTGAATTTATAGTGCTGCCCCCCTGGGAGATCCTTTTTCAATATGGGTGTGAGCTTTGGTTTTGTGAGCTTTTATCTTGTGAATTTTTGTCTATGCACCACATGGAATGAATGGCGGGAATCTGTCAGCTAAAGAGGTTTCCAAATAAACAGCTGTTGGACTAATACAAGGTGACTGTATTTCCTTGAATGATATCGTGAACATTTCCGATGGAAGTACATATTAGAATCATCTCATCGTGGCTTTAAAAGCTGCATTTTCTGATGGCGTTGAGTTTCTACTGCATTTCCTTATGTACAAATCTATATGTAATGTACATTATTTTATTTTGAAGGTACTTTTGTTGGGGAAATATAAAGTGAAAACATGAAAGCCAAATGTGGAATACGTTCCCAGCCCAAACCAAACATGCACACACCCTGCTAGAATTCAAACATGCTATTAGCATGCATCAGTCTGGCATGGTCCCTAACCATGACCTGTGATGGATCTGCCACAGTTGCATCCTCAGTTCGCTTCAGAAAACCTAATGGACCATACTCAGTGATACTCCAAAGCCCACATACCCACTCTTCTTAGTCCTAGGATCATCCCACCAATATCTGGATAGTGTCCACATCCCCTACATGTCAACAACTTCTGTTTCTTCTCCCTCGTCCAAGTAGGCTTCCAACCAGCAACATGAGGCCTATTGAATCAAACAAATATTGATTCCATTAAGTACTGACAATGCCAATGCTGTCACATTGATCAAACCCAATAACAAACAGTATGCCACTCATACTTCCCCCTTCCCCTCTTCCACAATAGACTACAGCCCACCTCAATCGTGACTGCACTATTTTCTAACACATACTAACAAGCACAAAGAAATGGTTAATACCCCACAACAACAAAAGAATTTTATAGCATCCCCAATGAACCACATATCAATAGTGAAGCCTGACATGGTATCGAATAGTTATTGACATCTGCAGGACACTTCCTAAGCTAGATAAGTAGCACCACTACCATAGCACACTATCTACTAACATTTGACCTGTTTTGGGAGATCGGGAATCCTGGTCGAGTCAAAGCAATGACTTAAAGATGGATACGTGTCACGTCCTAGCCTGGCACTCGGCATTATTAGGATAGTACAAGGACTGGTTGGCTCAGTGTCAGGATAATGTGACTGAGTGGGATATTAGGTCATGGTGCTGGTGGCCTGGTTTCCCAGTGGGGCAGCACTATAAAGTCGCCATGAGTGTGCACTGCCACAAGTCGGTACCCGTCCTGATACGACCTTAGATGTTGCTAGGACGTAAAACAATAACAAACAGACAAACTAACATTTGAACATACATGCATACTATTTCTTCCATAGAGGTTCACTAAACTAATTTAAACCGTAAAGTTGCATAGTCCGATGGTTTTGAGTTTCTGAAATTTTCTGAGATGAATACAGTAGGTTGATCGTTATTATGTACCTTAGTTTAGCTTGAAGTCATTTTTATTTTAAGTGGCTAACTTTTGAGATATTTGAAGTGGAACCATGCCAAATTAATTTTGGCAAGCTTGTCAAAACTCTGACCCCATAGGCTTATGCAATAACAGGTTCTATTCAATTGCCTCAGTATTCCTTTCTGTGTGGTGACAAATGTTTAATAAGTGCACCAGTATCTAAGTTAGATATGTAGAATCAATTGTTTTGGTTTTGAAAATTTGATATTTTCATCAGAATATGTAGCTTTAACACAAGGAAGCCACACCAAACACCCTATTACACTGTTTTCTTTCAAATCTGCATCAAATTCTACTAACAGAATAACTTCATAATCACTATGTACATCAGTATAAAGCTAGCCTAACCATGTTATCTCTCAATGTTGTTAGGTATCACTAATCTTTTTTTTTCTTTGTAGCAAACCTTTGTTGATCTTAGCCTATTTTATATATGTGAATGAATGGAACGGATTATGGCCAGAAGACCAGTGCCTCGCCGCTGAAAAAAAACAAACCTTTATTCACTGAATACAATTATCATTTACCAACAAAAAGAAAAAAGAATTGCGGTATGAACACAGGAATACTGGATATTGTTCACTCGCTTTAACAAAGAAAAAGTGTTGCAGTTTAGCATAAAAGTATCAAACTACAATAAATGTTTCGTTAGTGCACCAGTATCTAAATTGGATATGTAGGATCGAAACTAGGGAAGTATTTTGGTTTACAGAGTTGATGCTTTCATCGGCTTATGCGTTCGTGGTTCGTTATACAATCTCGCCAGAATCTCCTCACAATAACATGGAAGAAGGTGGACTATTTAAAGGGTCTCAGGAGATATAGATCTCCTCTCCCATCGCTCCTTCACTCTCCCCACACACTCCCAGCCTCCACTCTGCTCATACATACTGCTACTATCTACTCTCCACACACACACACTCCCACCCTCCACTCTCCACTCTCCACACACACTCCCACCCTCCACACTCCACTCTCCTCACACACTCCCACCACCCTCCCACCCTCCACTCTCCTCATACATACTCATACTATCCACTATCCACTATCCCGACACACACAATCCTACACTCTACCCTCCGCTCTCCACTCTCCACACGCTCTCCCACCCTCCACTCGCCATACACACTTCCACCCTCCACACTCCACTCTCCACACACCCTCCCACCACACTCCCACCCTCCATTCTCCACACACACTCCCACCCTCCACGCTCCACACACACTCCCACCATTCACTCTCCACACACACTCCCACCCTCCACTCTCCTTACACACTCCCACCTATCAACGCTCCACCCCCACTCTCCACACATATTCCTACCCTCCACTCTCCATACACACTCCTACCCTCAACACACACTCCCACCCTCCACCCTCTACACACACTCCCACCCTCCACTCTCCACACACACTCCCACCCTCCACACTGCACTCTCCACACACACTCCCACCCTCCACTCTCCAATCACACTCCCACCCTCCACACTCCACATACACTCCCACCCTTCACTCTCCTCACACACACTCTCACCATCCACTCTCCACCCACACTCCCGCCCTCCACCATCCACCCACACTCCCACCCTCCACTCTCCACACCTACTCTCCCACCACCCACTCACACACCCAGGCGTGTCGGGCCAGGACTGGTGTGTCCATACCCGGGTGTTGAGATCGACGCGATGGCTGATGGCTGTGAACACAGATACCCATCGGTCCAGTACATTCTCCAAGCACAATCCCGCCTTGTTCTGCCTGCAAGTCGGGCCCTACCCACTTGGCTGTGTCTGGAGAGCGCCCTCTAACGAGTGCCGGCTGTAGATAGCCACGTGAAGTCGTCGGAAATTGGTGTGACAAGAATTACCATCACTGTCAGGTTAGCCCACAGAGAAGTTTTATCCTGCACACAATTACCATCAATTATCCTCATGCATAGCGCCCACTCGGCAGGAGTGTTGCAGGAATATGTGGCCTCACAGACGAGTTCACAATTCACAAAAAGTAAAGCTTGTTTTATTTAACGACGCCTCTAATGCGCATTACTTTTCGTATCATCGGCTATTGGACATCAAACAAGCAAAAAACCAAAATTATTACTAAAACTAAATTTAAAAGATTTGAATCAAATTGGAATAGTGCTGCCCAGCAGTGAAAACAAGTGTTAACACACTCACCCCTTATTTTTTTTTTGTTGGTTGGCACATTAGTTGTTTAAGCAGGGTAAATTTCAATCGTGGACGATTGGTCTTCCTCATCCTCATGTCTTATGAGCAGGGTAAATAAATTCATCACAAAAAAACAACCCATATGGTCATTCTGACATATTTCTTTGGAGGAAAACTGCTGCCACCACATAGCCTACTCTTTCCGATAAGCAGCAAGGGTCTTTTATATGCACTTACCCACAGACAGGACAGCACATATCAAAGCCTTTGATGAACCAGTTGTGGACCAGTGGTTCGAATGGAAAATAGTGCAAAATGCAAATGGGTCCATTGAGCAGGATCAATAGGATGATCGACACCTTCACAGATGGACACTCTACCGCCTGAGCTACGTCCACCTCATCGCAAATCACACTGAGCATGCGCTGAAGACGGCGTCCAAAGCAAAATAAATGGATAGGTTTGTTGGTTGTTGGAGTTTTACGTCCTGGCAACATCTATGGTCATATCAGGACACACATGTTCATTTGGTTTTACCTATACGCACAACACAAAGCGTCTGCATTTCTATTATTTTCAATAAAATTGTCAAAAGATGTGACGTCAATATGGACTTCCCTCAGGCTATATAATGATGTAATTCACGACGAGTAAACAGTGCTCTTTATTAATGAATGAAAAATCAGATACAATACAAAATCAAACCGACACTCAATCCCATTTAGTCGTTAGTCCCCAAGTATGCTTTAAAGTTGTGGGGTGGGTGGTGGAAAAAAAGATGGCCTGACCTCGTGGTTTCGTGTCCAAGCTGCGAGTGATTTGAATCTGAGGTATTCGAATTTTTGAGTGTGTAGTATATATATACATAGAGGAAGTATATCTAAAATACAGTATTTGTTAGCAAAGTTCATTTGCATAATTTCCCTGCAATGATGAATTAGAAACATATAGCGAAGGAAAATGTAATTTAAAAAAGTTGCTAAAAGGGTTTAAGAATAGTATAACACCAAGGAGATTCGAAGTGCCTACGTACATATAACCCGTGTTTACAGGGGAGAGTTAAATCGGTTCATATAAATCGCCTTGCCTAGTTCGCCTCACATTCGCCGTGTAAACGCGCCACTGAAACGGATTAGGGCTGATTCGCTTCATATGAATCGCTTTAAAAATACCTGGTCGAGAGGTGGTTTATGTGAAGCGATTCAGCTGGTTCCCGGGGGGCGATAGTGTAAAATAGCAGTGCTCGCCGGCTACAAGCTCAGCTGTAACTATCGCTGGTGCCCGGCAGTGTTAGGGACCGATTAGGCCGAAATCTATTGAATGCGATCATATTTAACAGAATTACATACTCAAATAATGAAATTTAATTAAATTAACCTTAAATTCCAAGCGATATTAACGTAGCAGCTAGATCGGCGTCGAATCGCCGAGTGTAAACTAAGCAAATAGCAGTGCTCGCCGGCTACAGGCGGAACACTAAGGCTGCTGGTTCCCGGCGCCGAAACACTTTCAAACTCGCTCCGTGTAAACGCACCACTACATCGCTTCATATAAATCACTTTGCCTAATTCGCTTCACAATTCCCCGTGTAAACACGGCTTTAGATTACAAAACCAGTACCTTAACCACCTGTTTGTTTGTTGGGACTTTACATCCTAACAACAGCTAAGTGATATCAGGACGGGTACTGACTTGTGACAGTTCACACTGATGGTGACTTTATAGTTATGCCTCACTAGAAAACCTAGTCGCCGCCACCATGACCCGATATGATATCCCACATTATCTTGATCCTGAACAACTCAGTCCTTGCCATATATCCCAGTAATGCTGAGCGCCAGGCTCGGTAGCAACACCTATCAATTTTCTAAGTCATTGGTTTGACTCGGCCGTGGTTCGTACCCAAGACCTTTCACATGGGAAGCCAGCCGGCGCTTTTACCTATTGGGCCATCCAAAAAATACTCCAAATTAAAGTTAGGCGAATTACAATACTGAAACTCATATAGTTATCTAAAGAAACCCACTCCCATCGGACTAAGCAACTGTACAATGGAGACATTTCAATTCTATGTAAATGGTCTTTGTCCTCATACTGCCCCTTCCAAGTTACATGCATACATCTGGGGCCATATGTATGAGTTGGGGTTAGCGTGGCGAAGTTGGTTTTCGGTGGGTTTACCGGGTTAGCGGCAAAAACTCTGTATGTATGTGTCGGCGTTAGACGAACACCGCGAGTTTACAGGCATCTACGCTAACCCCAACCCATCTCAAGTTTAAAGTCGATGTTAGGGACCAATTATGCCCAAATCTATTCAATGCGATCATATTTAACAGAATTACATACGCAATAAGTGAAATTTGATCAATTTAACCCTAAATTCGAACCATTATTAATGCTGCCGCTGCATTGGCGGCGATATTAATAGTGTCGAATCAACGAATGTAAACTAAACAAATAGCAGTGCTCGCCGGCTACAGGCTCACCACTAAGGCTGATACGTTAACTAACCTCGCCGCACTTTGGACACATACATACCCCATGACACATCTGGAACACCGGCGTTAGATAACCCGGGACCCGCCTTTAACACCGGAGCCGATAATATGTTGCTCATACATATGGCCCCTGGTTTATACAATTTCGCGTTTATATACTTATCGTTGGATGTTGCTTACTTACCAAACAATATCTACCGTCCATAACTTAATCAAACATGACATAACGCAGTTTTGCTATGAAGGATCATCTACGATTATGTACATGATGTGGGCAAAATGACACACATTAAGATGGTAATAATTAAAGTAACACGAGTGCTGTAAAACTAAAATCAGACTACCTACAGACTACAGAATCAGTTTTTAAGTTATAGCACACGTTGGTCGACTGAGTTCTGCTGGCATAGTGGGACCACGTTACAGGGTAGAGAGGGGATAGAGGAGGGGGCTTTGATTGTGTTTGATTGGGTAGGGATGGGGCGGGAGCTTGTGTGGGGCGAAGGGGGAGGGGGAGGGGAGAGGTCGGGGAGGGGGTAGGAGGGGGACTCATGAGGAGCCTGACAACAGTGGACAAGGACGGGGCAAAGGTGGCACGTTATGGTTGGCTTTCGTCTCCACACGCCTACTCCACCCCCACCCCCACACTCATACTACCACACCCACACCCACTCACACGCACCCACACCCCCACCTAATCACACATACGAACCATTAAGGAGAGTGCGCGCGGGGAAACAGTCCGTATGTATCACTGTCATTTCCTAATGAGCAGATAAATATGAACGCAAACAAGTTGCATTAATAGACGCAAACCTGTTGCATTAATCAAAAGCACAAACACGTCAATCTATTAAGAGAAAAATCACCATAACATAAATAAAATAATGGAGGTAAAAAACCCGGATGGGATATCGAAATCAGTAGACACTCTTCCTGTGCGGCGGGGTGGGTTGTGATGGGGTGTGTGTGTAGGGGGGGGGGGGTCATTGGTTCATTCCCGGTGTAACGATTTCAACTTCCCCCTTCTCAAGTTCCCCCCCGGAATCTGAAAACGTTTTCAACTTCCCTCCGGGGAACTTAAAAACGTTTTCAGATTCCTGGGGGGGAACTTAACAACAGTTTTCAGATTCCCCCCCCTATTTTCAAATTCCCCCCTCCGGGAATTTAAAATTGTTTAAAATACTTTAAAAAACGTTTTAAATTTCAGACCTATAATATTTTTTTCTTAACCATCTTGGAGACTTTTTGTCATTTGTGGTTAAATATATTTTATTGTACTAATAATTTCCATTATGTTATTCTCTGTATATTATAATATTTGTCATGAAAAATAATCAAAAATAACAAAGAATTACAAAAATAAAGAAAATTCCCCAAAAATGGGGGGGGAGGGAAAGTTAAAATGAGGGAGGGAATTTGAAAACGTTTTCAAATTCCCCTGGGAGGAATTTGAAAACGTTTTCAAGTTCCTGGGGGGGAACTTGAATATGGGGGGAATTTGAAATCTTTACACCGGTCTAAATTAAAGCAGATACTTAAGCCCGGTACACACCTCCTGTATAAAACCTAAAAACGGCCATTTTGCGACTAAAGTTAGGGTTTTCGTCAGTTTCAGTCTTTAGGTGTCTGACCCCCTAACACCTGAGCCTTGCGATTCGTGACTTAAAATTCAGTTTTAGAGCTTACGATTGGAATCTCATAAGATTTGAAAATGAATCGGGCCGTTCGAGAAATGGTATATGTGTGCGCTCAGTCGTATCTTATACAGTACAGTACATGTGTGATACCTGCCGATCGGTCCCGTCCCAGTTTTTACCGGCAGCCAATCATAGGGATAGATTTTGTTATGTGACTTTGTCCATACAAAACCAACAAAAATGGTGGAATGGACAGGTGAGGCGGCCATGTTTATATGATGTTTCCAGTGCTGATTAATCAAACCAAATAAAGAGGAATGTTGCATTGGCTGAAATTACTACTTCAGTCGGACAGTCAGGTAAGGCCCACTTTTCTGATAGCATTGATAGGTTGGCGCACGCTGTCGCACATACTTTGTCAACAATGGAATAAAACACTATGGTAGATAGACCATACATGCATTTATTTACATTGTGTATTTAAATATTTAAGACAAATATTGTTAGTCTCAGGTGGTATCTCAGTTGTGTTAAAGTCGCCAGCTATCCGCCGCGTGGAAAACAAACGAACTCGGGAATGCGCCGGCGGCGATTTGTATATTGGGGTGTAATCGATTATTCAACTTGGGTCACTCGAGCCACTGTTTTGTTTACACTCGGCGATTCGACGCCACCAGTACCAGTCATACATGTTTTATTAAAAGAATAACTTAGATTAATTAAATGGAAATATAGATGAACTAGGCCATCATAAAATACTTTAAATCCTATTTTGCTGTAGTTTTATCGATTATTAAAAAAAAAATAATAAAGTGTCCACCCGAGCGCGGAGAATCCTATTCGATTATTCGACCCGAGTCTGTAGGATGTGCGCATGCGCCAAAAAGTGGCTCGGGTGACCAGAGTCGATTAATCGATTACGCCCACTGGGAACCAGCAAATCTTGTTACTGTGTGAGCCTGTTGCCGGCACAATTTCAGCCAATCACAGCGCAGCTTTTGCATTGCAAATGGCCGCCGCCTATGGGGGCGGCCATTTTGAAGACAACAAACTGCCATTGCAGTTCAGACTAGCAGTGCCCTGGTCCCATACTCTCCCCACACATACTTGGTTCATTTAAACATAAAAACTAAACAAGATTGTGCTTGGAGAGCATTTGTCGGAGTACGCGCAGTGTCCCAGCGAGCTATAGCTGGTCCCTATAACAAAACATGACAGCCGATAACGAGTGTCACAATTCTATAGTTCTATAGATCTGGTTGTGTTAAAGAAACGAAACATGACAGCCGATAATGAGTGTCGTAATTCTATAGTTCTATAGATTTGGTTGTCTACACAGATGTGTGAAAGCTTTTAGAATTTGATGTCAATGGACATCTACCAATGGAAGAAGCTTGACTGGAACTTAATCGTAGTAGCCATATAATTTTTCTAAAGTAAATATCAAGAAAGTTATGTTGAATTGCAGTTGGAAGAATCAGTACATTTTTGGCCCCTTTCTTCCATAGTAAAACTGCTCAACGGTGTGGCCCGGAATCCAGATTTTGCACTTCAAACGCTTGTATCTTTTAAAATAAAAGATTAAATTTTTATTTAGATAAAACTTGTACTATTTTATTTACATAACAAGAGCTTTAAAATGGTTATTTATATATGTAAAAAGTGGAATCCATCCAGAAAAGGATGACCAACCTCAATCAATGCACACACTTCAGGAAACCAGTGGCCTCTGGATCTGAAGGGAAACCACTGACACCAAGGCAGATATGGATACAGCTATCGCTATCCTTTCTTTCAGCACATGTGCAGAAGAGGTAGAGTGTGACAAACTGGCTGCTCCCAGTAACCCAAAGCAACAGCAAACAAGGTGGTGAGGTATGGATACTTTTTGGATCATTTTTGTGAAAAAACATGTTTAAATTGAAGATGTGGAGTCAAATCCAACAAGCACCCCAAAATTGACAAAAGAAGCCCTCAAAAAGCTGAAGAGGAAAAGAACGGGGTAGAGACAAGAGAGAATGAACTGATCAAACTTGTTCTAAAGAACTTGGAGTAAAGGCAGACAGCTAATGAAACACAACCTGATGATGCGTTATGTATTTTCGGGGAAAACATTGTCATGAAACTGCATCACATTACGGACCCACAAATATTATTGATAGTCCAAAATGAGATTGAACAGGCATGTTTCCATGGGAGGATGAAGATAATTGAGAATGGTGGCCAAAGTCCTGTGAGACCCGGCACCCCTTTGCAAAGTCCAACCTCCCACAGAAACAACGTAGGTAGCCAACCACCAGGATCCTTCTCCTTCCTCAACTTGTTGGGCACAGAGAAATACACTGAATAGCTAGTTTTAACGCATAACGTGGTGTATCTGTAATGTGGTGCTTACCCTTCTCTACATATATCAATAAAAAGAAGGCAAATGAAGACAGTAAAATGATTTTTTTGCTTTAATTTTGATATATATTTTGCAATATCTGAATATATCTATTCTCACCTTGAAATAGTCATCCTTGAGCACTGCATAAATGGCTTCACATTTTTTGGGAAGAATCTCGCTGATGGTGCTCGCCCCCACACGAAACTGGAAGCTCAGGCTCTTGAAAGACTCCCCTAAAAATTGAAAAATATGGGTAGAAATCTGTGAAATCTAGTCCATGTAGTTTTATATACAAAATACCTAAATCTCCCCAAAAAGGCATGAGCGACCCTCGCACCCAACCCCACCCCCCACCATAACTATCAAAATATTATACACCCACAAAAAACATATGGTTTGCTAAATCCCCCTAAAATAATGTTGCATATAAATAATATTTTAATGATGTTTTTTTTTGTATATACAAAACAAACAAATCCTCCCCGCAATAACCATCATAATATTTTACACCCCTCAAGAATCAAACAGTATGCTCGATCTTCCCAAAACTAATTTACATCTAAGAACAAGATCCTCCCTCCCACAAACCTGTGGCCAGGAAGCGGAGTGTGATGGCAAGCCTCTCAGCAAGTCAGATCGATGACCTGTATCGAGTGTTTTGCCGAGCTATGACATCTTTGACCCGGCTGAGCAGTTCGTCAAAAAGCTCCAATGGTATTCTGCTGTAGTTGGTGAAGACTTGGGGCTCCTCCTGACTCAAACCTGCCAGTAGGGTGTTGAAAGTCCCAAGTTCCTCATGTTGTGCTATGTGTGGACGAACTCACACATGCCGAGGTCTCCTCTGACATCGCAGGTGATGGATGACCAGCAAGGCGAGGCTGATTTTCCGCCTCTCTGCAGCTGAGCATGGAGCCATCTTGCCTTGCGGTTTCACGTGAAAAAGCTAACAGAAGCTCATGCTGGTGTAGTTCAGGCAAAATGGCACCAGGTGTGCGGAGAGCAGTCGCAAAGCGGATGGTATACGTGAGCACCCCAGTCTTTAGCAGTTGGGATATGTGTATTGTCCCCCATTTTCAGTTTTATTTGGGAAACGGGACACCTCGAGTTGCATCGGGTTGCGTCGGGCAGTTAGTTTTAGCATGTGAATCATATACGGGAGGTGTGTACCAGGCTTTACAAAGCTGAAACTTGTCACTACCTAGCTGGCACTCAGCATTACTAGGATAGGATCAGGACTGGTTGGCTCAGTGTGAGGATAATGTTACTGAGTGGGATATCGGGTCATGGTATCCCAGTGGGGCAGGACTATAAAGTTGCCATGAATGTGCACCGTTACAAGTCAGTACCCGTAATGATCGGACCTTAGATGTTGCTAGGAACAGAGGAAGTAACCCTAACAAAGCAACCCACAGCAAAAGACTAATTGGTATTCGTCCTGACATTTATTTATTTGTAAAGCAATAGGGCAAAACCGGATACATAAGCCGTGTTTACACGGCCAATTGTAAAGCGAATTAGACAAAGCGATTTATATGAAGCGAAGTAGTGGCGCGTTTACACATGGAGCAGTTTAAGGCGGAAATCGATATCTGCGCATGAGCAAGTCCATACTAACCAGCGCCAGTTTCGGTTAGTCGACGTCGCCACGAGAGAGTGTGGGTTCGACCTAGATATGTATGGACTGAATCATATTGTTTTGGAATGATCAAAACTTCTGCTGGGTAGTGAAAACCTAAAAATAAATGATGACAAAAATATCTGCGTGCAGCTAGTGGTTTCATAGACTAAATTCTATAATATGCGCTTTTGTTCGACTGGAAAATTAACAAACTCAGGTCTCGACTGCGCATGCGTGTGACGTGCTTAAGCTAGTTCGCTTTATATAAAACTACCTCGCGAGGCGGTTTACATAAAGTGAATAATATGAATCGAATCAGCCCTAAACCGCCTCAGAGTAGCGTTTACACGGCGAATGTAAACCAAACTAGACAAGGCGATTTATATGACGCGGTTTAACTCGCCTGTGTAAACACGGCTTTAGATGATGTCAATAATTATTATTAGTTGGTATGAATCATATTTGAGTTTGCAGATGTGTTTGATCAACCTATAATATTATCACCTCTCACTCGAGACTAGGCAAACAACTATCCAACTTTCCTGCCGAACGGAGACAAGGGGCCTAGCTTGGGATTTCCATGTGGTACGCAGATGGAATAAAATGCTATTGGAATAAGACATGATGGAATAAAATGCTATAAATAAAACATAGTATATTTTAATATAAATTAAGGCTATGAAAAACAAGTAACAATTTGCTGAGCCATTTTATAACTCTGGTGAGGTAATATGCCTCACCTAAACAAATACAAAGCATAAAGGTTGACAAAGTGATCGATGTAACGTGAACTGAGACTCGAAGAAACCACGTTGGTGGCACCACATGTGCACCCATGGGCAAAATATTTCCGCCCACCCGATTCGTCAGTCACATTTCATTATTACTTTTACGTGATATTTCAAATAACTTAGGCAGACGGCATTCAAACCCGATATTTTCTCTACGCAATTTATACAAACATAACGTTTATATCTGCCATAACAAAACATGTTTGATTTCAGTTGGTATGCAACTGCGTATCGCGTTTTTGGGAAGTGAATTTGATTCATATTTATGTTTTGTCTGTGCCGTAGCACTGGTCTTCCGAAATGTGAAGTACCTGCGTATATATATATATATATATATAGAAGGGGGCCCCTTGGCACACCATGACACACTAACACTCTAATAATACATTTGGTAGGTAGTGTAGTAGTCTGCACCGACCTCTCAGGTAAGGAGTCACATAAACAGGTAGGCGTGGGTAGGGCGGTGACATCAGGGAGCCTAGGTGGTGTAATGGTTAGCACACTGACCCGGAAAGCAAGAGATGCGGGTTCCATTCCCGCTCTAGGCACAATATTTCCCAATTTCATCACTCGCCACAACACTGGTGCCATGACCATGATCCTCTACATTCTACACATTGTATGGTTGTTGAACCTACCACGTCGTAAAAATATATGGTCTTTCGGTTGTGATAGCCGAGCTTGGAATCACATCAATATCTCGGGCGACAGAGTTGGGGACCATTATTATGTAATAGTGATGCAATGGGTGCCCACTCGCTGTGTGACATGGAAATAACTATGTGTAAATGTTATGGCGCATGGTGACCGCGATTGCGGTATGATGTCCGGATATTAAGATGCGGTTACTAATTACAGGAATGTTCCCTCCGTGCACCAGGAAGAGTGCAAATGGAGCGGGACATGTATTATTGTTTAATGTAACTGTATGATGACTAATTGTTACCATGGGACTGCTGGGTAAGCACATCCAGCCATTCTGCATACATTATGGACACCACCTGCCCTGGGGTTGAGTGACACGTGCCGCCTCTTGGCCACCACCCCTCCCAGGCTGCAGAGGTGTCTGATTGGCTGGCTGTGTGAGCCCAGTCACCCTTGAGCTCCTTGCATTTGCTGGACAGACCAGGACTCACGTTAGAGATACTAAAGGAAGCAGTTCACCTCTGAGCTATGTGTAACACCCACAGGACTTAGGTTCAATGGGCTGTAGGCACTGATTTTGACTGAACAACAGAAGCTATGTGGTTCTGTGTAGCAGGTTGTAAGTGAGTCAGGGTGGCAGGTCACTAGTAGGTGAACAAGAGTTGTAGCAATAAAGCTCAACCCTATTACTGTCAATCTTGTCGTTGATTCAGGGAGGGAAGCCAGCTTTCCATCACGTCACCAAGCGGACAAGTTGAACACCAAGCAAGGATGCTACCACCGCACGTCCATTCAGCCTACATACTCCAGGGGAGAGATTTACTTTGGACACGCCCACCCACCCTCTATTTAAAAGACTACTTCGTAGGGGCCGGCTTGGCGGCCATCATTATCAGGCACTCGGGTCCTCAAAGTCAGATCCCCTCTCAACATAGAAGACATTGATTGAGGTGTGTGCTTTCGAATAGTAAAATAAACTCCCCCCTTCCCACCCTTGTGTCTGGCTTCCTTCTTTCCGAATCAGCATCGAATCCAGTGTGTAGTCAGTTAGCCTAGTAGTCACCGTACAGTGAGCCAAGCAGTCTTTCCCCTAATCCTACTAATGTGAAGCACCGGAGCAGTGTAGTGACAAGTCAACATTGCAAATCATCCAATTGACCCCGGCTATGACCTTAGATGTTACCAGGACGTAACATTCCAACAACTAACCAACCAATCGAATTGACTCAGCCGGGGATCGAACCCACAGCGAGCGGACACTGAGCCTCTGATGGAATCCCATCAGGCAAAATAGTGATAAGCGCAACTAACCATGAATCCAAAACGAGCCTTCAGTGCCCTGACCTCACAAGCCCCCTCCCCCTAGCGGCGTAATTTGCCGTCAGAAGAAATCACCATTAGCCCAGGTCACGTGACAGCGCACATCTTTACTCAATTGCATAGCAACCCCATCCCACTAACACTAACACTATTGGGACGGAGCAAACATCATTTGGACTACAAAAACAAAGTAAAAACAATGTGGTCACATAGAACCAGACATAGCCATGGACAGGAGTCCAGAACTAAGCCCACTATTATGATGCATTTCGGGAGATGTCATTAGTGATCCGTGAGGTCTCACGGGTACTCAGATCTCGAGAGAAACAGTCAAAATCTCGTGAGGCGATAATGGGTAAGATGCGCAATCCTTGTCAACTCTTCATTTCACTGTAAGCAATAAACAACTCTAAATATAGCCTCTATTCAATGATTCACATTACACTTAAAGCTGCATAGTCCAATGAATTGATCAAATTTTCAAAACCAAAACAATTATCGAAATTTGATTCTACATATCTAGCTTAGATACTGATGCACTTATTAAGCATTTATCGCCACACAGAAGGGAATAGTGAGGCAATTGAATAGATCATGTTACTGCAGAAGTTTATGGCGTCAGAGTTTTTGCAAGCCTGCCAAAATTAATTTTGCATGGTTGCACTTCAAATATCTCAAAAGTTAGCCACTTAAAATAAAAGTTACTTCAATCTAAAGTAAGGTACATTATAACGATCAACTTAATGAATTTATCTCAGAAAATTTCTGAAACTCAAAACCATCGGACTATGCAACTTTAAACTCAACAACATGTACAGTATTTATATACAGGTGTACCTGTCCTCAGTGACACCTATGAATCGCGAACCCCCTGTCAGATGAGAACAATTTTGTAACGTATCAACTGTTCTTTGTCTCATCTGACTGTCTCTCTGGTGACAGGACACCTGCTATTCAAGACAGACAATTATCCAGACGCGGAATTATTCTTTGAAGACCGGTATTACTCTATACTTTACCACAATAAACACAGTCTAATGCACAATTCTCCTGGAGAAAATATCTTATGATGGTGCCTGGCGACACTGCATCCTAAGGTGGCAACACTATGAGACACCAGGAGTGTGCCATGTCACAAGTCATCCTATGATGGTGCTTGGTGATGAGCCAAACTAACACATTTCAATCACGGACAAGCAGTCTTCCTCATTCCACTGCTCCATGCTCCTATCCTAGTAATGCCAACTGCGAGGCTCGGTAACAACAAGAATAACATTCTAAGTTACTGATTTAACTTGACCCTGGATCAAACCCATGACGAGAAAATGAGTGCTCAACTCATTTAGCCACTCGGTCTGGTGAATGACCTTAGATATCAAACTAATATTTTTTCACAAAGTTAAAGTTACTTAGTCCGATGTGGCATCACATTTTTAAAACCAAAGCAATTATGTAGATTTAGTTCTACATGTCTATTACTGATGCACTTTTTAAAGCATCGATTGCAACATAGAAGGGACTACTGAGTCAATTTAATAGAACCTATTGATGCCGAAGCCTACATGTTTACACTTCAAATATCTAAAAAGGTAGCCATTTAAAATCAAAGTTACTTCAAACTAAAGAAACATAAGCTGTGTTTACACGGGCGAGTTAAGCCGCGTCATATAAATTGCCTTGTCTAGTTCGGTTTACATTCGCCGTGTAAACGCGACTCTGAGGCAGATTAGGGCTGAATCGCATCAACTAGTTAACCTCTACTAAACCGCATCGCGAGGTGGGTTATATGAAGTGCTTTTTATACGTCGGTTTATCAATGGTTGTGTAGACGGTAGCGGTTTACTTGAGGTAGATTAAGCACGTCACACTATATAGTATAATTTGATAAGAACCGGCTAGAGGTGTACAGATATTTTTTTCATAATTTATTTTTAGGTTTTCACTGCCCAGCAGAAGTTTTGATCATTCCAAAACAATACGATTCAGTCCATACATATCTAGGTTGAACCCACACTCTCTCGTGGCGACGTCGACTAACAGAAAGTGGCGCTGGTTAGTATGGACTTGCTCATGCGCAGATATCGATTTCCGCCTTAAACCGACCCAAGTACAGCAAGTGTGGACACGGCTCACTTTCAAGCCTAGTTCGCTTCATATAATTCGCTTTGTCTAAATCGGCTTACAATTGCCCACATAAACACAGCTATAGATCATAACAATCACCGTAATATATTTATCTCAGAAAATTGGCCGATATTCAATACGATCGGACTATGCAACATTACGTTACTGATTTAACTTGACTGTGGATCAAACCCATGACCAGGAAATGAGTGCTCAAAGCATTTGGCCATCATGTCTAATGAATGACCTAAAATGTCAAACTAACATTTTTTTTCCACAAAGTTAATTCTCCAGAGACAACGCGCGAGCTCCAAGAGAGCGTGTAATCTGGTAATAAGATCAGTTCTGATTGGCTTACCGAGATTGGGTGAGGTGAGTCGGTCAGACGCTGGTTACCGGTGATGGTGGGTAATGGAATCAGGACTGCTACTTACACGCACCAAGCGAGAGTGAACCGAAAGTGAAACATGACCCCCGAAATGAGGTCACGGGAGCATAGATTGTCGGTAGTGTATGTTGAATCTCAAATAATTTGATACTCTACAGGCAGCCCAACATACATATTTTCCAATAGAGGTTCGTATATACTTCTAAAGGGTGAATTCACCAACATTAGGGCAGATCATTTACATTTACAGAAAACATAATTATTTTTATTATTTCTTGTATTATAAGCATTGCGTTGTAATAGGTTCCTTATTAACTTGAAATACTATGTGTTATTGCACCCACATACATGCCTGCACCATGATTTGGACTGACTGGCTGGATCATGGCCTGGCATAGGACACCATCTATCTGGACTTCTCTAAAGCCTTTGATAGTGTGCCCCACAAAAGACTATTAAACAAAATCAAAGGTCTTGGAATATCCCGATCAATTTTTGAATGGATACAGGACTTCCTGTCTGAGAGGAAGCAAAGGGTAGTCGTAGGTAATACAAAATCTTCCTTTAAGAATGTCACCTCAGCAATACCTCAGGGAAGTGTGCTGGGACCAATATTATTTATAATATTTATAAATAACCTGCCAGCCAGTGTCTCATCAAACCTAAACATATTTGCGGATGACACAAAGGTCTTTCGAGCAATAAAAGATGTAAGAGATCAAAATCTCTTGCAAGAGGATATTCTGAAACTCGCACAATGGTCTGAGAAATGGCAATTGCCATTCAATGAAAAGAAGTGCAAAATTATTCATTACAGGAAAAATAATCCTCATTATACCTATCGTATGAAGAACACTGTCCTGCAACAAGATACCTATGAAAAGGACTTGGGCGTAACCTTCGACTCCCAACTCTCCTTTCAGAAACACATGAGGACTATCATCTCAAATACTAACCAGAGAGTAGGAATAATTAAAAGAACTTTCTATCGCCTCAACAAGAACAATTTTGTCATTCTATTTAAGTCTCTTGTTAGGCCAATTTTGAAATACTGTCCACAAATTTAGAGCCCAATTTTTTGGAAAGATATTCTGGAGATTGAAAAGGTTCAGAGACGTGCAACGAAGTTAGTTGCAGTTATAAAGGACTTACCCTATGAACAAAGGCTTAGGGAATTGAAACTTCCTACCCTTTCCTACAGAAGGAAAAGAAGTGACATAATTGAGGTATTTAAAATTATGAAAGGTTTTGATGAAATAGATATGAACCAATTTATGATCTTGAATAAAAGAGAAGGCAGTCGGGGCCATACTCTCAAACTAGTAAAACCCAGAGCCATTTCAAAGTTAAGGCAAGACAGTTTCTCAAACAGGATTATAAATATATGGAACAGTCTCCCACAAAATGTTATCGATGCCGAGTCAATAAATTCATTCAAGAATAGATTAGAAAAAGCATGTGCTGATGATCCAGGGAAATTTGACCCCTTATTCACTACATGTGACTAATTATTCCTTGTGTTGCGTATTTACTTGCACACAAGCAAAAATGAGAGACAAATAAGTGTTCACACTTCCTGTCTACCATTCGCTATTTCGCTATGAGAGCAAAAAGCACTAACCATCAAACCTGTTTAGCATGCACACTGACTACCATGAATTAATTTCTTTATTAGTTTAGTTCATGGTTAAATTCACATTGCTTACAGTTGCATAGTGTGATCACTTTTGAATTTTACCATAGCCCAAACTGCAAATGGGTCCACCGAGCAGGATCGATCGGATCACCCACACCTTCACATGTGGACACGCTACCCCCTGAGCTATGTCCTGCTCCCCTCTCTACTGGCTTCAGTAAAACTACACATGCTCAGTTAATGGCTTATGTCACAGGTATTTACTATGACTAGTATTAGTTTTTATTAGAACACTTCCACTACGCGTTCATTCATAATGGGTATCAAATAGGAAATTGTCTAAGGTATTGAGTAAATCTGTATATTAGGTACAACTTGGCTATTTAGCTCAATCTCCTTAGTTTTTTTCCTACCTTTACTCATTTTTCATTCTTGAAGAGCTTTAACTCTGACGATTTTGGTCATTCATTTTTTGGGGAGAAATTAATTAAAATCCAAAAAGAGAATAGCCACCTAGTATTCCGATTTGATAGTGATTACGCAAAGCCTTCTTATCTGTTGCTATGTATTCTCCAGTACTGATTACATAGTGGTGAGGGGATCTGGTCTACTGATAACATTTAATTAGCAAGCACGCCTGTGCAAGAGACTTCAATTACCATTTGGAGTAATTATGTTAGCAGAGAACAAAGTTAGTACAGGGAAAAAAAATCACCTCACATAGAACTCCAGCTTGCTATCCACACATATGAGCCACACTAACAAGTTAACTAACTAATAAACTTACTAACAAAAAAACAAATTCATTATTTAGCAAATGTAATTTCTTTTATCGACTAATATCTTTTTGTTCCAGCCTGAAAATGGAATAGTTTATTACATTGAATATGGGATAGCCGAATGAGTTGAGTGTGTGCCTCCCATGTGGCAGGTTATGGGAGAATGCTTACAAACAGAGAAAGAATGCATGCAGTAGTTAGCTGCACAACAACTGAAAGTCATAAAAACAAAGGGAGTCACAAGACTATTACTCTCTAGCAGCAAAAACAAGTCATTAGAATTTACCGTTATGGGCAGCATAAATACACCCATCACAACAACAACAAAAATATCGCCTACTGTTAGATTTCGCCTGGGGAGGCAAGCAAAACTCCATTGCATAAGCATCTGATTCAAGCTTTACTTCAATTCATCTGCAAAGAACTTAACATGTGTGGTCTCTGTGGCCTAGTGGTTAAAGTGTTGAACTTGTAATCTGAAGTTGTTTGGTGGTGTGGGTTCAAACCCCATACACCCCAGAACCTTTTGTCCGAGAAATGGCAATTGCCTTTCAATGAAAAGAAGTGCAAAATTATTCATTACGGGAAAAATAATCTTCATTATGCCTATAATATGAAGAACACTGTCCTGCAACAAGACAGCTATGAAAAGGACTTGGGTGTAACCTTCGACTCCCAACTCTCCTTTCAGAAACACATGAGAACTATCATCTCAAATGCTAACCAGAGAGTAGGATTAATTAAAAGAACTTTCCATCACCTCAACAAGAACAATTTTCTCATTCAATAAATTCATTCCAGAATAGATTAGAAAAAGCATGTGCTGATGATCCAGGGAAATTTGACCCCTTATTCACTACATGTGACTAATTATTCCTTGTGTTGCATATTTACTTGCACTCAAGCAAAAATGAGAGACAAATAAGTGTTCATACTTCCTGTCTACCATTCGCTATTTCACTATTTCGCTATAACAGTATTAGCACTCTGTTGCTTATTTATGTGACATCATTAGGATGTAGCATCATTTATCGAACGAGGCCTCGCAATGCTGTCAGCATGCAGCATACTGCCTAAGCAAAAGTTGCATTTCAGCTATCAATTCTACTTTGTTTGTTTTTTAAAGGACAATACTGGTGTCCAAGAGTGAACGATCGCTCATCTAAAGCTGCCACGCATCGCCCAATGAATGTCGACTAGTCTGTAAGAGGAGACGCCGCCATTGTATGCCTATGCTTTACACATGTTACACAGCGATGTAAATAAATGCCACTTTGCAAACTGCAATGGTAGTTGGGACGCTGCACACTCATGGGGCATAATCGATTAATCAACTCGTGTCACCCAAGCCACTTTTTGGCGCGCATGCGCACATCGTACAGACGCTTGTCGAATAATTGAATACGCTTCTCCATGCTCGGGGTGAAAAAAATGGTGGCTTAATCCAAAACCTTTTTTTTTTAAATAACCAATATAACTACAACAAAATAGGATTTAAAGTATTTTATGATGGCATCATTTAGTTATATTTCCATTTCACGAATCTAGGTTATTACCAAAAAGAAAGATGTATGACTGGTACTGGTTGCTGTTATCCTGCAGCTAGGCGGTACCAGTGCAAATGTGACATCATCGCTCCTGGCAAACCCCAGCCAAGAGGTGGGTTACTGGAGTCGGGTCATTTTGCACACGGCACATGTATTTGTCAACTCCACTCACGGTGTTCGATTTGAAATTCTGATGACTCGAGTGACCCGAGTCGCCCGGGTCGTGTTTATCGATTACGGCCATGGTTACAATTACATAGGCATGCCGACTTTATTCACAATGGTAGCAGTGAAGAGCTTTAATTACAATCTGCGCCCATGATCTAGTTTGGGGAGTGTTTGGCTAAATCTTGTGGGCTGGGATACTTCAACCAAAATTGGTCCGCGTGGTGTTAGGAGCAGTGTTACTTTGCGTGTACGCAGTGTCACAAAAGTAGTGAACAAGGAGAAGTGTAGTCTGAGAATCCATCACGCTATTTATTTCCTTGTTTGTTTGTTGGAGTTTAACGTCCTGGCAACATCTAAGGTCATATCAGGACGGGGACTAACTTGTGACAGTGCACACCCATGGGGGATTTATAGTTCTGCCCCACTTGGAAATCAGGCCGTCGGCACCGTGACCCGATATCTCACTCAGTCACATTTTCCTGACATTGAGCGAAACAGTCCTTGCCCTGTCCTATTAATGCTGAGCGCCAAGGTAGGAAGCGACAAGTATCAATTTGAACTTTATTGGTTTGACTCGACTGGGAACTGCGCTCTACCGATTAGACCACCGCGCCCGGTCTATTTATTTGTTGTGCAGTCCTTGCCATCGCTCTTTTACATGACACTTGCATGACTCTTACATGGCTCTTGCATGCCACTTGCATGACTTATATGGCTCTTGCATGGCCCTCGCATGGGTCTTGTATGGGTCTTGAGTGGGTCTTGTATGGCTCTTGCATAGCTCTTGCATGTCTCTTGCCTGGTTCTTGTATGCCACTTGCATGCCTCTTGCATGGCTCTTGCATGACTCTTACGTACATCTTGCATGACACTTATTTTACTCATACACGGCTCTTGTATGGTTTTTGTATTATTTTACCACGACACATGCCTCGTACATGACTCGTACATGACTCGTGCATAGTTCTTGCATGGTCCTTGCATGGCTCTGGAATATGGCTCTTGCATGATTCTGACAAGAGTTTAATGTGATCCTTGTATGACATTTAAACGACTCGTGCATGACTCATGCATGACTTTTGCACATGTTGACTCTTCTGGAATCCCAGGATATACCTAAGAAAACAAACGTATGCAGAGTGAAGCAGCCCGAGTTAATGTGAATGTTAGTGCAGGAGAGATGAGGCATGATCAATTCAAATCTCAGTAGTCTTACACTTAAGTTCTTCACTGGTCTAGCTGTCCATTGTCAGGTTTAACAAATATATAATCCAAGTTCATATGAAGGCTTACATGTTGTGCATATGTCAGAGTTGGAAAAAACGCTATTTCATGTTTTGATTTTGATATTATAGTTAGATAATAAATTGAGCAATACATTAATATCACTCACTTGACATGAATATCAAGCACACATCCGGAACATCATTTTCACATACACAACAATTCAAGCAGTAGTTTGATCCTTTAGTTGCAAACCACTTGTGGAGCGGGACCTAACTGAGGAGGCAGAGTGTCCACCTATGAAGGTTTGGGTCATCCGATTGATCGTGCTCAGTGGACACATTTGCAGTTTGGGTTATTTTCCACTCCAACCAGTGGTCCACAACTGCTTCATCAAAGGCTGTGGTATGTGCTGTCCTGTTTGTGAGAAAGTGCATATAAAAGACTGCTTGCTGCTTATCAGAAAGAGTAGCATATGTGGTGGCAGCAGGTTTCCTGCAAAGAAATATGTCAGAATGATCATATGTTTGACATCCAATAGGCGATGATAAAAATCACTATGTTCTAGCGGTGTCGTTAAATGAAACAAGCTTTACTTTACTTTCAAACCACTCAACACTTACTGAGTTAGCCCAATTAAGTCCGGGCCTGAATAATTCTCAATGTCTGACGTCTCCACGGTGACGCCACCTCGCCTTCATCTCCGGAACTACCGACTCTGGCGCACTAAGGAGGAGAGCGAACCCCTCTCCGGCTACCGAGACCGCGCATGCGTACAGGAGTGGGTGTTTGGGGTTTTACATCCTAGCAACATCTGATGCATGATGTACAATGACAGGGGCCTTCAATCAGTCGGATTGCCATGCCACTCAACTGTACCAGACGGAATGGCCGAATGAGGTGCGCGTCCGTCTACCGTTTTGATGGATCGTGTGATTCGAATCAACGGGTTCAAGTCAAACCAATGACTTAACAATTAATACTTGTCGCTTCCTAGCCAGGCACTCGCCATTATTAGGATATGGCAAGCACTGGTTGGCTCAGTGTCAGAATAATGTGACTGAGTTGGATATCAGGTCATGGTGCTGAAGGCCTGGTCTCCCAGTCGGGAAGCACTATAAAGTCGCCATGGGTGTGCACTTTCACAAGTCGGTACTCGTCTTGATATGACCATAGATGTTTCCAGGAAGTAAAACTCCAACAACCAACCAATGCCACTCAACTAACCACTTCCTGTTCTATCCTTGCAATGACGAGTAGCGGACACAATGCCGATAAGCAACAAGTTGATATGTGGACCGATAGCATGATATATCATAAGGTATATCTATAGTACGATATTATATTGACCATGTGTCCTTATCTGGCACCGTGGCGCCACCTGTGAATGACAACTGATTCACTGCCTCTCCACACATAGCGAAATAGCGAATGGTAGACAGGAAGTGTAAACACTTATTTGTCTCTCATTTTTGCTTGAGTGCAAGTAAATAAGCAACATAAGGAATAATTAGTAGCATGTGGTGAATAAGGAGTAGCATTTCCCTGGATCATCAGCCCATGCCTTTTCTAATCTGTTCTTGAATGAATTTATTGACTCGGCATCAATAGCATTTTGTGGAAGACTTCCATAAATTTATGATCCTGTTTGGGAAACTGTGTTACCTTAACTTTGAAATGGCTGTGGGTTTTACTAGTTTGAGACTATGGCCCCGACTGCCTTCTCTTTTATTCAAGGTGAACAATTGGTTCATATCTATTTGATCAAAACCTTTCATAATTTTAAATAATTCAATTATGGCACTTCTTTTCCTTCTGTAGGAAAGGGTAGGAAGTTTCAAATCCCTAAGCCTTTGTTCATAGGGTAAGTCCTTTATAACTGCAACTAATTTCGTTGCATGTCTCTGAACCTTTTCGACCTCCAGAATATCTTTCCAAAAAATTGGGCTCCAAATTTGTGGACAATATTCCAAAATTGGCCTAACAAGAGACTTAAATAGAATGAGAAAATTGTTCTTGTTGAGGCGATGGAAAGTTCTTTTAATTATTCCTACTCTCTGGTTAGTATTTGAGATGATAGTCCTCATGTGTTTCTGAAAGGAGAGTTGGGAGTCGAAGGTTACGCCCAAGTCCTTTTCATAGCTGTCTTGTTGCAGGACAGTGTTCTTCATATTATAGGCATAATGAGGAATATTTTTCCCGTAATGAATAATTTTGCACTTCTTTTCATTGAAGGCCAATTGCCATTTCTCGGACCATTGTGCGAGTTTCAGAATATCCTCTTGCAAGAGATTTTTATCTCTTACATCTTTTATGGCTCGAAAGACTTTTGTGTCATCCGCAAATATCTTTAGGTTTGATGAGACACTGCCTGGCAGGTCATTTATAAATATTATAAATAATATTGGTCCTAGCACACTTCCCTGAGGTATTCCTGAGGTGACATTCTTAAAGGAAGACTTTTTATTACCTACGACTAACCTTTGCTTTCTCTCTCAGACAGGAAGTCCTGTATCCTATTCAGAAATATATCCGGATATTCCCAGAGCTTTGATGTATGGTGTTGGTTTAGTTTATTGTGGCTTTACGTCCTAGCGCCATCCAAAACTGGACGCGGTGCCCGAATCGCTAGAGCGCAACGTTCTCGCACGGAAGGTCGAGAATTTGATTCCCTGTCGAGTCAAATCAATGACTTAAAAAATAGATACTTGTCACTACCTAGCCCGGTCCGTCTTGATATTACTAGATGTTGCCAGGACGTAAAACTCCAACAACCAACCAGGGCAGGACACAACAGAGCTTATTACACGCAATAAAGGGTTTAATACTATATATATGTATAAATAAATATATATATATATATATATATATCATGTTCCCGGTTCCTTCAGCTAATTAGCCGCCTGTCCCACGAAGGACTACTTCACGCGCATGCGCACTTCACACACCTGGTGGTGTCAGGTCGAGCGTCTCAGGCTCGTTAGCAGGTTAGGTTCCGGGAGACGCGGGGGTTGGGGCGGCGGTAGGAGCGGGGAGGATGCCACTGTCATCTGTCATGCTCCATGGCGGCAAAGGCTTCGGTGTGACGGCTGGATGTGGTGATTCAAATGATAAGAGCTTCTAATATATATCTATATAGATTCAATATCTATATATACAGTGCTATGAGTTTGAACTTTTACTGTTTGAATGTAAAGAATAAGGTCTTAACGCGTCACATTTATCGATGTCTATAATAAACACATAATTCAGCCCTGATATGATCTTGGATGTAAAACACCAACAAGCAATATGCATATGCATCCATAGTATATATATATATATATGTATATACATATACAGTAAAACCTCTCTATACCGAGCCCTCCACAGATCGACCAGTGCCCTATATCGATCGCTTTATTTGGGTCCCAATAATACCATTGTAAGGATATTCTAACCCTCTAAACCGACCACCTCCATAAATGGACCACTTAGGGTCGGTCCCATGGTCGGTCGATTTAGAGAGGTTTTACTGTATATATGTACCTACATATATGTATATGGATGGATCCATATATATGCATATATGTATATATATATGTATTTACACATATATATATATACAAAATTACTAAGTGAAGCTTGTTTTATTTAACGACACCTCTAGAACACATTGATTTTCGCATCATCAGTTATTGGACGTCAAAGATATAGCCATTCTGACATATTTCGTTGGAGGAAACCAACTGCTTGCACATAGGCTAGCTACTCTTTCTGATAAGCAGTAAGGGGTCTTTTATATGCAATTTCTCACTGACAGGATATGGTTATGCGAAACTAACTGGTCGGGTCGGCTCATCGTCATCCTCTTTATCTGCCGTGCATGTTGGCATTAATAAAATATACATTGTAATGCGAAACTAACTTATGATATTGGAAAAGCCATTTCAATGGCGTCACTTTATGAACTTTCCATCCATCAACAGAACTCACTTATTGTTTACAATGCAACATTTCGTCCTTTGACCATGAAATAAAAATATTTAGGAAAAGTGTCATTACCGGCATGAAATTTGGTCTAATACACAATTTCCATGACTAGTACGACACCTGGTGATAGGCAACAACACCCATGTTGTGGGTCAACAGGATGTCAGTCACTGTGTTGTTTTACACTGACAATTGAACCTTTCAATCACTCAATCAATCAATAGGATACAGCTATAATTATCAAAAATGATTAAAAAATGGTAAGTATGTTTTCTCTATAAATCCACATTTGTGCCGAGAAGACTGTGTCAGTTGCTCAATATGAAGCCAGTGTTAACAGAGCCTCAATTGCCTCTCCACAAATGCTGTGACCCACAAGTCCAGTCTGGATTATGCTCTGCGGATGCGTCGGGGAAATCGTGTATTGGAGGTAAAAGACACAGCACTGTTCGCGGATTTACTTGTAATTACTACGTGTTAACAATCACTGCTGTCATGGCCGTATTATGAACATAATTAATTGTTAACTTGATTCCTCATCTAATGCACAGCCTCATCTTAATTCACGAAACCGGTCGTGGCGGCCCAATCGGCAGAGCGCGGGCTTCACGTGCGGAAGGTCGGGACTTCGGTTCCCAGTCGAGCCAAACCAATGACTTATATAATCGATATTTGTCCTTTCCTAGCCTGCTGCTTGGCATTAATAGGATAGGGCAGGGACTGGTTAGCTCAGTGTCAGGATAATATGACCGAGTGGGATATCAGGTAGTAGATGAGTGAAGCGCCACCTGGAGGGAAGGAGGGGAATTAGGGGAGCTGCTTAGAAGCAAGCCTCCCACTCTCCAGGCCGCACCTCAACCTCCAGTAACCCAGAATACAAAGGAGCATATCAAAAGGAGGTCACAGAAGCAGTAGTTGAGTAGCGAAACAATAATAAAAAGTAGGAGGATTACATACACGAATAACCTTTGCATAAACACTTTATACCTCACATAGAGTCGCCATGTGTGCGCACTGCCACAAGTCAGTACCTGTCCTAATATGACCTTAGATGTTACCAGCAGTGTAATGCTAGGTACACACCTACCGTTTTTCCGCACCCACCTACCGTATACGATCAAAAACTCCCCAAAAGTCGTGAGGTGTGCACTCCCCTAGCACACCTACCGATTGCGATTCACGACTTAAAACTCACTTTTAGGGCTAAAACGGCTTCCTTACGATTGCGATTCGCGATTCGAAAAATGAATCGGCCCATTTTCAGTTTTAAGGGGGTCGGGTCGGGTCGCGAGTTTTAGTGCGCGAATCGTATACGGTGGTAGGTGTGTACCTCGCATAAGACTCTAACAACCAACCAATTCATGAAATCTGTAACCAAGGGAGATTGGGGTGTGGGGGCGGAGAGGGAGAGAACATAGTATCTCACTTCTGAAATCCACATGGCAAGGAGCCGTGAAGTAACGTCAGATCTACTGTCCGCTGGTTGCTCAGAAAAGACTGAAGCTGCTACCCGGCATGCTTGCACACACCAAAGTAGGCAGCGTCCCTCCCAGCGCCATCTTTCATTACAGGCCGTTTAAAGTTACATAGTCCGATGTTTTCTGAGTTTCTGTCACTTTTTGAGATAACTATAATATGCTGGTTGCTGTTGTAATCTGCCTTACTTTAGATTGAAGTAACTTTGATTTAAAGTTACATAGTCCGATGTTTTCTGAGTTTCTGTCACTTTTTGAGATAACTATAATATGCTGGTTGCTGTTGTAATCTGCCTTACTTTAGATTGAAGTAACTTTGATTTAAAGTAACATAGTCCGATGTTTTCTGAGTTTCTGTCACTTTTTGAGATAACTATAATATGCTGGTTGCTGTTGTAATCTGCCTTACTTTAGATTGAAGTAACTTTGATTTAAAGTAACATAGTCCGATGTTTTCTGAGTTTCTGTCACTTTTTGAGATAACTATAATATGCTGGTTGCTGTTGTAATCTGCCTTACTTTAGATTGAAGTAACTTTGATTTAAAGTAACATAGTCCGATGTTTTCTGAGTTTCTGTCACTTTTTGAGATAACTATAATATGCTGGTTGCTGTTGTAATCTGCCTTACTTTAGGTTGAAGTAACTTTGATTTAAAGTTACATAGTCCGATGTTTTCTGAGTTTCTGTCACTTTTTGAGATAACTATAATATGCTGGTTGCTGTTGTAATCTGCCTTACTTTAGATTGAAGTAACTTTGATTTAAAGTTACATAGTCCGATGTTTTCTGAGTTTCTGTCACTTTTTGAGATAACTATAATATGCTGGTTGCTGTTGTAATCTGCCTTACTTTAGATTGAAGTAACTTTGATTTAAAGTTACATAGTCCGATGTTTTCTGAGTCTCTGTCACTTTTTGAGATAACTATAATATGCTGGTTGCTGTTGTAATCTGCCTTACTTTAGATTGACGTAACTTTGATTTAAAGTAACATAGTCCGATGTTTTCTGAGTTTCTGTCACTTTTTGAGATAACTATAATATGCTGGTTGCTGTTGTAATCTGCCTTACTTTAGATTGAAGTAACTTTGATTTAAAGTAACATAGTCCGATTGTTGTCTGAGTCTCTGTCACTTTTTGAAATAACTATAATATGCTGGTTGCTGTTGTAATCTGGCGCGTACGTGTGAGGCGGACTGCTGAAGGTGAGCGGTGCGCTGAGTGCCTAAAGCTACATAGCCGGCGGGGTCGAGGGTCTCTGTCACTCTTCTCGAGATCAAACGCAATGCTTCGCATTGCGACCAATCTGCCTTACTTTAGATTGACGTAACTTTGATTTAAAGTTACATAGTCCGCTGTTTTCTGAGTTTCTGTCACTTTTTGAGATAACTATAATATGCTGGTTGCTGTTGTAATCTGCCTTACTTTAGATTGACGTAACTTTGATTTAAAGTTACATAGTCCGCTGTTTTCTGAGTTTCTGTCACTTTTTGAGATAACTATAATATGCTGGTTGCTATTGTAATCTGCCTTACTTTAGATTGAAGTAACTTTGATTTAAAGTTTGTTTGTTTGTTGTTGTTTTACGTCCTGGCAACATCTATGTTGCTATTGTAATCTACCTGAAGTCATTTTGATTTAAAGTTACATAGTCCGATGGGTTTTCAGTTTCTGTAATTTATTTTAGAGAAATATATTAAGTCGATTGCTATAATTTGCCTTACTTTAGTTTGAAGTAATTTTTATATTAAATGGTTAACTTTTGAGATATTTGGAGTGCCAACATGCCAATTTAATTTTGCCAGGCATGCCAACATTGTGAGACCATAGGCTTCAGCCGTAACATGTTCTATTAACTTGACTCCATACCCCCTTCTATGTGGCAACAACTGCTTTAAAAGTGCATCTATATTTAAATTAGATATGGAGAATCAAATCAAGATAATTATTTAGGTTTTGAAGATTTAATGCTTAATCGGACTATGCAGCTTTTAAATGACTTTCGAGATATTTGGTGTGCAAACATGAACAACAAAGTTTTGGCAAGCACGTCAAAACTCGGACACCATAGGCTTTAGCAGTAACAGGTTGTGTTGAATTGACTTAGTCTTCACTTCTATGCAGCAATGAATAAGTTCACCAGTACATAGCTGTCAACCCCCAAGAATAAAAACAGTAGTCGAAGGTTGTGAAAAGCATATATTTCTCCGCGAAACCATAAATTCAACATAACTGCTAGTCCTTACAGTAATTTACGATTTCAACAATTATGTATGCGTATCCAATTCTGTATTTGCATTGTAAATGCATTGTTGCTAAGAAAAAAACCGCACTTTAATTTTAACACTTTTATTGGTACCTAAACACTATTAGGCATACAAAAATTAAGTTATATCTGTGCACAAAATAAACAAATAGTTACATTCATATTATGTCAGTGGTAAGAAATAAACAAGTTGAGAGTTCAAATACGCTGAAAACCATGTGGTTTTCTCACCTCTGGCCGTTGTTGTAATTGTATGTGTAATACTGTGGTATGTGTATGTGTAACACTGTGGTATGCAGGTATTGCAGGTATTGCAGGTATAACAATACCTCAGGGAGTTTGACGCCCTGCAGAGTTCTAAACCACTGCCTTGTGGTACAGGTTGTTGACAGAACCGAAGGGTAAGGGAGCAAACCCTAAACAGAAAACGATGTCACTGTGGCAACATTAAGGGCGGTTGATGTCTGAAACTCCCAACATCTCCCGACCAGCCACTGCAGGGACAAATAGTTTTGCACCTGTCTTGCTGTGTTCTTGCCGGTGTGAAACCTCTATTTCCTCCCCGAGAGAGTGCCTCTGGTAACTTGCAAAAGCCAGCAGCACTTCAACACTTTTGCAGGCAGCTTTCATGAAATGTACAACCGCACAAAACACTATACCGGCTCGGTCGTCACCCGGGTTACCAAGGACCGCGCTGCTCGAGCTCATCTTTCGTCGACAGCCGAAAATCAGCTAGGAGGAACACGAGGCAAGACCGACTCATGGACGCAACTCTCACAGCAGAGAGCTAAATGGAGAGCGGCAGTCAAGTAATGAAAGCAGTCTTTGTCGCATCGCGACCAACAGCATGATGATGATGATGATGTGTAAAACTGTAGTCTTTACGGCCAAAACATAGTACTTGACAGGTATGTCAGTCTGTAAGTTGCATATGTAAAATCAAATCTAGATAAGTATTTCGGTTTAGAAAATGTGATGCTTTCATCTATGCAGCTTTAATACCCCTGTCACACTACGACGTAACGAGCCAACGTGAGCCTAACGTGATGATTTTTCGTCATTACGTTGCCGTACGTTGGGTCACGTTATGATGACGTCATAATGACGTTAGAGTGACGTCGAGCTCCGTCATGTTACGTCGTATTACGTTGGCGCGCGTCGAGGTTTTGAACCTGTTCAAAACTTTCGACGTATCTCAACATGAAGCCGTTACGTTGGGATGACGTGACAATGACGTTAGGTTGACGTTCCGCGATCGTTATAGCAACGTAAATGACGTTAGAGTCACGTTATGTCACGTCAGACCGACGGCCCGGGTGGGAGCAACGTGTGGGCAGCGTTTTGCACGTTACGGTCACGTTACGGTCACGTTACGGTCACGTTACGGTCACGTTACGGTCACGTAACGGTCACGGTTACGGTCACGTTACGGTCACGTTACGGTCACGTTACGGTCATGTTACGGTCACGTTACGGTCACGTTACGGTGGCGTTACGGTCACGTTACGTCCACGTCACACCCGTTACGGCGACGTTACGCTCACGTTACACTAACGCCCGGTCACGTCGCCAATTACCCCTCCCCCTAACGTTGTCACGTTACAGCTAAGGTCACGACGTACACCCACGTTACTTTCACGTTACGCTCACGTCCACAATTTGCATATTACGCCGATAACTTCGACGTGATATCATTATTTTCACGTTGTGGTTACGCTGACGTAGTCACGTCGTAGTGTGACAGGGCCAAAGTTACACTTACAGTCACATTGAATCCACAAACCTGGAGCACTCGATGCCTCTAAGGGTTCTTGCACAATTTGTGCTATGTTTAGTTAGATTGCAGTGAAATAAAATAAAATACCACTTCCAGCTTGTAGGCCTATATGAAGAGCTCTTTTCCAAAACGCATTAAGCACCAATCCAAAAAAAAGAGTTTGGAATGCCAATGTCAAGTTTAGACATCGTCTTTTGGAAAAGTGCTCTTCACATTTATACATACAGATAACACACCACACAGCTACGTACAAGCCTATGATATGTAAATAGGAGTAGGCTAGTCTAGTAATAAGAGTAGAAAAAATAAATACATATATACCAAGAAAATTAAAAAAAACTAACATAGGCTATTAACCATACCAACCAATTATCTATCTGCTACTGAAATACAGGCAATCAAATACCTTATCAGCAGCCACTGTGTGGTAAGATAACACCAACACTACAACTGGCCAGCATTGAAAACAAGCCTGGGTACCCGGGCTTATATGCTATGGACAGTATAAATACAGCCTCTATAACAAAATATAAAAAAACATACAAGAGGACCTCTTTATATATATGAAGAGTTCTTTTCCAAAACATGATCTATGAACTTGGTATTGACATAGCAAACCCACTTTTCTTATTGGCGCTTATCACAAATAGGAAAAGAGCTCTTCGTATGTAGCAATATAGAGTGATGCAGTGTGCTTCACCCCAAACCCTGGCATCACCATGGACCCGAATAGTGGCTGGATGTATGCATCTCGGAAGTGACATAGTGCCCGCCATTGAAATTAATTCCCACTGCTGACTGAATGGATGTTAAAAGAATGCCTACAGGAGGGCGGGTTAGATATTCGGCATGGGTTTCTTGGTTTAATATTATTTAGATGCAATGCATACCATTTCTGATAAGACACTTCAGTGGGATCAGCATGCTTCTGTGAATGTCCTTCTCTTTGTTTGTCTCTCTACTAATGGGAAGCACATGTCACAGTCTTGTTCAGAGAGCAACAGCCAATCTTCTATAGCACTTCAAGGCAGATCACGTGTCGACTGTCAGCTGATCTCATGAGACCTATGCACATACATAGCCAAGCCGACAATACATCGACAGCCATTCACTGACTTAATGAAAGGTGAGCTGACAGGGCAAAGATCGAATATCATTCAGGGATTGTCGCAATTACGCCAAAGTGCTAAGAATGGAGCGTTGTCTCTGTATGGCAGCAGGTCTGTTTGATTATTCACGGGTGACATCATCCACGATAACGTTATCATAATTACTTCATGGTACGTAATGCAGATTGTGAGGCTGTTTGTCTGATAGACTGGCTGCCTATCATGCTAGTGCACGACTGTGAAAAATGCACATGTGATGTCGAGTGACTGTCCCCTCGTTGTGCTAAGTTAAAATAAAACCACCCTTCAACTCCCACATTGGTTTGGCTTCCCTTCTCCGAATCAAGCAGAAATGCACATGATTTGTTGGTTGGTTGTTGTAGTTTTACGTCCATGGATGCAACTCTCACAGCAGAGAGCTAAATGGAGAGCGGCAGTCAAGTAATGAAAGCAGTCTTTGTCACATCGCGACCGGCAGCATGATGATGATGATGACGTCCTGGCAACATCCAAGGTCATATCAGGATGGGTACTGACTTGTGACAGTGCACACTCATAGTGACTTAATAATAGTGCTGCCCCATTGGGAGACCAGGCTGCCAGCACCATGACCTGATATGCCACTCAGTCGCATTATCCTGACACTGAGCCAACCAGTCCTACAGCGCAGGTGTCTTTTGAAGTTGCACAGCAAATGGGCGCATCGTGCCTAGCCCGGATTCGGACCCCTATTTCTGCTATTCTGATGCGAGAAACCTGACAATTGCACTATATATATCTAGGATCCCTCATGCAATCACCCTACCTATGCCTACCTGTGTATGTGGTAAATCACCCTGGGGGAGGAATGCATCTCACTACACTCATCTCATCTCCCCCTGGAATTGCAAAGTGGCATACTGTTAATTAAATATATCCGCGTAGTTATATAGCGCACCTCCATTACATCCATGGAGAATGTTCAATAACATATAGTGCTCAGCATCTGCAATGTCGTGATTATAGCACTAGTGTCTTAACAGGTGTTGCAACAAAATCATGCCTAGAACGGCAAGCGAACCGACATTTCTGCCATTCAGAGGAGAAGAACCTAGCGATTAGACTAGCTAGGCTTCCTGATGTAATGACTCTACCCACAACTATCTGTCGCTGTGGTATTTCACCTATGGATGTGAGTGCATCTCATTCTGCAGGTAAATGTGTCCAGTATGCCATTGCTAATATGGCTCAGTGCTAACTCACATGCTGCATGCATATTGGACTTACAAGCAGTTTGTTAGTAATGTTACTCGACTCGATTCTTATTAACGATCTGAAAAACATCCGCAAGTGACCCCAACAAGAAATCGAAATATATTTCTTCAGAAAAAAATACTAGGTACCCTGTTCCAAACCCTCACCCCCATAGGGTAACTGGTGCACGACTAGTCGGGTGTCAACAGCTGGTGGTTAGTTAGCTGGTTAAGCCTTGGTCACACCTACCCGGATCAGGGGCCGGACGAGCCCCGGACCTTGATCCGGCGTTGTCTGTGGCGATCTGGCATGATCCGTGGCTGATCCTTGGAGATCCTTGATAATCCGTGGCTGGTCCTGCCTCATCCGGGGTCCGCTCCGGATGTTTTAAAATGTTTAAAACATCCGGGGCGATCCAGGGAATATAGCAATCCGGACTTGATCCGGCATCATCCAGCATCATCCGGGTGTAATCCGGGGGTGGTCCGGGTAGTCTGGGTGTTCTCCGGGGGGTAGTCCATGTTCCATCTGGGGCAGTGCCGGTGTTTCATAAACCGGATGAGCCACGTTTTAGCCACAGTTTCACCCAGACCATCCCCTGACTAGCCCTGACATAGCCATGGATCACTGCAGAACTGCCTGGATAAGACCCGAACAAGCCGGATGACCACAGATTAACCACGGATAGCCACGGATAGCCAAGTTTACCATGGATCAGCCCAGGATGAGCCCCACTTTTTAAATATATATATAGCAGGAGCAAGTCCGGGACTGATCTGTGACTAGTCCGTGGATACACCGAGTAGTCCGGGGGTGGTCCGGCTCTGGTCCGTGGCTATACCATGGTTTGTCCGGGTAGGTGTGACAGTGAGCCCAAAAAGGATCAAAATAGCTATTTTATCTGGGCCAGTCCGGGGTGGTCCGGGGGAGTGGTCCGGGGGTGTTGCGGCTAAAAATCCGGGCTCGTCCACGTAGGTGTGACTTGGGCTTTAGAGGCGGGCATTACCGAAACCATGTTGAGACTGGTACCATTCAATTGGTTGGTTGTTGGAGTTTTACGTCCTGGCAACATCTAAGGTCGTATCAAGATGGGTACCGACTTGTGACAGTGCGCACTTATAACAACTTTATAGTGATGTTCCACTGAGAAATCAGGCTGCTGGCACCATGGCCTGATATCCCACTCAGTCACATTATCCTGACACTGAGCCAACCAGTCCTTGCACTATCCTAATAATGTCGAGCGCCAGGCTAGGAAGCAACAAGTTTCAATTTTAAAGTCATTGGTTTGACTCGACCGGGAACCGAACTCCTGACCTTCCGCACGCGAGTTCTGCGCTCTACCGATTAGGCCACCACGCCCGGTACCATTTCCTTGGTTGTCATTCCCAACTGGGGCACATGTCCCTTTTCTTCTTCTTCCTACCCACTTCCGGTTTGTGTCCAATACCTGCCTACATGTCTTCAGCATCAGGAGTCCCTTCCTGTTCACACCGGTTTCCGGTTAGTTAGGCGCTTACATAAGCGCCACCTTGCTAGTCAGCAGTGCACTAGATGGGATGACCGAATCAGCAAAACACCCACTTTCTAGTGCGGGAACCAGACGGGATGGCCGAATGAGTTAGAGTGTCCGTCTCCCATGCTGGTAGATCGTGGGGTCATGGGTTCGAGTCCCGGTCGAGTCAAACCAATGACTTTAAAATTGATACTTGTCGCTTCCTAGCCAGGCGCTCGGCATTATTAGGATAGGGCAAGGACTGGTGTGCTCAGTGTCAGGATAATGTGACTGAGTGGGATACCAGGTAATGGTGCCGGCGGGCTGGTTTCCCAGTGGGACAGCACTATAAAGTCGCCATGAGTGTGCACCGTCACAAGTCGGTACCCGTCCTGATATGACCTTAGATGTTGCTAGGACGTCAAACAACAACAAACAAACAAAAATTCTAGTGCGGGAGGCCGTAAGGTCAACCCAAAGACATACACCCAAAGGTCAGGTCAACCCAAGGACATACAAAATTGATACTTGTCCCCACCTTGTCTGGCACTTGGCATTACTAGGACAGGGAAAGGACTGAAAGGGCCATAATCTACCGAATGACCTTACTTGAAGATGTGCTGCACCAAACTGTCAGAGCACAGAATTAGTCTTTCCAGGCCATATCGACTGCGTTAAAAATATAAGCACATTTACAGGCGGCTTTGATAGATGCACTAATGCATAGAAAAGTCAAATTGACACCTGGGAGATTAATAATCATTGCATTTCAATAACTAAGATGCACCATTTCCTCAGTTTCTGCGATTGCGCATTTTTACACACGTCAGGCAGCATTGCTTCAGATCCCAACCATAAGGAACGGCATTACGGGCAGCTCCTACCTAATTCACACAGAATCATCGGTATTGCCATAGTAAATGCTATTTAGGATATAAGCTGGGAAGCTCCTAATTCACCGAACATCATCAGTATTGCCATAGAGTGTGTTGTTTAGGAAATGAGCTGCGAGCGAGGTGGTGTTACTACTAAATCAGGATTGGTTGGTTGGTTGATGGAATTTTAGATCCTAGCAACATCTAAGGTCATATCAAGACGGGTACCGACTTCTGACAGTGCACACTCATGGCGACTTTATAGTGCTGCCCCACTGGAAAATCAGGCTGCCAGCACCATGACCCAATATCTCACTCAGTCACATTATCCTGACACTGAGCTAACCAGTCTCAGTCTGATATCCCATGATCCCTGCTCCCGGGGTGTTTACTTATACTTGTCACATGCATGATTATACAAGAAACATCTCGTTTATTAACACTCTAAAGAAATGAAGGGCGAAGCAATTCATCAGGTGAACTTACTGAAACTAGTCTGTTGAATTGTTACTAACAAAGTACCACGAGGCTATTGATCTCCAGGGATGCATTCTGGGAAATGAGAGTTTGGGAACAGAGGAAGTTCACAATAATCATAGCACATGCCAAGAGTCCAGCAGTGTCTCAAACAGCATTGATTCGCTGTGGAATTGAAAACAATCCAATTGCTGAACATACTACCAACTGCGTTAACCCTCTGTCGTAGCACCAACAACCACGACAACGCAAGTGACGGGATGGCCGAATGAGTTGAGCGTCCATCTCCCATTTTAGTAGATCGGGGAATTGGAACACTGGTCGAGTCAAAAACAAGCACAATACAACTACAATAAGCACACTACTCACATCCACTACAACATGCACAATACTCACACAAACTAAAACAAGCACAATACAACTAAAATAAATACAATACTCACAGCAACTACAACACACAAAATATTCACACCAACTAAAACAAGCACAATACAACTACAACAAGTACACTACTCACAACAACTACAACATGCACAATACTCACACCAACTAAAAGAAGCACAATACAACTAGAGTAAGCACACTACTAACAGCAACTACAACATGCACAATACTCACACCAACAAAAACAAGTACACTACAACTACAATAAGGACACTACTCACAGCCACTGCAACATGCACAATACTCACACCAACTAAAAGAAGCACAATACAACTAAAATAAATACACTACTCACAGCAACTACAACACACACAATACTCACACCAACTAAAACAAGCACACTACAACTACAATAAGTACACTACTCACAGCAACTACAACAAGCACAACACTCACAACAACTAATACAAGCACAATACAACTACAATAAGCACACTACTCACAGCAACTACAACAAGTACAACACTCACAGCAACTAATACAAGCATAAAACAACTAAAATAAATACACTACGCACAGCAACTACAACGTGCACAATACTCACACCAACTAAAACAAGCACAATAAAACTACAATAAGTACAATACTCACAGCAACTACAACAAGCACAATACTCATACCAACTAATACAAGCAGAATACAACTACAATAAGTTCACTACTGACAGCAACTACAACATGCACAATACTCACACCAACTAAAACAAGCACACTACAACTACAATAAGAACACTACTCACATCAACTACAACATGCACAATACTCACACCAACTAAAACAAGCACAATACAACTACAATAAGTACAATACTCACAGCAACTACAACAAGCCCAACACTCACAGCAACTAATACAAGCACACTACAACTACAATAAGTACAATACTCACAGCAACTACAACAAGCACAATACTCACACCAACTAAAACAAGCACAATACAACTAAAATAAATACACTACTCACAACAACTACAACATGCACAATACTCACACCAACTAAACAAGCACAATACAACTAACATAAATACACTACTTGCAGCAACTACAACATGAACAATACTCACACCAACTAAAACAAGCACAATACAACTAGAAAAGTACACTACTCACAGGAACTACAACAAAAACAATACTCACACCAACTAATACAAGCACAATACAACCAGAGTAAGCACACTACTGACAACAACTACAACATGCACAATACTCACATCAACTAATACAAGCACAATACAACTACAATAAGTACACTACTCACAGCAACTACAACAAGCACAATACTCACACCAACTAAAACAAGCACAATACAACTAACATAAATACACTACTTACAGCAACTACACCACACACAATACTCACACTAACTAAAACAAGCACAATACAACTAGAGTAAGCACACTACTAACAACTACTACAACAAGCACAATACTCACACAAACTAAAAGAAGCACAATACAACTACAATAAGCACACTACTTACAGCAACTACAACAAGTACAATACTCACAACAACTAAAACAAGCACAATACAACTAGAACAAGTACACTACTCCAAGCAAGTACAAGTACAATACTCACATCAACTAATAAAAGCACAACTAATAAAAGCACAATACAACTACAATAAGTACAATACTTACAGCAACTACAACAAGTACAATACTCACAAGAACTAAAACAAGCACAATACAACTACAACAAGTACACTACTTACAGCAACTACAACAAGTACAATATTCACACCCACAAAAATAAGCACAATACAACTACAATAAATACACTACTCACAGCAACTACAACACACACAATACTCACACCATCAAAACAAGCCCAATAAAACTACAACAAGTACACTACTCACAGCAACTACAACACGCACAATACTCACACCAACAAAAATAAGCACAATACACCTACAACAAGTGCACTACTCATAACAACTAAAACAAGCACAATACAACTAGAACAAGTACACTACTCCCAGCAACTATAACAAGTATAATACTCACAACAACTAAAACAAGCACAATACAACTACAAAAGGTACATTACTCCCACAACTACAACAAGTACAATACTCACAGCAACTAAAACAAGCACAATACAACTACAACAAACACACACCAACTACAACAAGCACAATACTGACACCAACACAACAGCACAATACTCACTGTAACTACAACAGGCATAATTCTATGACAACAAGCACAATACTCACATCAACCACAACAAACCTAATACAACTGCAACAAGTACAATACTCATAGCAATTACAACAATCACCTGACTACAACAAACACTATATTTACAGGGACTATAACAAACAACCATAAAACTACAGGAGCTGTAGGAACTACAGAATCCGTAGTAACCACAAAAACATTCACAGAAGGTGTAGAAACTACAAAAATTGTAACAACCCCAGAAGGTTAGCAATTACAGAAACTGTACCAACCACAGAAGGTGTAGCAACTACAGACATTGTAACAACCACAGAAGGTGTAGCAACTACTTAAATTGTAACAACCACAGAAGGTGTAGGAACTACAGAAATTGCAACATCCACAGGAGGTCTAGCAACTACAGAAACTGTAACAAAACAACCATAGAAGGTGTAGCAACTACAGAAATTGTAACAACCTCAGAAGGTGTAGCCACTACAGAAATTGTAGCAATCACAGAAGGTGTAGCAAATACAGAAACTAACAACCACAGAAGGTGTAGCAACTACAGAAACTGTAACAACCACAGAAGGTGTAGCAACTACAGAAACTGTAACAACCACAGTAGTTGTAGCAACTACAGAAACTGTAACAACCACAGAAGGTGTAGCAACTACATAAACTGTAACAACCACAGAAGGTGTAGCAACTACAGAAACTGTAACAACCACAGAAGTTGTAGCAACAACAGAAACTGTAACAACCACAGAAGGTGTAGCAACTACAGAAACTGTAACAACCACAGAAGGTGTAGCAACTACAGAAACTGTAACAACCACAGAAAGTGTAGCAACTACAGAAACTGTAACAACCACAGAAGTTGTAGCAACTACAGAAACTGTAACAACAACAGAAGGTGTAGCAACTACAGAAACTGTAACAACCAAAGAAGGTGTAGCAACTACAGAAACTGTAACAACCACAGAAGGTGTAGCAACTACAGAAACTGTATCAACCACATAAGGTGTAGCAACTACATAAACTGTAACAACCAAAGAAGGTCTAGCAACTACAGAAACTGTAACAACCACAGAAGGTCTAGCAACTACAGAAACTGTAACAACCACAGAAAGGATAGCACCCACATCAACTAACAAAACCTTAACCACAGATCTGCCAACGATTGCTGTTTTTGTTATTTGAGTCAAGTCCCGGACGTGGAGCATTTATCTTTTTACCTCCGTTTGTTGCTTTTTAAAATCTCAATAAATTGTTTGATGGTAATTATCGCGCTCTCCATTGGATTCACCGTGGAGAATGCGAGCACTCTATTAGCATTATTTTATCATATTTTCCAGTGATGTCTTACCAGCTTCCAATAAAATTGGTTACAACCCGGTTATCAAAAGCATTGCATCCATTTACTTATAAGAATCTACAGCTATTCTGCAGACCTTTAATTTTCTACTACGTGCATTATATATTAGTGGAGATAATTATGGTGTAATATAGTTGTTGATTTATATTCATACAATACACCTATATCCACATTCTTTCTGCATAATTCTGAATGCAAATCCAGTTGTACATTCTCAAAAAATGATGATAAGGTGTGAAGTATTGGTATAATAGGTGTGTAATATGAAAAATACATGATTCTATGTACGCATAGACATCCGTTATAGTCATTCGATGTGGAGCCATTTCAAATGGGCTAACACCATGAACTGATATGTCACTGAGACACATTGCTGAGCATTCCTTTCCCTATCCTAGTAATGCTGTACACCAAGCTAGGTAGCGACAAGCATCGCACACACATATATCTTCGGGGTGGCTCAACCAAACCCTTCAACCGTTGAAATAGGGAGAATAAAATGTTTCTGTGTCTGACGAAGGATTAGTGCAAGCATTTATGTGGCCAATAAAACATGTGCTGCTTCCTAACCGGAGGCAATGCTTGGACTCTGCTGAAACACAAACAAAGGCAAGGTGAAACTCTAGGTGAGCTCTGGTGGCATATGTATGTCGTTGATAAGGCTTTCGCCATTACATGAATATGCACAATTATGTTAGTGGCGCAATGACAACTAACTAACAAACTAACTAGTCCCACAATGAAAACTAACTAAAGCAATCACCAGGAACCAACCAATAGTGGCACAATGACAACTAACTAACAAACTAAGTAGTCCCACAATGAAAACTAACTAACACAATCACCACTAACTAACCAATAGTGGCACAATGACAACTAACTAACTATTACTGGCACAATCAACACTAACTCACTATTTGTTGCACAATCACCACTAACTGACCATTAGTTGCACAATCACCACTAACTAACTATGACTGGCACAATCACCACTAACTCACTATTAGTGGCACAAACAGCACTAACTCACTATTTGTGGCACAATCAACACTAACTCACTATTTGTTGCACAATCACCAGTAACTGACGATTAGTGGCACAATCACCACTAACTGATCATTAGTTGCACAATCACCACTAACTAACTATTACTGGCACAATCACCATTAACTCACTATTTGTGGCCCAATCACCACTAACTCACTATTTGTGGCACAATCACAACTAACTAACCCTTCATTCCACAATCACCGCTAAGTAACTATTACTGGCATAATCATCACTAACTCACTATTTGTGGCACAATCACCACTAACTAACTATTAGTGGCACAATCACCACTAACTGACGATTAGTTGCACAATCGCCAGTAACTAACTATTACTGGCACAATCACCACTAACGCACTATTTGTGGCACAATCAACACTAACTCACTAGTTGTTGCACAATCTCCACTACCTGACCAGTAGTTGCACAATCACCACTAACTCACTAATAGTGGCACAATCACAACTAACTCACAATTTGTGGCACAATCAACACTAACTCACTATTTGTTGCACAATCACCACTAACTGACCATTGGTTGCACAATCACTGCTAACTAACTATTAGTGGCACAATCACAACTAACTCACAAGTTGTGGCACAATCAACACTAACTCACTATTTGTTGCACAATCAACACTAACTAACTATTTGTGGCACAATCACCACTAACTCACTATTTGTGGCACAATCACCACTAACCAACCCTTAGTTGCACAATCACCGCTAACTAAAACTATTACTGGCACAATCACTACTAACTCACTATTTGTGGCACAATCACCACTAACTAACTATTAGTGGCACAATCACCACTAACTCACTATTTGTGGCACAATCACCACTACCTCACTATTTGTGGCACAATCACCACTAACCAACCCTTAGTTGCACAATCATCACTAACTAACTATTACTGGCACAATCACCACTAACTCACTATTAGTGGCACAATCACCACTAACTCACTATTTGTGGCACAATCACCACTAACTAACTATTAGTGGCACAATCACCACTAGCTAACTATTATTGGTGGCACAATCACCACAACTAACTAATACTGGCAAATCACCATTATGTTATCATCCATTCCACCTCCCAAAAACAAAACCCTAAACAAATCACCACAAAACTCCCCCATAAAAAAGTAAGAAAGAACAAAAGAAGCATATGATTCAAATGGACCATGCTCATTTAGCCGTAACCATGGTGACTATACTGCAATGACAACAATCCTATTGAAGGTGAATCGCGAGCAATATATGAAAACATTGTCCAGCCCAAACCCGCTCTTCACCCCACCACCCTCGCACATGTCCTCAACACATATCCACTTCCAGGGCTTTGGTTTAGTAAAAGCGAGTGGCTTGAGCAGCTCGCGGGCACTACACTGTGACCTGCATATAGTGCAGGCGGCCGTCACCAGGGGGAGAACTGCTTATAGTAGGCACGGGCGCCACCAGTGGGAGGCTGACTGCAGGGCGGGAGCCACTCCTAGTGCGGGCCACCACCACTAGGAGGAGACCGTAGGATGGATGCTGTTCATAGTACACGCAACCGTAACCAGAGATGGGGGGAGGCCACACGTTGTGATCTGCTCATAGTGCAGAATACCACCATTAGGGCACACCGACCCCTGCATTCGAGCTGCTCACATTGCTTGTGGGTGTCATTAGAGATAGCACAGGAGAGGAGCTGCTCATAGCGCGCGCGACCACCACCAGGGGGACACCGACTGATGTGTCCGAGCTGCTTATAGTGCGCGCGGCCACCACCAAGGTGACATCGACCACGGTGCCTGAGCTGCTCATACTGCAGCTGGCCACCACTAGGGGGACACCGACCACTGTGCCTGAGCTGCTCATACTATGCGTCATAGTCATGCGGTCACCACCAGGCGGACACTGACCACTGTGCCCGAGCTGCTCATAGTGCGCACGGCCACCACCAGGGGGACACCGACTGTGGTGCCAGCGCTGCTCATAGTGTATGCAACCACCACAAGGAGGACACCGACCACTGTGCCTGAGCTGCTCATAATGCGCGTGCCCGCCACCAGAGGGAGACCGATCACTGGATGCCCACAGGGAGGAAATGAGAACTCCCGCCAGTGGGATCCACGGCCGAGGTATTGTTTGGGTTGAAGTCTCGGGGAGGCAGGTGACTGATGTAGAGTAGAACCAAGGAGGCGTCATCGTCACCATGGTAACTGAGATCTAGAGAGGAGCATCAATTAAAGGAAGCTCTGTTGTGAAGAAGTCAACGCATGTTTATAACAGAGTATCAAAACAGATGTCTTCAGGACCACGTCATGCGGTAAGCAAACGATCACGGTGCACTTGCTTTGTCTTTGTCGTCAGTGTTTTTGTTGAGTGCGATCTATGGAAGCAGTGATCTAAGAAACACCAAAACACTAAAAGAATACCAAAAGAAAATTATGAAAGGCTGGAAATGAGATATAGTACTGAAACGAATTATTTACTAAGCAATATATGTACAAATGTTAACTTTGTACAAAAATATACTCGAAAACCAAAGAAATTGGAAAAGGAAATCAATCCATATGGATTATGACAACTACTGCACAGTGGCGAAAACAAGTGTGTGCACTTAACAGTTATGAACAGAATAAACAAACAATCACAAAACAAAAAAAATGTAAGTGTTGGTGAAAGTCACTTCTGACAACACAAAGTGAATAACTGACTCGCAGCAAATTTCCCACACTTATCTGCCTATGAGGGACTGCCCGCTTCTTCGCGGATGTCAGCGACAACGCCGCCATCTTTCATACCTATATAAGGAAAGACTCTTCAGCATAGAACCGATACATTGCAAGACCGAGCATAGAACAATAGCCGCAGACAGTGAAACCATGATGATTGAAGGTATAACATTATCGTAGAATTCAGGGCTTCCTCAATTAGTTGTCAATTTAATTAGAGCTCCAAATCTAGGACAAGTCACAGTGGAAATGTCTGTATATATCTAGATCACTGCTTTAATTGTGCTGTCAGACTTTGAAATTGATACCTGTCACTACCTAGACACTCGGCATTACTAGGCTAGGGAAAGGAGTAGTGAAATATCCCCTGCTTAAAGCTGCATCGTCTGATGAAATATCAAATTTTCAAAACCAAACCAATTATCTAGATTCTATTTTACATATCTAACTTAGATACTGATGCACTTATTAAGCATTTGTTTCTGCATAGAAGGCAATACTGAGTCAATTTAACTGAACCTGTTACTGCAGAAGTCTATGGTGTCAGAGTTTTGGCAAGCTTGCCAAAATTGATTTTCCATGTTTGCACTCAAAACATCTAAAAAGTTTACCATTTAAATTAAAGGTAACTTTGAACTAATGTAAAGTATACACTAGTGATCGATCTAATATATTTATCTCAGAAAAAATATGGAAATTCAAAACCATCGGACTATGCAACTTTAATCAACTAATGTAGCAACCACACAAGATCTTGTATATATATTGTTTTACTCACTTTGTATTCTACTGAGATATACTATTGAATTTTAGATATATTTTTTATAAGTTTCTTACGGCGAGATAAATGACACGTTTTGCGAAAATAGAAAAACAATGGAACTATGATGTGCTATTTATTGCTGATCGTTGGCTATTCGCTACTCTTTATTTAAATGATTTATTTACGCTTGATACTGGGCACTGGTTCAAGTCATTTACATAACCTTTTTAATCTAAATTTTGTCGCCGTGAATATGGCCTGTGCTGCCGACATGGCGTAAAACAACCAACAATCAATCGATCAACCTAAATTTTGGAATTTCCTTGAAAGATAAAAACATTGGTGAATTCGTAGGGGTATTACTGAATACCAGGGCATTGTGGGTAGGTGCTTGTTAGACTTGAGTATATACCTATTTCAATGTTTGTAAACATTGTGTATGAGCGCGCAGCTCGGCTGCAGAACGAATGCACACTGCCACTGAGTTTGCCAGTATGTGCAGTGCAAAACGTTTATTTTATTAAAAATTAATAGAAATGCACAACACTAACCGTATACATTTAATATAATCTATTCGTGGAATATGTTTTCTATATGTGTACCCGGCAGTTTGTTTCTAAGTGGTGTAGTTTTAGAGATATTTCACTTTTTCTGTATGAAGATTGCTCACGGCCATTGACAATGCACTGGCACTGACACTCAGAATATCCCAACTTTCTCTATTATCTCTGTTTTTAATACTTTCAGCGTAAATTGCTCTTAGGTTACATTAAATACTTCAGATCTTCCTCTTCAATCGCACATTAAGATAGTTTTAATCGATCCAATGAAAGCTTTTAAATTTATTTTACAAAAATAAATGCTCCACATAGACATAGCATTGCCGTATTTTACCCTTCACGGCCAGTTTGCCGGTACGCGCAGTGCAAAACATCGATTTTATTCAAAATTTATAGAAATCCAGAACCCTAACCGTATCAATTTAATATAATCTTTTTGGTAAAGATGTTTTCTATCTGTATTCCAATCAGTTTGTTTCTAGGTGTTGTGGTTTTAGAGATATTTAACTTTTTCTGTATGAAGATTGCTCACTGCCATTGACAATGCATTGAGTTTGCCGGTACGCGTAGTGCAAAACGTCGATTTTATTCAAAATTTATAGAAATCCAGAACCCTAACCATATCAATTTAATATAATCTTTTTGGTAAACATGTTTTCTATCTGTATTCCACTCAGTTTGTTTCTAGGTGTTGTGGTTTTAAAGATATTTAACTTTTTCTGTATGAAGATTTCCCATAGCCATTGAGTTTGCAGTGTGACCGGATGTTGTCCTGCAGCCAAGCAGCGCGGGCACTGACCTAAATAGCCATGCTGACGTCATATGAAATTGGTCAATTGTGGCAGTGGTCGGTCAGGAATTGGAGGTGGGTGATGAGCGGGTGAGGAAAGGGTGAGGTGTAGGTGGGTAGAGGAGTGGGTAGTGAAGAGTGTAGGAGTGGTGAGTGGTGAGTGGTGAGTGTGAGAAGTGGAGAGTGGTAAGTGGCGAGTGGGGAGTGAGGAGGGTAGGAGTGGTAGGTGGTGAGTGGTGAGTGGTGAGTATGTGAAGTGGACAGTGGTAAGTGGTGAGTGGGGAGTGAGGAGGGTAGCAGTGGTGAGTGGTGAGTGGTGGGTGGTGGGTGGTGAGTGGTGGGTATGTGAAGTGGAGAGTGGTAAGTGGTGAGTGCGGAGTGAGGAGGGTAGCAGTGGTGAGTGGTGAGTGGTGAGTAATGAGTATGAGTGATGAGAGGTGAGTAGTGAGTATGTGAAGTGAAGAGTGGTAAGTGGTGAGTGGGGTGTGAGGAGGGTAGGAGTGGTAGGTGGTGAGTGGTGAGTGGTGAGTATGTGAAGTGGACAGTGGTAAGTGGTGAGTGGGGAGTGAGGAGGGTAGCAGTGGTGAGTGGTGCGTGGTGAATGGTGAGTAGTGAGTGGTGGGTATGTGAAGTGGAGAGTGGTAAGTGGTGAGTGGTGAGTATGTGAAGTGGACAGTGGTAAGTGGTGAGTGGGGAGTGAGGAGGGTGCAGTGGTGAGTGGTGGGTGGTGAGTGGTGAGTAGTGAGTGGTGAGTATGTGAAGTGGAGAGTGGTGAGTGGTGAGTGCGGAGTGAGGAGGGTAGCAGTGGTGAGTGGTGAGTGGTGAGTAATGAGTATGAGTGATGAGTGGTGAGTAGTGAGTATGTGAAGTGAAGAGTGGTAAGTAGGGAGTGAGGAGGGTAGGAGTGGTGAGTGGTGGGTGGTGAGTGGTGAGTAGTGAGTGGTGAGTATGTGACGTGAAGAGTGGCAAGTGGTGAGTGGGGAGGGAGGAGGGTAGCAGTGGTGAGTGGTGAGTGGAGAGTGGTAAGTGGTGAGTGGGGAGTGAGGAGGGTAGCAGTGGTGAGTGGTGAGTGGTGGGTGGTGAGTGGTGAGTGGTGAGTATGGGAAGTGGAGAGTGGTAAGTGGTGAGAGGAGGGCAGGAGTGGTGAGTAGTGGGTGGTGAGTGGTGAATGGTGAGTGGTCAGTGGTGAGTATGTGAAGTGGGGAGTGGTAAGTGGTGAGAGGAGGGCAGGAGTGGTGAGTAGTGGGTGGTGAGTGGTAAGTGGTCAGTGGTGAGTATGTGAAGTGGGGAGTGGTAAGTGGTGAGTGGGAAGTGAGGAGGGTAGCAGTGGTGAGTGGTGGGTGGTGAGTGGTGAGTGATTAGTGGAGAATGAGGAGGGTAGCAGTGGTGGGTGGTGGGTGGTGAGTGGTGGGTGGTGAGTGGTGAGTGGTGAGTGGGGAGTGAGGAGGGTAGCAGTGGTGGGTGGTGGGTGGTGAGTGGTGAGTGGTGAGTGGTGAGTGGTGAGTGATTAGTGGGGAATGAGGAGGGTAGGATTGACTTCTGTCGGTGGTGGAGGTGGGGAGAGCGGGTTATAGAATGGCGAGCATGGGAAGCTGCGAGTGAGGGATCGGGAGTGGGGAGTGGGGGATGCGGATCATAGAGTGGGTAGGGGCGACTCGGGAGTGGGGACTGGGGAGTGGGGATTACGCTATAGAGTGTGGAGTGTGCGAAGTGGGGAGTGGGGAGTGGGGGAGCAGGGAGTCCGGATCGGAGTGGGTAGTGGGGAGTAGGGAATGGGGAGTGCGGAATTGGGAGTGGGGAGTGGGGGGTCGAGAATGGGGTTGGGGATTAATATAGTGGGGAGGGGAGAATGGGGAGTAGGGAGTGGGGAATTGAGAGTGGGGAGTGGGGATTATGGAGTGGGGAGTGTGCGAGATGGGGAGTGGGGTGATGGGTTAGTGGGGAGTGGGGAATAGGAAACAGTCGGGTGGTGTGTGTGTGGACTGGAGCTTATAGAGCGGGACGTGGGGGAGGAGGGCTGGTCCCGGTGTTAATGTGAGAAGTGTGCACTCACCCACACGAGTGCTCGGCTTAATCACGTATCTCACACGTCATCTTAAACGAACCTAAGAAACTGGACTCTAAACACATCCGGAAACTGTCCGGAAACAAGCATGGAAGGTAGTGCAGTTCACAATGTTAAGGCCGCCACAAGCAACGCGAGAATATATCCTGAATTTTGATTGGAAACGATTTGGAGAATCATGCATTAGATTTAGATGAGCAGCATTGTAACACTTTCACCGGCTGATTTACATATTTACAATGTAATGTAAACGGCCGGAAGACCAGTGCCTCGGCGCTGATAAAATGTATATTCTGATGAACTGTTTTACACAAAAACAAAAAGGAAGCCGTTGGCAATGAGTGGCAGCTAGTTGAGTGTGCAAAAGGAGGGTAGGTGGATGGTAAATGTATGCGCTGTGGGGTAAAGGTGCTTCTGCCTGGCTGGAGGACGCAACTCAGAAGAGGACATTATATGACACATGATTACTTCACCTTGGGCACCAGACCGGGTGGCCGAATGAGTTGAGTGTCCGTCCCCTGTTTTGGGAGATCGTAGGATGCGAACCCATGACATCATGGGTTCGAACCCTGGTCGATTCAAACCAATGACTTAAAAATGTATACTTGTCCCTTCCTAGCCAGGCGCTCGGCATTACTAGAAAAGGGCAAGGACTGGTTCGCTCAGTGCCAGGATAATGTGACTGAGTGGGATGTCAGGTCATGGGGCTGGCAGCCTGATTTCCCAGTGGGGCAGCACTATATTTTTTTTAACTTTAAAGTGTATTTTATTCATCGAATAATATCTCTTGTCAGCGCCAGAGCACTGGTCTTCTGGCCGTACAGTACCATTCCTTAATACATAACTGAAACTACTATCAACTGCATCCAAATCCTGTTTGATACTAAAAGTATTATACATTTTATAAATGAAGTATCAGCTGTAGTAGTAACTGTGTACAATTCCAGTCCAATACAAATATGACACATTCAGTGAATATGTATTGCATGGTTCTAGAATTGTCTTTTTCCTTCCTTCCTTTTTTGAAAAGAAATATATCAACAATATATATACCTATTTTCAAATACCTACACAGTATATATGCAAATCAGTGGATCTAATCACAATTAATATTAGGTACTCCAAAGTCGGCGTATACAGTGCCCGCAGCGCGAAATTTGACCTATTTTAACCGTTTTAAAAAGGCTTGAATCTCCACTAATTCTGCTTGGTTTGAAATAAAGATTATATCAAATTAAAGCTTGTTCTTTTGCCTTTTAGGATGTCTGATTTTTAATCATCATTATGAAATAAATCACAGTCAATGGACACTTGTTGGCGGGTACCATCGGCAGCTCTGAGCATGCTCGCCGATTTTGTTTTCATCCAGTCTGAGCTACTCCCTTCCCTAAACTTGATGGCTTGGTGAGTACATTGACCTGAGCTAAAAATAACCACCAATAAAAGATAGAGAAGAATCTAGGCTTCATTAGCATATCAAGCATGAGTGTTTCTGAGTGGGAAATTTGATTGAACTGAAGGAGTGAAAACATTAAGACATTAATCCTCCTTGAAAATTGATCAGGATCGTTTTGAAAATTATATCATCAGAAAGCTTAAGTCTTCCTCTACCTAACCAGAACAATATTTGGTTGAGATTTATATCATGCGCATCAAGGTTGGTCTGAGAAGTGACTGCTGCAAGAATTTGGCTATTGTCAGCTCGCGATGCTTAGAAGTGAATGTTGTCTTTCTTTCTCTGATCAGTTAGAAAATGATGTCATCATGTAGAGCTTTTAATTCTGGTTATTTTGGTATAAAGAGTGCAGTGATCGGACAATTAGAATGGGAGTTATGCTATTTTTCTTAATTTTATTGTCAGCTCGCGATGCCTAAAATTGAATGTTGTCTTTCTTTCTCTGATCAGTTAGAAAATTATGTCATCATGTAGAGCTTTTGATTCTGGTTATTTTGGTATAAAGATTGCTGTGATAGGCCAATTAGAACAGGAGTTATGCTATTTTTCTATATTTTACTGAATTTATTATTGGTGGTTGCTGGAAATTAAGGAATTTAGCAAGTTTGACATGAAATTTCAGAAAGAATACTAACAGTGATGGTCTGTAAAAAAATGAGCTTCTTATTTGTACTATAGAGAATGAGATTCTTTAATATTGGACAGATCATATGCAAAATAGCTTCCAGGTGGGACCCTAAAATCCAAGATTTGGCTAATTTGGAAATGTGCACAAATCCAGACAAAAAAATCAATCTTTAAACACTCATAACTTTGCAGCTATTCAATCGATCTAAATGATTTTTATATCATTGAGATCCAATTTAAAAGATCCATACAGATATATAAGATGTAATACTGACCTGTTGAAAATAGAAATCACTTTGAAGTACCTATTAATATGCTGGTATCTAGCAAATACCTACACTGATTTGCCCATAAATGTAAGTCATTATATACTGAAGGATATGGTATGATGGTGACAGGAACACTGGATGTCAATGTGTATGATGTTAATTTTTACAATATTGTTTGAGTCATTTAATTAGTAATTGTTAGTTCTTTGTATTGTTTGATTTGATGAATGGAATGGAGATCTGAGATTAAGTCGCCATGAGTGCGCACTGTCACAAGTCGGTACCCGTCCTGATATGACCTTAGATGTTGCTCGGACGTAAAACAACAACAACCGAACAAAACTTCACCTTGGCAAGTGTTGATACTTACCTTACCTGACAGAATGCTATCTATATATGATGTGATCTTGTGCACACTGGATATCAGGGTCATTGAATGCCAACTTCTCGGACTGGTCGCAGTAGACGAATCCGTCGAGTGTTAGCTTTTCATGTAGGAAACCTTGGACTCGGTCCCAAACCGAGTGAAACTCACAACTTACACAGTTGATACTTGTCGCTACCTAGCCTGCCGCTCAGCACTACTAGAATATGACAAGGACTGGTTGGCGTAGTGTCAGGGTAATGTTCATCATCATCATCATGCTGTCGATCGCGATGCAACAAAGACTGCTTTCATTACTTGACTGCCGCTCTCCATTTAGCTCTCTGCTGTGAGAGGTGCGTCCATGAGTCAGCATTAATGTCTCTCAGCTTCAGGTTTACATTTCATGAAAGCTGCCTGCAAAAGTGTTGAAGTGCTGCTGGCTTTTGCAAGTTACCAGCGGCACTCTCTCGGGGAGCAAATAGAGGTTTCACACCGGCAAGAACATGTCAAGACAGGCGCAAAACTATTTGTCCCTGCAGTGGATGGTCGGGAGATGTTGGGAGTTCCATACATCAACCGCCCTTAATGCTGCCACAGTGACATGGTTTTCTGTTTAGGGTTTGCTCCCTTAGCCTTCGGTTCTGTCAAGAACCTGTACCGCAGTGGTTTACAACTCTGCAAGGCAGGGGCGTCAAACTCCCTGAGGTATTGCTATACCTGCAATACCTGCATACCAGGGTAATGTTACTGAGTGAGATATCTGGTTATGGTGTTGGCAGCATGGTTTTGGGGCAACACTATTAAATTGATACCAGTGTGTACTGTTTCAAATCCATAGGTCTCCTGAGATCACCTTAGGTGTTGCTGGGACATAAAACACCAACAAACTGGATATTTAATTCACAGTGGCTTATAATAGTTAGTAAGTGCGCTCTATTAAGCCTACATTATCACTTAGCATCAAAATCATTACCATTTTTAAGCAGCCTCGTAAATTTCGACGGGACGCGGTCGCCTAATCAGTAGAGCGCAGGCGGCCATTGCGGAATATCAGGAGTTCGATTCCCGGCCGAGTCAAACCAATGACGTACAAAATTGGTACTTGTCACTGGATAGCCTGGTGGTTGGCATTACTAGGATAAGGCAAGGACTGGTTAACTCAGTACGGTGTGTATCAGGATAATGAGACCAAGTGGGATATCAGGTCATGGTGCCGGCGGCCTGATTGCTCATGGGGGTGGGGGGGGGGGGGGCGGCAGTATAAAGTCGCCACAAGTGCGCACTGCCTCAAGTCTTGATTGACCATAGATATTGCCAGGACGCAACAAACTAAGTTGGCAAACTACATAATAACACAAAGTAGTCCCATTGTGAATGGGACGCCGGGGGCTCGTCAGTTGAGGTGTCAGTTTATCAGTGCCGCCAGGGGGCTATACTGTAGTGTATATCGCGGAGTGTGTTACTGCAGGAGATTAGGTGGTGGTACGGTTCCTGGTAATTCCATCTCCCCGTGGCTTCCTCCTAATTGAGAGTTTCTCCCCGATCTATTGTGTGTGGTGCACATTGCAAATTGGTCATTATTTAAGCCCGGTAAGTGGAGCGCATAGTGTCAAAAACCAACGCCAGAGAGCGTGTGGGTACAATACATGTGTCCCAATCGGTAGAGCGCAGGATTCCCGCGCGGAAGGTCGGGAGTTCGAAATCCCAGCCGAGGGAAATCGATGACTTACAAAATTGATGCTCGTGGGTTAAAGAATTTAACAGTAATCACTGCAAGTACATTACACAATGAAATTGTACTAACAAATATGCTTCCTATATGTATTACTCAAAAGCATTTGTCAGGGTCTGTTCCTGTCTCAGCGAGCTATAGTTAAACTATGACTATTAATATTAGGGTCAGCCGTTATGATGGTCCTGTCCTGCTAGAGCTGCATGAACATGAAACCTTCACCGAGATAAACCAGACTTCCTGACTGCACCTGCACACATGTCCAACATGCCAGTGCACATTCCGAGCACAACTTGCAGTCTTTTCTGAAATACTACTGAAACGGCTTCGGTGGTTCAGAGGTCAATAAATAGGGGTTATTACACTTGGGTCACTTAATTACGTAGGAACTGACCCTTTCATGGACGTTATTCTTAGTATCACATGAATATTCTTGGCCGTTCTAAGCGCAATATAGTTGCTACTGTAGTAGTATGCACTGACCTCTCAGTGAAGGAGCCAGATAAACAGGAGGCGTGGAGAGGATGACTGCATCAGTGAACCTAGGTAGGGTAATAGTTAGCACACTAGTCCCGGAATAGCAAGAAGTGTCGGTTCGAAATCTGAAGAGTTCAGGCGGAAAATCCTGTAAACGCCAATCCAAAAATTGAGATAAACATTGGAATCATTCCTTCAAAAAGTTGTTTTTTATATTCCTACTTTTTATATTTCTACTTTTTTGTCCATTGCTCCGTAACCATGCGATCATAAGAAATGGAATTAGTGACAATAACAATTATTTTCAAGTAAAGATTTGCTATTTAAACTACATTTTTAATTGGCATTCATGGGGATTTGCGCCTGAACTCATTCTAAAATAGGAATATTCGGATTAGACATATGTTGGAACGTTGAATAACCACGTGATGTGACCTTGGAGTTTTATGCAATTACAACAGATTAAGACGGACCTCGATCCAGAATTCAGCTGCTAGTAGTGTCATTGGCAATTAACTCCACAAATGTTCTTAGAAGTACAGTTTTATTAGAAAAACACCTAGAAGGGACTAGTTATTTACATTGAATAAAAAAAATCAACCCCATCAGGATTTAGTAGGCAGGCCCCACTAAATTATAAATACTGATAGTCTTATGAACTTATTGAGAACACATCATAGCATTTAAGTGTGAAGTATTAATTTTCTTAAAAGTTTGTTCTTCATCAAGTACCATCAGGTTGACGTATAATCAATCTTATCGAGCTTTAAAGCAAAGCGATCAGATATCCTCGCCTCCTGGATGTTAATTAATCCGATTTCTGCCAGCCGATTGCCATTCACAAGAATAGGATATTCACAAAACATACAATTTAATTAGTGACATTCTCATCGACTTCCATTTGTCTTGAAATACAAAGAAATCTCCGGCAGTAATGGTAATAATAATAATAATTATAATAATGTGTAATAACATTAATGTGATGCTGGGGAATAGCAAGGATGTATACAAATAAATGTCCGCAGTAATTGCAATAATAATCTGTAATAACATTAATGTGATGCTGGGGTATACAAATAAATGTCCGCAGTAATGGTAATAATAATCTGGAATAACATTACTGTGATGCTGGGGAATAGTAAGGATGTATACAAATAAATGTCCGCAGTAATTTCAATAATAATGTGTAATAACATTAATGTGATGTTGGGAAATAGTAAGGATGTATATAAATAAATGTTCGCAGTAATTGCAATAATAATCTGTGGTAACATTAATGTGATGCTGGGGTATACAAATAAATGTCCGCAGTAATGGTAATACTAATCTGTAATAACATTACTGTGATGCTGGGGAATATGAAGGATGTATACAAATAAATGTCCACAGTAATTGCAATAATAATGTGTAATAACAGTAATGTGATGTTGGGAAATAGTAAGGATGTGTACAAAGAAATGTCTGCAGTAATGGCAATAATAATGTGTATTAACATTAATGTGATCTTAAGGAATGATAAGGATGAACACAAAGACATTTCCGTAATAATGGAAATAATAATAATGTGTAATAACATTACTGTGATGCTGGGGAATAGTATGGATGTATGCAAATAAATGTCCAGAGTAATTGCAATAATAATGTGTAATAACAGTAATGTGATGTTGGGAAATAGTAAGGATGTGTACAAAGAAATGTCTGCAGTAATGTCAATAATAATGTGTATTAACATTAATGTGATCTTAAGGAATGATAAGGATGAACACAAAGACATTTCCGTAATAATGGAAATAATAATAATGTGTAATAACATTACTGTGATGCTGGGGAATAGTATGGATGTATACAAATAAATGTCCACAGTAATTGCAATAATAATGTGTAATAACAGTAATGTGATGTTGGGAAATAGTAAGGATGTGTACAAAGAAATGTCTGCAGTAATGTCAATAATAATGTGTATTAACATTAATGTGATCTTAAGGAATGATAAGGATGAACACAAATAATGTGTATGGATGCTGGGGAATAGTATGGATGTATACAAATAAATGTCCACAGTAATGGAAATAATATAATAATAATCTGTAATAACATTAATGTGATGCTAAGGAATAATAAGGATGAATACAAATAAATGGCCGCAGTAATGGAAATAATAATAATGTGTAATAACATTAATGTGATGCTAAGGAACAAAAAGGATGCATACAAAGAAATGTCCGCAGTAATGGTAATAATAATGTGTAATAACATTAATGTGATGCAAAGGAATAATAATGATGAATACAAATATTATTATATAGGAGCATTGGGTATTTGGTTAGGTTGAGTGTGCATATAATACCCCTGTCACACTACGACGTAATGAGCGAACGTGACCCTAACGTGGTGATATTTCGTCATTACGTTGATGTACGTTGGATTACGTTATGATGACGTCATAATGACGTTAGACTGACGTCGAGCTACGTCATGTTACGTCGTGTTACGTCGGCGCGCGTCGAGGTTTTGAACCTGTTCAAAACTTTCAACGTATCTCAACGTGAAGCCGTTACGTTGGGATGACGTGACAATGACGTTAGGTTGACGTTCCGCGATCGTTATAGCAGCGTAAATGACGTTAGAGTCACGTTATGTCACGTCAGACCGACGGCCCGGGTGGGAGCAAACGTGTGGGCAGCGTTTTGCACGTTACGGTCACGTTACGGTCACGTTACGGTCACGTTACGGTCACGTTACGGTCACAGTTACGGTCACGTTACGGTCACGTTACGGTCACGTTACGGTCACGTTACGGTCACGTTACGGTCACGTTACGGTCAAGTTATGGTCACGTTACGTTCACGTCACACCCGTTACGGCGACGTTACGCTCACGTTACACTAACGCCCGGTCACGTCGCCAATTACCCCTCCCCTCTAACGTTGTCACGTTACAGCTAACGTCACGACGTACACCCACGTTACTTTCACGTTACGCTCACGTCAACTACGTTGCATTCACGTCCACAATTTGCATATTACGCCGATAACTTCGACGTGATATCATTATTTTCACGTTGTGGTTACGCTGACGTAGTCACGTCGTAGTGTGACAGGGCCATAACATGAACAACAGTTGAGTAGTGTGAGCTGTGCGCTACGGGTCCTAAGGATGTTGCTAGGTATCCAGGGTACTAGAATGCTTAGCAACACTATAAATACATGGATACCCTTAGAACCTCCTTTTAGTTCCGTGAAATTTAAGTTTTAAGCTGAATAAATAGTAGGCCGTGGTTTTCTCAGCTATAGAGAATGTCTTGAAGAAGATATACTGTCCCAGTTTCTTTGTGGAGTTTAATGTTAATGTAACCACCACTCACTGCACAGCCGGTAATATATTGGCTGTACAGTGAGTGGCAGTTATAGTGTGAAGCGGGTGGCAGCACCACCATTGCAGCTGAGATTGGGAAGGCTGGAACAGTAGATTACTAGTTCACACTCCAGCAGTCCATGACTGGGGGAGTGCTGGGGGAAAGGAGAGATGTTCTGGTTTATAATACTCATATTTTATTTGTTGGTACATTAGTTGTTTAAGCAGGGGTAATTTCAGTTGCAGACGACTGGTCTTCCTCATTCCACAGCTCCTTGCCCTATCCTAGTAATGCCGAGCATCTGGCTAGGAAGCAATAAGTATCAATTTTTAAGTCATTGGTTTGACTCTACCAACACGGGAGACGGACGCTCTAACTCATTCGGCCATCCCGTCTTTCTTATACAGCATGTACATAAATACGCTTGTGGAACATGTAAGTGCAGAGACCTTTCTCATAGCGTTTGCTTATTTAGCCTAAAATAAACTAACAACTTGGGTTCTAGGTTAACAGTAGAAAGCATCAATCATTGCGCCTTTAATTGTTAGGTCAACTGAGGTGGGTAGAAATGCAGACAACTCTTAAAGAAAATTCACCGTAAATAAACTGTGAAGTAAAATGTCTACTTCGTGGGTAGGGGCATAGTTCACCCACCCAGCCAGACAATATATGTTCGTCAACTCTAACCTTTCAACACTTTCCTCTTTGAAGGAATGCGGTGTCATTTAGCTGTAACTTCCTTGCCTTTTGATGCAAAATCTTTTCAATGTCAGATGAGAACCAAATGTAACCTCGTGATGCAGTTCTTATTCCAGGCATGCGTAATGAGTTACATTAATTAGCATGTGGTCCATGAGTGTCGTCTTGTTGGTTGCTGGTGCAAGGTGACAATGCGCAAAGTTCGCATTCGATAGGCACGACTTCAAACACAGTGTATCGTGTACATGCTCATAATGGATGAAAATAGCATATTCTTAATTTCAAATTTAATTTGTGCTATGTAGGCCATCTGATTAACTATTGGTATTAGACAAATTATATGCTGCTCTGAAGTAAATGCATTAGGGTGGAGTGTGATGGGGGGATTGGGGGAAGGCTGGAGGAACATAACTTGTTACAAGTGGCTCTATAATTGATAAGATAACACATTTGGTAATTACAGGGGAGTGGGGAAGGGGGTGGAGGAAGGAGGGCCTCAGCACATATTAAAAAGCACAGGCTAATGCTGTGGCACTTATAACTGGTCTCATCCACACCTTCCTTATATAATGTCAAATCTTATGTGCAATGTGCATTCTTCTCTGAATTTAAAATATAATATACATTCGTATGTGCATTCCTATGTGAATTTAAAATGTAATGTACATTCTTATGTGCATCTAAATGTAATACGCATTCTTATGTGAATTCAAAATTTAATATAGGACTAGATACAAGTGATATTGAACTGGCCCGCTTGATATCGCTCTTGGCTAAATGAAGACATTGATCAGTTGAGATTTCGGCTAGTAGAGGGGTGAGGAGCCACTCGACTGGAGGGCAAGAGGGGAGTAGAGAGCTTCTTGGAAGCAGACTACTCGCATGCCAGGCCGCACACCAGCCTCCAGTAACCCAAGTACAAAGGAACATATCAAAGGAGGATATCAAAGATAACACATAATAAGCAGGAGAATTACATACATGAATAATATATGTATAAGTATTTTATACCTCACGTTATGTCCTGAAGTACCTTCAAAGGCTTTATTGCTGAAAATGGCTGAAACAAGTGAAAGCTTATGGGGCTGTCACATTATGACGCTTCTCTCCAAACGCGCGTCGACGTATGTGATTTTCGGGCGGAACGTCGGCACACATCAGGGAGCGTTATGTGCGCGTTAGGCATGCGTTGGTACACGTTGATGAACGGCGACGGTCGGCGAGGATCGTCGGCGCGCGGCGGCGCGCGTTGGCGCGCGTTGGCGCCAATGTGTGCCAACGTGTGGGTCCAGATGTTATGGGGACGGTAGGAGGACGTTGAGATCCGTTGGACGCGCTGGAATAACATTATGCGAATGCTATGCGCACGCCGTGGGCGCGTGACGGTCATTCCCACACGTTGCGCCAAACATGTCGCTTTGTTGTTTTATGTCCTAGCTACATCTAAGGTCATATCAGGACGGCGTGCCAAAGCTTTCGGCCGCACGCTACCAACACGTTGCGTTGACGTCAAACTTTTTCCCACTGCGCCGACGTGTTCCAACGCATACAACTTATTTTGCGCGTTGGCGGCATGCCGGCGAGACGCGTCGTAATGTGACAGCAGCATAAAGCCACATGATGAACACTGTATCGACTTCATATGGGGTTCGCCGTGAATATGGCCTATGCTGCCGACACAGCGTAAAGCAACACCAATCAATCAATCATATGAGGTTTGCGTCCCTTGGGCTTCTGGATGACTGAGGGATAGCCCTAGGTCCTAATAAAGTATCTGATGCTGCCATTAGGGGAGCCCTTTCACCAGATTGTTTGTGTGTTGGGGTTTTACTTCCTAGCAACATCAATGGCCATGTCAGGAGCCCTTTCAGTAGACGCTCTACTGGAGCCTGCCCCGGTGGCATTGCATTGTTCTACTTAAACAACAATGAAACAGTCCTAACAATCCAGCCTACTGTCAGCCACATTAGTTACCATAGCAACCGTAAAACTCAGTGTGTTGTAAGTAGACACCACATGCCCATCAAACGCACTGGGTAATTAAATAAGAAACTGTTGCATGGCAGTTATAATGAAGGAGGGCAGTAATCATCAGAACTGGAATGAGCGTCACGTGGGCTGCTAAAGTACGTCACCCTCTCCAAATAAGGAGTTGTGGGTGGGTGAGTCAAGGCAACTTTTACGTCACTCCTTCCGGAACAGCACCATTGGTGTCAACCAATCCCGAGTCAGGACCCGGATGTGGTGAGGGGGTGGAGGGGGGAGGGGGGTGGGTGGATGCTGTGACGCTACACACTGCACACAGACACACAGGAAGTCCTGTTTTACCATGCTATATATACATCATATTAATATTATTAATGGAGTGCCAGTAACGTCACATCCACCGAACACTACTATCGCCTAAACCACTGATGGCAGTGGCCTGGGCAAATTGGGTTTGCACGCAGTGAGGCAAACCCACTGCGAGCAGCCGCCGAGCTGGCGCGAGCACCACTATCGCTATTTTCTTAAATAATTAATGTATCATATGGGCTACCATGTTTGGAACGCAATCTAGTTCTAAAGCAAATGTAAGGCAAGAACCCTGCTAAGTTTTTTCACTCGCGGTGATGTGTTAACGAGTTCAAAGTGAGGTTGAATTAAATAGTCTATATTAAAAGGACAGCACTGGGAGGGGAATTGAACTGATTTTTCTCTCACAAATTTCACGCACTGTTGTTGAATGCAGTCTGTAATGGTAAGCCATTGGCCCTGAATCTTGTATCCAGCTGGTTCAAATCCAAATTGTGATTATCCTTAGTGATATTTGTTATTATTCTCCCTTTCTCTCTCGTACTCTCTCCCTGTATCCATCTCTCTCCCCTTTCCCCTTTGGCTCCTTCTCTCTCTCCCTCTCTCCCCGTCTCTTCATGTCTTTTCCTGTCTATCTGGCTTTCTTTCTACATTCTCTCTCCCTCTCTCCCTCTCCCCCATGTCCCTTTGTTTTAATCGCTCCCCCGTCCCCTCTCTCCCCTTCTCTCCCCCCGTCTCCCCCTCTTTCCTTCTCTCCTCTATCCCCATGCTCTGTGTCTCTCTATCGCTCGATCTCTCTCCATCTCTTGTCTTATCTCTCCCCTTTTCTCCCTCTCTCCCTCTTTCACCCATCATCTCTCTCATCATCACTCTTCCATCCTTTCTCTCCGTTCCCCTCCCCCTCTTCCGCCTCTCTCCATGCCCAATGACCAATCCACTAGCTATCGACTGCCAGCACACACAGGATCAAGTGTGTGCTCTTCTACACACATATTTGTGTATATGAATAGAAAATAGAATATTGTCTTGTGTCCGAATCCGTTTCAACTTTCATGCTGCCCGGAAAAATATCCAAAGATGTAAAGCTTGTTTTATTTAGCAACACCTCTAGAGCACATTGATTTTCATATCATCGGCTATTGGACGTCAAACATATGGTTATTCTACCATTTCTTTTGAGGAAATCCACTGTCGCCACATAGGCTACTCTTTCTGATAGGTGGCAAGGGGTCTTTTATATGCACTTTCCCACAGACAGGAGAGCACATACCACAGCCTTTGATGAACCAGTTGTGGATCACTTGTTGGAACGAAAATTAGCCCAAACTGCAAAAGGGTCCACTGAGCAGGATCGATAGGATGACCAACATCTTCACCTGAGCTAGGTCCCGCTCCTGGAAAAAATTGATGACTTGAAGTGTAGACCAGGTTTGCTCATAAATTCGCCTGCTTCCCGTTTGGCAAGTCGTGTTCAACCCTGACCTATGCGTTTTGTAATGAAAGCACATGCTACATCAAATGATGCGCAATTGTTGCTATCTAACCTGGCACCCGGCATTACTAGGATAGAGCAAGGAGCAGGCGAAGAAAGAAGACCTGTTTATTCAAAGAACATGGAAAACTTACTGGAAGTCATTTCGGAATAAGCTAAATTTCACTTATACAAGGTCTCTTCTTATCAAATGCCATCAAGCTAATCAGGCACCTAAAGCCCTTTTACTGAAGGTCGTGCCCTTCTGAATTAAGGAAATTCAAAGGCATCGTCCTCAGTCCTGAGAAAGAAAGGAAATCTAGGAAAATTAGAATCCTTAAGACAGCGTGTAATGCATAGAGCAGAACAGGAACACAGATGATATCAATGCATTTCAATCTGAACATGAACACAGATGATATCAATGCATTTCTCTCTGAACATGAACACAGATGATATCAATGCATTTCAATCTGAACATGAACACAGATAATATCAATGCATTTCAATCTGAACATGAACACAGATAATATCAATGCATCTCTCTCTGAACATGAACACAAATGATATCAATGTATTTCAATCTGAATATGAACACAGATGAGATCAATGCATTTCAATCTGAACATGAACACAGATGATATCAATGTATTTCTCTCTGAACATGAACACATATGATATCAATGCATTTCTCTCTGAACATGAACACAGATGATATCAATGTATTTCTCTCGGAACATGAACACAGATGATATCAATGCATTTCTCTCTGAACATGAACACAGATGATATCAATGCATTTCTCTCTGAACATGAACACAGATGGTATCAATGTATTTCTTTCGGAACATGAACACAGATGATATCAATGCATTTCTCTCTGAACATGAACACAGATAATATCAATGAATTTCAATCTGCTCCACAAATGAAATATCTGAGGACAATTAATATGAACATTAATTATCAGAGTAGATTGGAGAGGTTTCTACGGGAGAAGTAATCTACTATAGGAACATGATAGAAAGAGCGTAGTTAATTACAGATTACTTCCATTATGTAAGATATATAAACCCCATGGTTGAATTTGGTGAATTCTAGGAATATAATTAAATACATGTGATATAACATGGATGCCAATAACTGCTTACACCCGCATTCAGCTGACCTGGATACGAGCTATGCCATTTACTTTTGTGATATGTGCATATATATTCATATTGATTATATTCCCCGATAAGGGCACGTTGGGTTTATAGGTCACAAAATGGTATGGAAACAACATGGTGATTGTGAATCGTCTAGTCTACAAAGAACAGTTAAATACTAATGCCGGTTTGGTAGGTACTGGGATTCGAACCCCTGGATTAAAGCGAATGGGCAGAGGTTTGTGACAGTCACAAGCTTCAAATATCTGGGCTCAGTTCATACCTAATTAGGGTACTAAACCGGATATACTATCTAGACCCGATATCCCACTCAATCACCTTATCCTGATACTGAACTAACCAGTCCTTAAGGGCGCATTCCTTACACGCGGCATGCAGTATGCGAATGTGAATGCGAATGCGAATGCGAATGCGGCAAAAAATCGAAAATCATCTAAGTCAATGGGTGTGATTCCTTACATATGGTATGCGGCATGCGGCATGCAGCATGCGAATACTGAATCGGTCCATATAGCGATCGGTGCGGCATGCGAATACGAATGCCCATAGACAACAGTGTTAGAGAAACCTGACACTATGTGTGTGTGTGGGTGTGGGTGTGGGTGTGGGTGAAAGGACCCAAACCGTTCGTATACCGCATGCCGCATGCCACATACTGCATGCCGCATACCGCGTGTAAGGAATCCTAGCTTTACCCTATCCTAGTAATGCGTAACGCCAGGTCAGGTAGTATAGCGACAAGTATCAATTTTGTAAGTCATTGGTTTAACTTTTCCATCCCCTCTCCCAATCCCCACTCCACCGCTTCCTCCTCCCAACCCTATCCCCATCGCCATATGTCCTGATTTGATCTTAAATGTTGCCAGGAAGCAAAAGCCCAAATAAACAAACAAACCACACTTAATGCATATACCCATCAACTCACCCGACTGCTACATATTCTATAATGCATTACATGATATTAAGGCCGTTATTATTACTATTATTACTGTTATTATTGTTATTATTGTTATTACTGTTATTATTGTTATTATGGCGTCCACCTTGTCCCCCAGAATGACAGTTCCGCAGATAATGCAGCCCGGGTGCCGCGTGTACGTCATTTCCGGTTCTAATACACCGCGCTGCTGCTGTCAAGTGGTCGCTATCTCCATAAGCATATTCAGCGCTAAACGGAGCGACCCAACTAGCCATGGTGCGACCCAACCAGCCACGTTTGAACTCGTTTCAGCTCGTTTAAACTTGTTTCCGGTACAAAGGCTAGGGGACCAGGTTGGAGACTGAGTGATAATAGATGAAAACTCCTGTGCCTCTGCCTGAGCAAATGAATGCCAGGGGACCAGGCTAGACCTCCACAGAGCTAGAATTTCAAATCGAACACCAGGAGTGGAGTAACAAAATACACGCGCAATCATAAAATACTTTGCTGTAGTTATATCGGGGGGGGGGGGGGGGGGAAATAAATGGATTAATGTGTTTGAACTATATTTGAAATTTATCTACATCAATTTCTGTTTAAATTACACAATATCAGTAATTACTGAATGGGAAACTATTCCTGCAAGGGTATGCTCGATATGACCCAGTGGTCAGCCGTTTTTGCTTCTTTCGTCGCTGTGGACCCTTCTCGCTATCTCGGCCATCAGAGTAGCTGGAAGTCAATCCTCTCTTTTCACATTTACTCCGGGAAAAACATGTGGCGAAGCTAACCCCCTCCCTCTCATCCTCCCTCCCCCCTCCCGTACCGCGCGCTCTGCCCCCTCTCTTACCGCCCCCTCTATCTCCCCATCGCCGCTCTTCCTCCCCACCCTCTCCGCATCTCCCCCCATCTTCCCATTTCCTCTCCCCATCCCAATCCTCACCCCTTCCTCTTCCCCACACTCTCTCCCCCTCCACCCCACCCCCTCCCACCTCCACTCCCTTCTCCTGACCACCATCCTCCCCTCCATCTCCACCCCTTCCACCACCACCCCACCTCCACCCCCTCGCTGTCTTCCAACATAAGGCGTCCGGTGGCCGGCACCAATCAGGCCCAGACTCCGAGCTAAGTGAGTAAATCCCACCCCTGTCCCGCAGTAACAAAGATTGCTCAGTGACTGATGGCCAGAAATGAAGGTTGCTCCTAGTTAGTAGTTTCCGCTTACTACTCACCGCTTACTACTTACAACTTACTACTTACTGCTTACTACTTACCACTTACTACTCACTACTTACTGCTTACTGATTACTGTTTACTCCGTATTTCTTAATGCTTACTGCTTGCTCAAATACTGACTAATACTACTTACTGCTTACTACATACTGCTTACTCCTAATATTAATGCTTTCTGGTTACTACTTACTACTTACTACGCATTGCGTACTACTTACTACTTACTACTTACCGTTTTCTGCGTATTGCTTATTACGTACCACTTATTACTTACTGTTTAGTACTTACTGATTACTACTTACTACTTACTACTTACTACTTACTCTTACTACTTACTACTTACTCTTACTACTTACTACTTACTACTTACTGCCTAGTAGATCTCCATCTCCCGTTTTGGTAGATCATGGGATTCAAAACCTGGTCGAACGCCTTGCTGCTTATCGGAAAGAGTAGCGTATGTGGCGGCAGCTGGTTTCCTCTAAAGAAAGATATCAGAATGACCGTATGTTTGATGTCCAATAGCCGATGATAAAAATCAATGTGCTCTCGAGGCGTCGTTAAATAAAACTTAAGTACACACAAAATTAAACCTGGTCTAGTCAAACCAACGACTTAAACATTGATACTTCCTAGCCAGGCACTCTGCATTATTAGGATAGGGCAAGCACTGGTTGGCTCACTGTCAGGATAATATGACTGAGTGGGATATCAAGTCTTGGTACTGGTGGCCTTGTCTCCAAATGAGGCAACACTATAAAGCACCATGAGTGCGTACTGTCGCAAGTCGGACATTATCCTGACACCCAGCCAACCATTCTTTGCCCTATCCTAATAATTCCGAGCACCTAGCTAGGAAGCGACAAGTATCAATTGTATAAGTCATTGATTCGACCACCACGTCCGGTGTATAAATATATATATATATATATATATATATTGCATTCTGGAAGTCTAATCACGCTTGACCACTGGGCGCAATGCGGACCTTTAAATACAGACCTTAATTGCCAGAACCTTCAGGCTAAATGGAACTAATCGTTCTGAACACTTAGAATTAACTTCAAGACATCACAGCTGATCGACCTTAGTTGGGTATTGACACTGAAACCAATCAATCTAGAACGAATCAGACTCCAATGTTAATGGGTTCACTGATCATTCTGGGACTTGACTTCTGGGGTGTTTGTAACCTTATGACGGTTTCCGGCTCCAGAACTGCAGCAATATAGAGAGGCACCGATAAATCGGCCCAGTCTTTGGTTGAAGATTAATCTTCCTGGGGGGTGGGGGGGGATGGTTGTAGAAGCTGGGGATGTCTTTACAACGATTAAACGACGAGTCATTGGGGGCGGCCCCGAATCACTCCAGTTTGGCGGTAGCACAGCACTTGTATCCAGCAGACAGCAGCAAGGGTTTACGAGGAAAGGACTGCTAAAGCTGGGTCCAGCAGTTCCAGCAACAAGAACAAAGCGAGAGAAATGAAAAGGTAAAGGGCCTCTCTCAAGCAAACAACTCCCTAGATCAGGGGGAGAAGTAAGCCTGGGAGAAAAAAAAAGGGTAGAGTATAGGAAAGAGAAATGAGAGTTGAGTCAAAGGACCGTGTCTATTTGCTCTATGGTGACCAGCTGCCGAGCCAAAGAGACAGACAGAGTAAGAGTAGAAAGTGAAATGCTGGTGGGCTCCCCCTCCTGGAACTCTTTTCAGAAATTAGGCTATTTGCCAAGATAATTGAGCAACACTGGAGGTGTGGCTGCCGTAGATGGTCTGCTAAGAGTGACATCTGCCGGCAGCATTGGGCGACTGTGTGAACATTTAATCTCTAGGTGGTAGCACCTTCAATTAGGTTAAAATAAACTTCATTTCTACCGCTGTGAAATCTGGATATTGCTACTGGGATTCACCTCCCTTATTGTTGATGTCACGTACGGCGCATAAGATGGGGACCATTTGTTTGTTGGGGTTTCCCTCCTGGCAACATCTGAAGTCAAAATAGGCCATACATGCTGGTTGGACTATGTAACTCCAGGACAGCTCGCCATACCTGTATTATGCCTAGCATTAACCCCAATCCAAAGGTAAAATCACCGCCAATCAATCAGTTGATCATAATAAGAATGGCCCTTCTTTGGCAGATTATATATCAAATTGACATTTATTTGAGTGTGTAAAAATCAGTCACTTGTGAACATCTCTCAATCCATATTGACAGTATATAAATATATATATCTATAACTATATATCTATATCTATATATATATGTATATACACATACATATACATAATTTCTGACCGAATAAGCATAGCATTTAATTCGGCTAGTGCCCGTTGATGGCGCGCCAGGCATGCAGGACTGCAGCAAAGGCTCCGACAGCAGTTGGCACGTGACTGCGAATACATCGAGAATATATAATATATCAGCTGGCCTAGCCAGCATACATATTCACACTCCTTTGTTTGAACTTTTATATTAGTATACTACATTATACTCCATATATATGTATATATGTATATATATATATATATATGTATACATATGTATATATACATATTTTTACATATAGATATATGTACATTATCTTTATGTATGTATATATATGCATACATACACATAGTTGCATATACATATATGTAGAAACTACCCACTCGTCGTGGTCTCCAGGTTTGTAGAGTATTATGGTCGGATCTGTGGCTGTGTGCGTAGGCTATGAGAAAAACAATACAGACAAAGAGAAAGTAGGAGAGTAAAGGTTAAGAGAGTGAGTCCAGCCCTCTGGTTTATTCTTACATATTTACATGGGTTCTTGGTAGAGTATCATACCACCTCCTTCCACCAATAGGAATCCAGCATTCCTGGTCTCTATGGATACCAGTGGTCTGCCCACCCCAGTAGCTGTCTGGCCCCTTGACCACCATCAACCTTGACCTTTTGAGTGTGGTGACCCCTATCCCAGCAGAAGGGGTAGGCTCTGAGTGCAATCACACCAGCCATAATCGATTAACACGACCCGGGCGACTCGGGTCATCCGAGTCGTCAGAATTTCAAATCAAACACCGCAAGTGGAGTTGACAAATACAAGTGCAGTGTGCAAAACGACCCGACCCCATTAACCCACCTCTTGGCTGGGGATGGCTAGGAGTGATGACATCACATTTGCACTGGTACCATCCTGCAGGGTAACAGCTACCGGTACATGTTTTTTTGTGGTAATAACCTAGATTAATGAAATGGAAATATAGCTAAACTATGCCATCATAAAATACTTTAAATCCTATTTTTCTGTAGTTATATCAGTTATTTTTTTTAAAGAAAAAGGTTTTGGATTAAGCCACCATTTTTTGTAACCCGAGCGTGGAGAAGCGTATTCGATTATTCGACCCGAGTCTGTAGGATGTGTACATGTGCCAAAAAGTGGCTCGGGTGACCCGAGTTGATTAATCGATTACGCCCCCCCCGCCAGACCTGCCAGCACCACTATGCCTATTTACATCCCACTCAGGCACCACCAGCCCATATATATACATGCACCTGGCCAAGTACACCAATCAGTAATAGAACAATTACATTCCCCCTTGCCGAATATCGGAATAGTTTACATATATATACATCGATACATATATATACATTATATACATATAAATAAATAGGTATATATATATATTATATACATATATACATATAAATATGTGATGCCTAACGCATTATACGAGTATAAATGCAAGGGGAACATATACTGTGTATATTTATTCCTTCTTGGCGCATTGGTGGTGCCCCCCTACCCAGTTTTTCTTTGGATTAAGGGCTAGGGCTATTAATCCCTGAGCCAGTGATTAAATTACACACCCAACTCATTCTCTCTCCTTTATGTTATTTGCGTAGCATAAATGTATATACATATATATTATATATGAGCACAACGTGATTACAACCAATGTATTAAACTTTTGCAATATGATTTTCCCATCGACCAATCCGACAGCTGTCTGCACTATATATATATATATATATATATATATATATATATATATATATATATATATAGTGCAGACAGCTTTATATATATACAAAGTCAGGCTAAGTGAAAGGAAGAGGACGAGACGAAAGGTTGGTGAACAGCCTAATTTATTGATAAGGCTCTTGGGCGAGCAATAAACGCCCTACCTATACAAAGCTAAAAGTAAAAATAGGTGTGTAGTGTGCAAAGCAAGCAGCAGAAGTGAGGAAAGTAGAAGGTGGGGGGAGGGGGAGCAGCAAAGAAGCGTGCTGGCCCGCAGCAAATATATATCATGGACAAGAAATAATCATCAAATCGTAGGATAATAAATAATATTATAAGGCCGTAGGATAATAAATAATATTATAAATAATTTCACCCGCCATTTTATATTTATATAATAGATTATATCACACATAAAGGAAGGTTGAGGGGGGATTGCTCTGTCTACGTTTGTTCTCTGTAAAGCCCTGGCTACATAGCCGTCAGTGGACGTGGTTGAACGTAGGTGAACGTAGTGGAGTCTAACGCGGGTCAAACGTGGTGTAAGTTTGTTAAAGTATGTTGAAATACGTTAAGGTATGGCACCTTTTGCCACTGAATGATACGGATAAATACGTTACGGTATGGATACCGGTATGTTCAACTACGTGCAACTACGTGCAACTACGTGCAACTACGTGCAACTACGTGCAACTACGTGCAACTACGTGCAACTACGCCAATTCTATAAGTCTATTAAGCTACACGATTTCCGCAATTCTTCAACGAAAGATAGGGGGTCATGATGAACAAGCATTGAAACTATATATTTACCACATTAGATTGCAAAATCACATGGTTATTTGCATAGTCCAGCCTTTGGAGACTTGTCATGTGTTGTTCAGCAGCATTGTCAGAGAGACGGGGCTGGGGGAGAACTATGCATTGTCCTGGGAATAGTGATCCATCTGAGTAAGGGTTGTCCGAGTTCTGCTGGTCCTCGGGAGGTCTACATTAGAAACAAAGGCATGGCACTAACAGTAACAAGTTTGGTAATCAGGAGGCAAAATGAGTTTGAAATGCTGGCGCATAATTTCAAATTGAGGTCGATTCGGCGGCGGGTGGGGACGCCACACCACCTGGTGGATGCGTCCGGTACTACCCGTCACCTCACACTGCCCATAGACAAAGCATTCAGCTGAGCATCTCAGGCATCCTAGCGCATACAAACTTCACCACACCCACCCACCATCTATAATATTAATAAACTACTACACAGGGCTCAGCTCGGGGTTCCTCCTTAGTCCCTCGAGAGGCGCCTTCCATGCACCCAGACCAGCTAGAATTAACTCACATCTGCATAACCTTTAAATAAATTAATAAATAAATAAACAAACAAATAGTATATTACCAAAAAACTACAACTGTATCTGGCTCCCTCTGTCTGAGTGGGGCTATAGTTGTATGCTGAAGTAAAACAAATCTTCAAATAAGAATTTCCTGTGGGAGTAATTGTTCCAATGCGCAGTATGTACAGTCAAACCTCTCTAAGTGCTAAATCGACCGACCTTGGGACCGACTTTCAGTGGTCCATTTAGGGAGGTGGTCGGTTTAGGGAGTTAGAATATCGTTACAATGGTATTGTTGGGACCCAAATAAAGCGATCGATATAGGGGAGTGATCGATCTGTGGAGGTGGTCGGTTAGAGAGGTGTTACTGTATATATAATGACATAGAATTGGTCAAATGGCACCCGGCATGATGGGTTTTGGTGGGCGGCAGTCCTTCCTGAGAGACCAGAGCAAATTGGAATACCCAGATTAGTGGTGGGGAAGCAACTAAGATTCTGTTAAGGTAACTTGTGTTTGTTGCTAGGACGCAAAACACCAACAAACAACAAACAAACAAACCACATCTGCGCAATCCTGGTGTTGAATTCCATAAATCAAAGCACACCGTTTCATTCATATGAATCCATTTTCCTGGATGCGTCCGAGATCTGGACATTACACCCCCCACCTCCCCCACCCACCCACCTACCCACCCCAACCCACACACACACACACACACCCACCAGCCACCCTCATGCAGGTAGAGTTTCCCTTTAACCGTTGTTAAAGTTGCACAGTCCGATGGTTTTGAGTTTATGTAATTTTCTGAGGTAAATATATTAAATAGATGGCTATAACCTACCTTACTGTAGTTTGAAGTAACATGTATTTTAAAAGGCTAACTTTGGAGATATTTGAAGTACAGCCATGCTGAATTAATTTTGGCAAGCATGCCAAAACTCTGACACCATAGGCTTCTTCAGTAACAGGTTCTCTTAAATTGCCTCAGAATGTCCTTCTATGTTGTGACAAATGTTTATTAACTGCACCAGTATCTATGTTAGATATGTAGGATTAAATCTAGATAATTGCTTTGGTTTTGAAAATTTGATATTTTCATCGGACTATGCAGCTTTTAGTTTTAGTGTACTTTCTGTTTATATTCCAGTTGTTATTCCACTTTTGTTTTCCACTTCCTCTCCAGACGCGTCAATCTGTCGGGAGGAGCGCTAAAGGGAGCTACTAATGAGGAAGGTAAGAAATCAAGCAGCACTCATTTCTATCACTTTGCCACAATGCTGTCAGCAAATTAAACTTCCCCCAATTAAAACTTAATATTTATATATTTGGTAATGCAGTGGAAAGTGACACTTGACTGTGTTAAATACAAGAAATAAAGATCAGATTTCACTTAATAATGATCTCTATCTATTTATTAATCCGATTTTTGTTGCTTTAAAAGTAAAGTAGGCTTAATTAAACTACCTGTATTTGAAATGGAAAGGAACCCCTCATTAGGCGTCATTTTGAAATCCATTGTTTAAATTACACACTTGTCAAGATAATGCCATTATCAGACTGTAATGTATTCAGGTATAAAATACTTATGCAAATATTATTTATGCATGTAATTCTCCTGCTTTGTTATTGTTCACTTATTGTCGCTATCTACTACTCCTGTACACCAGACGGCATGGCCGAATGAGTTAGAGCATCCGTCTCCCTTGCTGGTAGAGTCAACCCTGGTTGGGTCAAACTAATGACTTAAAACTTGATACTTGTCACTTCCTAGCCAGGCGCTCGGCATTATTAGGACAGGGCAAGGACTGGTGTGCTCAGTGTCAGGATAATGTGACTGAGTGGGGTACCAGGTCATGGTGCCAGCGGCCTGGTTTCCCAGTGGGACAGCACTATAAAGTCGACACGAGTGCACACTGTCGCAAGTCGGTGCCCGTCCTGATATGACCTTAGATGTTGCTGGGACGTAAAACAACAACAACTACTCCTGTAACATCCTTTTGATACGCTCCATTGTTGTTCCGGTTACTGGAGGTTGTGGTGCACCCTGGAGAGCAGGAGGTCTGCTACCAAGCAGCTCCCCTAATTCACTCCCTGCCCTCCAGGTGGCGCCTCATCCTTACTATCTGTCCATTCCGTCGGCGGAATATTATGGATTGTGTATGGAATGGAACTGTGCTGTATGTGTGACTTTAAGGTATACACATCTATTATTTAGGTTGAAAACAACTCTGATTTCATCTACTCAGGTGTTATTGCATGTCCTGCTGCCTCAACCCAAGTCACAGGACCATTGTGCATTTTGTGTAACAGCCTCCACCCCCCCACACCCATTACATCATCTCTTTTGAAATGCTCACCTGACTAAATTTGCTTCATCCGATGAAAGCATAACATTTTCGAAACCAAAACATCTGCTCACATTTGATCCTACATGTCCACCTTTGACACTGGTGCACTTATTAAACATGTATTGTAGTGGATTTAATAGAACTTGCCATTGCTAAAAATCATAGAAGGCTGATGTCCAGCTATAGACCACATTTACTGTCCATGTTTTCACATAGATTTCTACAAAGGTAGCCATTAAACAAATTAAGTAAAACTAACTTCAAATTAAAATAAATAATAATGATTAACCTAATGCATTAAACTAAACAAAAAACTGTCTACATCCTTTAACAGTCTTTAAATCCAGGTTATAAATATAGAGTGCCATTAGAGTGGCTGATGCTAGTAAAGACACCACATTAATTATATATTTATGTTTTACCTTGGTACATTAGTGGATTAACCAGGGGAATTTTCAAACACGGACCATTGATCTTCCTCATTCCACTGCTCACTAGTGTAATGAACGTGTTGACACCGTGAGCTATGTGATGGAACTGTTTATTTACTCCTTGGATTCCCAGCATGCCCTAGTCCGGACTCACCATGACTACTCCCTAGGATACATAACAACTAGTAATGCCGAATGCGAGGGTAGATAGCGACAAGTATAAATTGTTAAGTCATTAGTTTCACTCGACTAGTGTTTGAACCCACGACCTACCAACATAGATGAACACTCAACACCTTCTACCATCACATCTGATCTTTTTCAACATAGTCCTATACAGGGTATGCACCGACGTCACGCTAAGCAGAAGTGCGGCCATTGCGGCGATAGTAACCACAATAATAACACACTGACACAGTGCAAACTCAATGGCTATGAGCAATCTTCCTCCAGAAAAGGTTAAATATCTCTAAAACCACACCACCTAGAAACAAACTGATTGGAATACACACAGAAAACATGTTTACCAAAAAGATTATATTAAATTGATACGGTTAGGGTTATGGATTTCTATTAAATTTGAATAAAACTGGTGTTTTGCACTGCGCGTACCGGCATACTCAATCGAGTCAATGCATTGTCAATGGCAGTGAGCAATCTTCAGACAGAAAAAGTTAAATATCTCTAAAACTACAACACCTTATATTAAATTGATCCGGTTAGGATTCTGGATTTCTATTAATTTTGAATAAAACTGACGTTTTGCACTGCGCGTACCGGCAAACTCAATGCATTGCCAATGATTGTGAGCAATCTTCATACAGAAAAAGTGAAATATCTCTAAAACTACACCACCTAGAAACAAATCGTTTGGTACACATATAGAAAACATATTCAATGAATAGATTATATTAAATTTATACGGTTAGGGTTCTGGATTTCTATTAATTTTGAATGAAATAGACGTTTTGCACTGCGCGTACAGGCAAACTCTATGGGTTGTTTGATATCGCCACAATGGCCGCGCAACTGGTTGATGACATCACGTGAATACCCTATTGAGGATTTGCGTGAAACGATTAGCACCACGTGACCAGTGCTTCGTCGGCCATCATGGTTGGATAGAAAGTACAGCATAACCCTGACGATGTGCCGGGGGTGTTAATATCGCCATGATTTTGGGTTTAATTTGACCAGATTTCACTTTTTGACTAGGCTATTCTCATAAATAACATTATTTCAACCCCCGGGTGAATATTCATGATTCTAAATAACAGAATTAGATCGTAGCAATGAATAGATTTGTGCTTTTTGCTTTGTTTACATTCTACAATATAGCCACCAATGCGGTGGTGCCGTTAATATCGCCATGATTTTGGGTTTAATTTGACCGGATTTCACTTTTTGAGTAGCATATTCTCATAAATAATATTATTTCAACCCCCAAGTGAATATTCATGATTCTAAATAACAGAATTAGATTGTAGCAGTGAATAGATTTGTGCTTTTTGTTTTATTTACCAGGTTGGAGAGCTTACCTCGTTCGGGCTATGGTGGTTAAAGTACCTCATTCGAGTACCGGTTCAATTTCCAAGGTCGAATTTCATATAGGATTATGGTGCAGGTTCACAAATATGGTTGTGGAGCACTGAGTTTTAGGAGGTTTTCATATTCGAATACATCACTAGAAAGGGAAAAATTATATCTAATTTCCTGAATATTCAAAGGACATTTAGTTGGGACCGGATTGAGTAAATTAACAGTGAATATTAGGAAATAATTCAGTAGTTACAACACATATCTACAGGACAGAACTGCCCATGACAGTACTGTGTTGGTATAGCCATTAATCCCAAACAATAGAGGAACCTCCAGTCAACAATGGGGGTATATGCTGGTCTGTGGCCCACTCATATACTTCCACTTGCCACTGGGGGAGGTCCTGTGGGGACTGTTGTACATCATTTAGATATATTTTGTGCATACCAATATATATATATGCATAAGAAATAATTCACAGTGATTATGGATCTGGTGCATAATCACCACAAATATGGCTTGTCTTGCTGGTACAACATTAAGAAAAACCTACCTTAAATATTATTGTATTTGATTTATTTTATTGGTTATCACTTTTTATTTCTATTCACAGGAGGTCAGTAAGCTATGCTCATAAATAACACTGTAATTATGCATCTGATGCACAATCCCCACAATCCCCACAAATATGGCATTTCTTGCTGTTACAGCAACTTACCCTGTATATTATTGCATTTATATTTTATTTATTTTACTGTTGGTTATCACATTTTATTTATATTTATATTATTTGAATTGAGGCCTGGTGCCGGGAGTCTCGGCGCCGGGAGGCCGGGAACCCTGGCGCTGGGAAGCCAGGCTTCCTTGAGCCGATAGGCTGCCATCTGCTCCCACCCCGAACCCGAAGCCTGTACGCCTATTATAAATGCTATACATATACCTATACATACCTATGCATACCTATACATACATATATATACACATATTTCATATACATCATATACATTCATATACATTCATATACATACATATACGCACATAAACAATTTTTATATCTACCTACTATGGACCAAATTATGTAACTACCATAGTCATGAGTCTGAATTGAATGAATGAATATACATATACATATACATACATACATATACAGACATATACATACATACATATACATACATATACATATATATACAATCATATACATACAATCATATAAATACATATACATACATATATATACATATACATACATATACATAAAATTATCTGATGCATAATCCCCATGGCTGCCATCTCCTCTCCCACACCCCCCGAAATCCAAACCCCCTATGTCTATTATAAATCTTATACATATACATACCTACATATACATACATATACATACATATACATATATATACATATACATACATATTAACATGCATATATATATACACATATATACATATATATACAGATATATATATACATATACATACATACATATACATACATACACATCTATATATACATATGCAGACATATATACATGACTCTACACATATGCATATAAATACATATTGTATTTAGAGATGACTGCATCACATATCTTAGAGTGGTCCTCTGCTAAGTTAATCCATATGTAGTCTGTGTCACTATCAGACTTATTGCAACAATGCAAGGGGCCTAAACTCTGACACTTTCACACTCAGATTTTAACCAAACACTGCCATTACCCTAAATAACATTCCATTTATATTTAATTTATTTTTGATTATGCATGTACATGTACACATACTTTTAAAGCTATACATATATATGCATATATGCACATACATATGTATGTATCAGATATAATATATAAATAATATTGCAATATCAGGTGAAGAATAACTTACCAGTGTTCCTAAATGTAAGGATGACTGTGCCAGATCCTTCACAATGGTAATCAATTTGCAAGTAACAAGTTGACTGTTGTGTAGTGTGTGCCTTCAGAAATATGTGTGTGCAGTGCACTGTGGCACACACCCTTATAAACCAAATCCAATCCACTCTCACACCTATTCAAAGGGCATAAGCTCTGACACATTCACACTCAGTGAGCTCAGCTGTCAGTGGAGGTGCAGCCCAGAGAACCATTGGCAACCTGAGGTGTGAAAGCTTTCCTTGGCAGTTTTTGGTTAAAATCTGAGTGTTAAAGTGTCAGAGCTTAAGCCCCTTGCAATAAGTCTGAGAGTGAAACAGACTACACATGGGTTAACTTAGCAGTGACAAATGGAGGACCACTCTACAATATGTGATGCAGTCATCTCTAAATACAGTATGTATTCACATATATATATATATGTATATTATATATATATATAATTATGTAGTCACATATATAGGTCTCCATATGTATATATTTATACATATATGTAGATGTGAATGCATGTATATATAGACATATATACACATAGGTGCATATGTAATATGTATATATGTATATACACATAGGTATATGTATATTTATATGTATACACATATGTATGTGTATATGTATATTTATATCTATATATATATATATTATATGTATACATACATGTATATGTAAGTCTAAAAATAATGCCAATAATGATTAAAATAATATGGTAATAATAATGACAAGAATAATGATAATAATAATGATAATAATGATAATAACGATGATAATAATAACAAATATATAATGATAAAAATGGCAATAAAACTTGACGTTACCCAACCTGACTTTACCCGACCTGACTTTACCCGACTCTACTTTACCCGACTCTCCTTTGGCCGACTCTCCTTTGCCCGACCTGACTTTACCGGACATGACTTTACCGGACCCAACTTTACCGGACCCGACTTTACCAGACACGACTTTACCGGACCCGACTTTACCAGACCCGACTTTACCGGACCCAACTTTACCAGACACGACTTTACCAGACCCGACTTTAGCCGACCCGACTTTAGCCGACACAACTTTACCCGTCCCAAATTTACCCGACCTGACTTTACCCGATCCGGCTTTATCTGACCCAACGTTGCTTGACCCGACCCTACTTGAACCGACCCGTCTTGAACCGACACAAGTTGAACCGACCCGAGTTCACCCGACCCGAGTTCACCCGACCCGACTTTAACCGACCTGGCTTCACCCGACCTGACTTCACCCGACCCGACTTCACCCGACCCAAGCCGACTTCACCCTCACCGACTTCACCCGACCTGACTTGCCTTGCCCGACTTGACCCGAACCGACTTGATCCGACCCGACTTGACCTGATAAATGGTAGTATTTTGTGGGCCGCCCAAAAAAGTTTTGATTAACTGATCGTTTCGTTTAACCGAGCTTGGTTTAACGGGGTTGTATTGTATCCATATATAAACATATATTTGCTGAGTGGTTGGCATTTTTATTTGATTTATTTTACTTTTGTTTATTACTTTTTACTTCTATTCAAATATGTGGGATGTGGTGGAGGGAGGCTCGGAACTGGGAAGCTGAGAGGCTATAGATATCGTTTTAAATCGATAAAGTGTTTATTAATATATGTATATGTGTGTATATGTATATGTGTATATATGTATATATGCTATCTCATGTATATATGTATATATGTGTATATATGTATATATGTGTATATATGTATATATCCTGACACAACAATAAAATAAATCAAATACAATAATATCTAAGGTAGGTTTTTCTTAATGTTGTACCAACATCTTTGTGGTGATTATGCATCAGATGCATAATCACAGTGAATTATTTATTATGCATATATATATTGGTATGCAAAAAATATATCTACATGATGCAAACAGTCCCCACAGGACCTCCCCCAGTGGCAAGTGGAAGTATATGAGTGGGCCACAGACCAGCATATACCCCTATTGTTGGCTGGAGGTTCCTCTATTGTTTGGGATTTATGGCTATACCAACATAGTTATAACATGGGCAGTTCTGTCCTGTAGCCATGTATTGTAACTACTGAATTATTTCCTAATATTCACTGTTAATTTACTCAATCCGGTCCCAACTAAATGTCCTATGAATATCCAGGAAATTAGATATAATTTTTGGCTTTCTAGTGATGTATTCCAATATGTAAACTTCCCAAAACTCAGTGTTCCACAACCATATTTTTGAACCTGCTAACTAATCCTATATAAAATTCGACCTTCGAAATAGATCCGGGGCTCAAATGAAGTATTTAACCACCATAGCCCGATCGAGGTAAGCTCTCCAACCTGTTTACATACACTTGATGGGAACTGCTTCTATCCAACCACGATGCAGGAGTAGTCTGATGCCTACGTCACACGCAAATCCTCAATATGAGCATGCATCCCTCCAGTGAGCCATATGGTCGATTCTCATCAAACTGCAACATTTAGAGTTCTGAGGGGGTATTCTAGGAATTCTTTATATAATTTCAGCTCTAAGCTGACTCTATTCACTACATATTGGTACATTAGTGACAGAATTTGGGCAAGTTAACTCTAAAAATTAACCATTCTGTGACTATTTGAAGAATAAGTTTCCTTACTGACCATAACTGTCTGTCTGCACATATTTCCATATACATAAACCATATATATACCTAGTTAATACCTGTTACCCTATGATTTCTTAATTTATATACATGTTCAACATATTTGTCAATGTAAATATGTCAGAAATATTTCCTACATTTACATTTTTATTTCATGTCGAAGGACTGAACTTATCTGTACCACCCACAACTATGCTGTTTTTTTCTACTTAACTATGTACTAGTTGTTCCAATTAATAGGTAATAGCATCTTTTCCTTAGAAAAAACGTTCAATTATATGCCATAATCTTGATCTTTTCAGAAATATAAACTTTATTCTCCTAGAATAAAGCACTTTTTAGGGGTAACCATTTTATTATTGCAGATGGACGGTTATGGGCATTCATATTTCCAGTAATATATAGTAAATAGTTATAAGGACACTGAGTAAACACATTTAGTTTTAACATTCCTTATGCCGAAAACACACAGTGTCTATCTACATCGGATAGGTATATTCCAGAATGTACAATGGTCATAGTACAGATATTTTTATTATTTAAAAAGGGGAGACGGACGGTTATGCAAATAACCTGTAAAGTATACAAAAAATACTCATTCCTAGTTAAAAATAAATAAACACAGTGCTGGAACCTGCTAAACTATGCTATAGGCAAAAACAAATCACTTAACTTTAATATATTGTTGCAACATGTTAGCTGTGGGGGCAAAAACCAGTGGGAGATGGACGGTTATGGTGAATTTTATTTCTAGTAATTCATAGTAAATAGTTATAAGGACACTGAGTAAACACATTTAGTTTTAGCATTCCTTATTCCTATAACACACAGTGTCTACATCAGATAGGTATACTCCAGAATGTACAATGGTCATAATACAGATATTTTTATTATTTAAAAAGGGGAGACAGACGGTTATTCAAATAACCTGTAAAGTATACAAAAAATACACATAGGTATATTCCAGAATGTACAATGGTCATAGTACAGATATGAGAAATATTACACATCTGAAGTCAGTTCATTTCTAAGTTAAATAGATTGCCATATTAGGGTATAAACTAGCTGGGAGATGGACGGTTATGATTTTGGAGCGGGAGACGGACGGTTATGGGAAATGTAAAAATGCTACCAGATCCAGAGAAATAGGAATAGTTATCTAAACTTTGGCAAATATAAAGGTTAACTCATGATAGTTAGCCATATGGAATATCCTTCAATAATCCTTACAATCCATGCCACAGCACATATGTGAGTGTAAGATGGACGGTTATGGTTCATATCTGCACCAAATTAGGTTTTGGATGCCTATATGGATGCTAATTAAAATATCTGATTTGTATCACTCAATATGGAATGCGCCAACCATGTCAATGAAGTTATGTGTGCAGTTAGTGTTATTTATTGATAGGTTATACCAATATGCCCCTATAAACCATTGCAGACAGACGGTTATGCTAAAACTTCCCCAACACAAAAATGCTGATTAATATCCAGGCAGTCAACTTGAACTCTTAAATTTGAGGGTTAATAATGGCAGAGACATAGTCAATGGTAAGAAAATTGTTTATGAATGCCCTACATACAGGGTTATCTAAAAAGGAGACATTTAAACCTACTTTTGGCCAAGAAATTGTCCAAAAACCATGGAAATATGACCATTTAGGGTCACAGTTTTATGAGATCACATCGTACAGATACAAACCTGGTATCCCCAGAAAGCCCTAGGACAGACGAATGCATCCAAGCTCATTCTAGCCTTCTAACCACATTATTAACGAACCTGTGGTATTAAAACACGTTTGTTGCAGTTTTATGAGAACTGACCATATGCATTCCGACCAGCACAATGAATAAAACGTACACATGGCCTTGTACCACAGTAGCAACACTTATGGAGACGTTTCATGAGCCATTTCTCTGGCCCGGGCGATGGTTTCCTGTGCCAGATTTGAGGACTATGGTCGGGTAGTTGTTTTTGCTTGAGCAGAGGCTAGTGAGCCTGACCTCTATGGGCTCGGAGTACCAGGGAGGCCTCACCTGGAGGTCATGGGCATCAGCTAGTGCCAACCCATGGATTTGTTTCAGGGTGTGGATGGCTGTCTTCATTCCCCATGAGAGGCAGAGGCACCATTTTGTAGGTAAGAGGCTGCACTGTGGTAGAAGGTGGAATGGCCTACAGTCAGGGCTTGGCAGAAGTGGTTTGCCAGCAGCTGTTGTCCATGTAGGTGGAGTGGTGGGAGGTTGGCCTCAAGGAGGAGGATCTCAACTCTGGTTGTTCTGCGAGCTCGGGTGATGAGCCGAGCTGCCTGGCATTGGACTATTTCCAGGGTGAGGAGATCTTTGGTCATGGTGCTACTGTGAGGGAGGCGGGCCCTACGGTTGTCTGTGCAGTAACCAATCCAGGAAACGGTGTTGGGTGCATAATCATAGAGGGCCCACACAGCCTGTTTGTAGAAGAGACTGAGCACTTCGGCTGGGACTCCCCAGTTGAACCCAGAGATTCTAGTCATTAGAAGAATTCTCTTGTTCATTCTGGAGGCCAGTTGCTTCACAAGTGGTCTCATGGTGAGTTTGTGATCAAGCCTGACTCCGAGGTAGTCGAAGGTGTCAACCCATTCGATGTCCAGATCTGCTGTTCGAAGTGGGTGGGGAGGCTGATCAGTGAACATCATCATGGCTTTGGTTTTGTTTGAGGATATTTTGAGCCCCAGATCACAGCAGGTGTCGCTAAGTAGGAGCAAGACATTTGCCTTGAAGAGGGGCATGTCCCTGGTGCGTGAGCAGACTACAGCGATGTCATCTGCATAGCACAGGATCTTGACATGTTTGAGGTGGTGCTCAGTAATGCCTGTTTTCAGTCGGCTTATGAGGGTGGCGACTACAGCATTAAAGAGGAAGGGGCTGAGGACAGCTCCCTGAGGGATGCCATTTTTTAGATGGTTGAGGGGAGAGGTGCTGCCCTGGAAGCAGACACTGGCTCGCCTGTCACATAGGTAGTTCTTCATGAATGCCAGAGGCTTCCAGGTGACTCCCAGCTCCACGATGGAGGCAAGGACAACATTGTGGTCAAGCAGCTCCAAGGCCTTCTCGAGGTTGCGGGATATGACAGCCACGCCAAAGCCTTGTCCACTGGCATGTACTATCTCCTCGAGGAGGGTGAGGATGGCGTGCTTTGTGCCACATCCGCCTCCGAACCCGGCCAGTTCTTCGGGGGAAGCCGCTGACCAGGTCGCTGGAGAAGGTTTCAACCCGGCCCAGCACAATTTGCTCTACTACATTCTCGAGGGATTGCAGCAGTGAGATTGGCCTGAACTCACCTGGGTCTTTTTGGGGGATGGGAACAATGACCGCATCCTTCCACGATTGCGGTATGATCACTCGAGTGTAGACCGAGTTTACGAGGGGGAGCAGTGTTTCCCTGTTGTGTGTGGAGAGCCGGTCTTCACTGTGGTTTGTACACCATCTGCTCCGATGGCCGTTTTCCTCCATGGAGGGGTGGAGGGCCCTGTCGAGCTCGGTCTTGGTGAGGGGGCGGTCAAAGTCGTGGGTGGAAGGGAGGTCTATGGCATTGTTGATGACATACTCTCGCCGGGGGGTGTCTCTGGTGAGAGTTTGTACCTGTGTGTTTGGTAAGCAGAGTTGTGGTCTATTCTGTTGATAAAGGTGGTAAGTTGGTTTGTGGCTGTTTGTAGTGGGTTTGGCTCAAGGGGTGAGCGGGGGGTGGTCCCCTGTAGGCTTTTTAGTTTTTGCCAGAGGCATGTGAGGGAGGTGTGCCATGAAATTTTGGTGCACCAGAGTCTCCACATTCTGTCATTTTCGGATGTGATGAGCTCGTTCAACCCTGCAGGAGAACATTATCTGAATTAATAGATCCTTGTAGGAGAACACTATCTGAATTTATAGATCCTGGTAGGAGAACACAACCTGATTTTGTAGAGCCCTGCAGAAGAACACGACTTGATTTATAGATCCTGGTAGGAGAACTCTACCTGATTTATAGATCCTAGCAGGAAAGCACTACCTGATTTTGTAGATCCCTTCAGATTTTGTAGATCCCATCCGGTTAAGAGCTCCCAACAGATAAAACTACCTGAGTTATAGATCCATACAGAAGAACATTGATTTGATTGATAGATTTCTGCAAAAGACCACTACCTGATTTATAAATCCCTGCAGGACATCACCTAGAATACACCTCAATACATCTCCAGAAAGCAAGGCCACCACAGCTATGCAACTTATAACAGAAACACCAGAAGATCAATATCCAGGGTCGGTTCCTAAATTGACTTCTTTTAAACCGAGCAATGTTAAAAAGCCTTATTTAGGGATCTGTTTTGCCGTTTCCTCCGTAATCTGATCGTCATAGATGAGACAATTTAACAACAACAAACAAAAGTGAACAGCAGCAACAAACCCATTCATCCATACATTACTTATGGAGTGAGGAAATGTGACCAAGTCATTAATTAATATTGCCATTTTTTATAATTCAGGACATTACACAGGACTACATAGTATGCGATTTTATTTAATCTGGGTTCACAAGATCATAGGTCAAGTTCAATGCAAGGTAGTCAGTTCAAGTCTCTCCAGGACCCGGCACTCAACCCTATCGAGTCAATTGTCTTATAGTAGGGTCAGGTGGGGCAGTAAGAAAAGGCGGGTGATGTCGGTTTGATGTCTGGTAATGAAGTGCCATCGTCGGGGCAGCGGATCGGAAGTGACTTCAGAGAGGGGTCACGGGTACAAGCGGGGGCTATCACCATGTGGGCGCCATGTCGCCACCTGGAGTTTGTTAGCCGGGCCACCTATATTTAAAAGGGGGAACTAGACGGTAATAGGTCAAGCTGAAGAGTAGGGTGGGATCCCTATGTCTCCCATCTCGGTCCCAAATTACTCATATTGCCTAAGCAACATGACCATTTCTGTTGCCACTCACCAGGTGGCACTTGGTCCATTGCAGGACTGATTGACTCATCAATGTCTTGCCTAGTCCTCCTCAGCCCTTACTGAAAGCATCCCATATACATATGTTTTGTGGGTGCCGAAAATGGGAAATATTGCTTTCTAGCCTGGCGCTTGGCATTAATAGGATAGGACGAGGGCTGGTTAGCTCAGTGTCAGGATAATGTGACTGAGTGGGATATCAGGTCATTTCCCAATATGGCAGCACTATAAAGTTGCCATGTGTGCGCACTGTCATAAGTCGGTACCCATCCTGATATGATGTGAGATGTTGCCAGGACGCAAATCTCCAACATTCCAAACGACCATCTTGGTCACTAATTTGTTCATGAAAGTCTTTCAATACAGACAACACTAAGTTGAAAGAAGCGGATGGAATGGTGGACTGAATACTGGAACGACTTCGCGCGTGGAAGGACATCTGATCATGGTCAACCGAGTCAAACTGAATGCTTGCTATATTTTTGTGGGTGGTCAATATTTTATTCATCTGAACACATATTTTGTCAGCGCCGAGGCACTGTCTTCCATCCGTTGAAGCGATCACATTGATGCCCATCAGTACCTTGCCTGGTGTTCAGCATTTTTAGGATAGAACTACTGGGATGGTTCCGTGTCATGATAATGTGACTGAGTGGGATATTGGGTAATAGTGTTCATTCCAGAGGCCAGAAGGACTCGGATCTCATATTAAGGTGACACAGAATTGATCAAATGAAGATTTCAAACTTTAGTTATTTTGCTTAGTAGAAACTGAAAATGTTTGTTCGTTTGGGTTTTATGTCCTAAGGTCATATCAGGACGGGTACCGACATGTGACAGGGCGCGCTTATGGCGACTTTATAGTGCATGGTTGCACTTCAAACATCTGAAAAGTTAGTCATTTAAAATAAAAGTCACTTCAAACTAAAGTAATAGTAATCATATCGATCAACCTAATAGATTTATCTAAAGAAATAACAGAAACTCAAAACCATCGGACTGTTCAACCTTAAGTAAAGAATATGAGAGTCAGACTTCAGTGAATATGTCACAAGACAAGATGCCATATTTTAGTGTATTCCAGCAGGATCTCAAGCCAAAGCAATACCAGATTTCAATGCATCGTTAACTGATGGATGCAGTGCCAGTGGTGCGTATACTATAACTTATAGACTGTAATAATAATTCCTTAAATGAAGAATCTGCGCTGTAAATAAGCTTCTCTGAGCGTGTGAATCGGGAACGCCATTTAGAATCGGAGATAAAGGTGCCTCTGTTCTTATATAACGTTAAGAGAAAGCCAGGCGTGTTAAAGCCCCAGTCACACGAGGGCTTGCGACCACTCGCGATCAGTTTGCGACAAAAAAAACCGACTGGTCACCGACTGGTCGGTCACCGACTGGTCGGTCACCGACTGGTCGGTCACCGACTAGTCGGGCACTGACTGGTCGGTCACCGACTGGTCACTGACTGGTTACTGACTGGTCACCGACTGGTCACCGACTGGTCACTGACTGGTCACCGACTGGTCACCGACTGGTCGGTCACCGACTTGTAGCTCACCGACTTGTCGGTCACTGACTTGTCGGTCACCGACTTGTTGGTCACCGATTTGGTGGTCACCGACTTGTTGGTCACTGACTTGTTGGTCACCGACTGATCGCTGACTGGGCGGTCACCGACTCGTCGGTCACCGACTGGTCGGTCACCGACTGGTCGGGCACCGACTGGTCGGTCACCGACTGGTCACCGACTGGTTACCGACTGGTCACCGACTGGTCAACGGAACGATATTGGATTACGTCACACTGTGGCCCGGGTACACAGTAGGCCTTACTGTACTGGGTCTCTAATTAGGTCCTGATATGACCTTAGATGTTGTCAGGACGTAAAACTCCAACAAACAAACTAATTAGGTCAGTCAGAGGGGAATGTGGTTTCATTTCGCGCAATCAACCACCACATCGACCAAATACGTTTATAGTTCTGATGGGTGTTAATACTGTTATGTCAGCACTGAATATCCTTTGCTTTATTCAAAAATGGTTTAAGTTATGCAAACTTGCAGCATCCCACTACCCCACCACCTGCCCGTAAAGGGGCTGTCACATTACCACGCATCGCGCAAACGTAAGTGATTTTTGGCCACTACGTCGGAATACGTCGTAATGCGTTACGCGTTTGTTATGCGTATGTCAATGGATGTTGATGTACGTCGACGTACGTCGATGCTCTTTAGGGTGTCGCAAAAGTTTTGTACATTTGACGTATGACAACATATGGGTGTTATGTTGGCCGTATGTTATGTATACATTAGGCGTATGTCGATGTACATTAGACTCACATTATACTATGTTGTTTACTATGTTGCACTACGTTGACCTATGTTAAAGGCGTTTTTTTTTCTTGAAGATTTATACTGCCTATCATGGATAAGTCTGAATAGACTTGTTTTCACCATTATGGCCCTGTCACATTATGACGTATCTCGTCAGCGCACCCCGCCAATGCGGAAAATCACTTTTTTACGTCGAGAAGTGTAAAACTTTTCGGCGTGGGGGGCAAAATTGGACGTATACATACTGTATACACAGCGTATGGCTAACGTATGATCAACGTATGGCTAACGTACCTCCCGGTGAAAAATGCTCGAATTACGCTCAAGGTACGTTCACAGAACTCTAAATGTATGTAAGACATACATTAGGTGTATGTTATCCATACGTTGTCAGTACGCGGACTGTACGTTCCCACTGCTTTTAAACTAGGTCAACCTAGTACAACACAGTGAACAAGGTTTGACTAATGTATGTCTAATGTACATCGATGTACGCCTAATGCTTGCATAACGTACGGCGGACGTAAAATCCACACGTTGTCGAACGTTGTCGTGTGTCGAAAGTTTTGTGCATGCACAAAACTTTGCCGACCCCCTGACACGCGCCACCGTATGTCACCGAACATCGACATACATTGACGTATACCAACATGCGCCTAACGCGTGCGTAACGCATACTGACATATCCCAACGTAGCGGGATAAACTGCACAAGTACTGACATCGTGTTTAAAATATTTATTGTGGAATACGTACATTTAAGTAAGCACAAAATGATAGTATGCATTTTCTAATAGAGTGCAATTAGAAGAAATGTCATATGTAGGAATTAACCGAGCCAGGAAATCCAATTGACTGATTGAAACCGCACGTGCTTAATAACTAGGAAATGTGCCAATATATTTCTTAATAGTGGATTTTTAAACGAGTAATTTGGCGCAGATAACATGTTATTTACGACCTACTTAAGGTTATTAAGTAAAAGAAATCATAACACAACCCCACCTCCCAAAGTATATAAAAAAAAAAAACTATATATTTTAGAAATGCTCAAAATTATCAAATAAAAGTAATACTAAAGTCAAATAAAATAAATAAAGTTTATTTTCCATTTACTTGAAATTGCAAAATACAATAATAATATTTTAGAATTGCTCAGAATTATCAAATAAAAGTAATACTAAAGTCAAATAAAATAAATAAAGTTTATTTTCCATTCACTTGAAATTGCAAAATACAATAATAATATAATAACTAAGCGAAAAACAGACATTGGAGATTGCACAACCACAATAAAAGAGATAAGTGAGCTCATAAAATCAATTGATTGCAACAAGCCTTCGGGCATTGAAAATACCTCGAGTATAGTATTGAAAGATGCATTCGGATGCATCCCAGATGTTATATATGAGCTATCCAACAAATCGTTCACAGAAGGTACTTATGTGGACTGCTGGAAACTAGCCAAAGTAACACCGCTCCACAAAGGAGGGGATAAACAGGTGCTGGGAAACTATAGACCGATCTCCATACTCCCACTGCCTGGTAAACTAATGGAAAAAATAATGCATAGACATATTATGGACCACCTAAACGAACACAAAATATTAAACAGTAAACAGGGTGGTTTCAGAAAATACCACTCGACAATAAAAACAATTGCTAACTTAATAACTGATATTGCAAACAGTATCAATAAAAAGAACCTAGTGGGTGCAGCGTTCATAGACTTCAGCAAAGCGTTTGACACGGTGGACCACCCTATCCTAAGGAGCAAACTAACCCAAATGGGAATAACGGGAGTAACAGGAAAATGGCTAGCGAGCTATCTAGAAAACAGAAAGCAATGCACCACAGTAAATGGATCCATATCCAATGAGGAAAAGATAACTTGCGGACTACCCCAAGGGTCAGTCCTGGGGCCACTTCTCTTCCTCATATACATTAACGATCTAAACAACTGGCTAGAAATTGAAAACATCCAACTATATGCAGATGACACCGTGGTATATGCTGCAGGCAAAACAACCGAAGAAATAGAAATGAAACTGAATCTAACACTAACAAAACTAATCGAATGGTGCCAACTAAATAGGATAACCATAAACAACAGCAAGTCAAAAACAGTACTATTTGGTACCAGGCTAACAAGTAATGAGAAAATAAAGTGTCTTCTGGGAAACACCAAACTAGAACAAGTAGACAACTACCGATATCTGGGAGTGGATCTAGACAGACACCTAAATTATGACCTCTGCATAACAAATACTATCAAAAAGGTAAACCATAAAATATGGCTACTGGCTAAACTGAGATACTACATGACTGAAAGCATGGCAATTAAAATATATAAAGGCATGATCCTCCCCTACTTTGACTATGGCGATGTAGTATACATGGGAGGAAATACAAAACTATTAAACAAACTACAGGTGCTACAAAATAGAGCCCTCAAAGTATGCCTTCAGGTGAACAAAAGATATCCCACAATCGAATTACACAAAAAATGCAATGCAACACTACTAACAAGTAGAAGGGAAACGCACCTCAAAATACTGGTGCACCATTACACCACAAAACCAGGCTACACAGCAACCCCCCCATAAGGACACCAGGCAAATGGCAGCCCTAGTGCTACTGACAGCAATAAGTAACACCAACATTTATGAGAGAAGTGTATTTGCCATGGCGGCACATGCCTGGAATAATCAACCCACACAACAACGGGCAATCAAAAGCATGGACCACTATAAAAGGTCCTTAAAGAAAACATAATACACAACCACCTACTGAAGAAACAATATCTCACCTGATCTTGGGCGCAGTCACTGCTTGCTGTGTTCTGGCACAAAAAGCAAAAGACCGGCCAGAAAAGATGGTAGATATCACAAATACGGAAACTAGCCCTACTAAGTACTAAGGAATTTGAAATGACTATCACCATAGGGCGCAGTCCGTCTGTGTATGTGTACTGGCACAAACCAAAGCAGAACCAGGCAGGCCACGGTCATGCATCCGAATCACCCTGAAATACGAAATGGCTAACCATACAACACAGCCATCCCACCTAGTCGCAGTCCTGAAGGGTCCAGGGGAGTTCTGGCACACTTGTGTACTATCTAAGGACAGGGCATGGGTGAAAGGATGCTGTAACAAACCACAATGGGATGGGATCCTCTCCCCCAGGCCTGTATGTCATCTGCGTAGATGTACATAGTAGGCTAAGGTATCATATACAGGTTAGGAAAAAAACTTGAAAATTAAAAAAAAACTAATATAGAAACTACTAACACCCAAAACCGCAAAGGTTGGCCCGAGAAAGATCAGGTAAAGACTCCTGAGTGCGGGACCAGACCAATCTAGTACCACAGCTGTCCAGCGTTGAAAACAAGCACCCTCACGGGAGCTTATACGTTATGGGCAGAATAAAAAACTTGTCACAAAAAAAAAAAAAATCAAAAAGAAATTCATAAAAAATCTCACAAAAATCTGACAATAAAACTAGTTTTGAACTACACACAATGATAAAATAAAAAAACCTAAACTCGATACGGCACGACCCCCCCTCCCGCACGGCCTACCCCCAAACAAAATCCGACAAGAAAAAAATACAACTACATCCGAAAAAAAAAAGATCCTTAGACATGAGTCAAAGAAACCCCAACTTACACTTGCTTTTTCTTGTTTGTATATTTGCAGGTGGATAGATGTAAGTCAAGAGACCATTTAATTGAACCTAGGACCTAGCACTGAGGAGGGAAAGTTGAGTCCATTCTGAAGGCACTGCCCAATAAGCGTTGACCATTCTCCCCAGCTCCATTCGAGCACTCTCTACATATACGTGGTTCTAGGTTCTCAGATCGCGTGATTCCGCAGAAAGGAGAGAAGAGGGAATAAGACGGAAAGAAGCAACACTATTGGCCAAATCAAATGTGAGTTCTGCCTGGACGCGTGCCAGCAGGGTGGAGTGGAGAGCAGCAGACACTGTGTTGTTTGCACCAGGTTTGCACAGGGTCCGCGACATCAGAAGCAGACGACATTCTGCCGCTTATATTACGCGGCGGGTACAGCTTTACTCACAGTTGGAGGCGGACCAGCAAAATGGAACTGTCGGAAGCGACGTGACTCTACATGTTAATGTGTCTAAAGGCTGCCTCATGCTGCACAACAATTTGACATTAAGCAGTGTTTGTTTGTAATCGCGACAATTGTGGTTTCAGTGGCAGATTCAGCAGACGACAGCTTTTGAAAAGTTAGGTTTCGTTAAAACGCTAGCAGATTTCCATCATAGCTACTTTTGGTGTATTCTCGTTTTGATTCAATCGAAGATGACGTACACTACGAATTTCTGATTCTGATCATCCTGCTAAGAAAAATTAATAGCCCCGCCTACCCCCCCTAACAAAATCCCCCCCCCCCCCGCCCCCCCCCCCAAAAAAACCGCCGAAAAATATACAGACTCCCAGACGTTCAGCTGACTAGAACGTGTATCAAATTCATGAACAGGCACGATCGCTGAAGAGTGGACATTAACGGGGGAAAGTATGAGCGTGACAGAGGCGGTGTTGACAGTGGCAAGTGACACGACGCAGATGAAGCGAGGCACGCTTGTCCAAGCCGACGCCATGTTGACAGCAAACCACACTTTCGGTCTGGACCTGTACGTCGGCAATCAGACGCCGCCGTCACCGTACATACTGCCAGAGCTACCGGATGTGACGTACATCGACGTCACGGTGACGGTTTTCTGCAGCGTCATCTTTCTGCTGGGCGTCGTAGGCAACCTGTTGGTGATCGTCGTCGTGAGTCGTAACGCCGAGATGCGGACTCCCACAAACTGGTTCCTGGTGAACCTGAGTATTGCCGATCTACTCGTCCTGCTCATCTGCATGCCGTCTGCTCTCATAGACATGCACGCCCAGTCCGTGTGGTTGCTAGGCGACGCGATGTGTAAGTACCCAGTTGCCTTAGCTTCTTTTGTAAGCGCTATATATATATGGGTCGTTCTCAGAAGCTGTGTACCACTTGAGGTAGTCTACTAGAAATGCATATTTCAAAGAAACCCTTTATTGGAGTGTCAATATTTAGATTTCATCAGTTAGCCAAATAATGTGGGAGATAGTTTAGATCAAAAGTAAATGTTAATATTGTGTATTATGTATCTTATTGGGATGGATGTAGCTAAATACATAGAAAATTACATCACTAATTTGTGACATTGTCAACGGCATTGAAAATAAAGTGTCACAAACTTAATGAAAACCTCTGAACAACAGCTCATTTCACTTCAAATGGTCATATACAATGTCTTCATTAAGTTGAAGACATTTATTTCTAAAAAAAAAATTTTAATGATGAAATAGTTAACATTTTCTGGAGTCATTAACATCGTAACATTTCGTTTCCACTTGCAAATACTATGAAACTCTGTATCAAACACTGAGTACAGATACAGGACAGGAATTATTTTCACCATTTGACACTATGCATGGACCCAGTTATGGTATAGTAAAAGATGAATCCTGAAATTGCCCCTAAACATTGAAATTTGAGCCGAACATTTGTGTAAAATTGTTTGTTTCCACTTTGTTACTCTACTAATCCGTTACTCTGCTAATATTTTCTTGCTTTTCTCTTTAATATTCACAAATAAGACAAAACCATAGCAATGAGGTTTCAAATTATTATTACTACTGTTTATAAAGCAAGTGGCATGTGAAATGTCCTAAAAATGTCAAGTTTTGTGTGGAAAATATTTGATTTTGGAGTCAGATTGGTTTCCATGCTATACTGCTATTTATTGGGTGTGAGCATCATTTGACCTACTTAAAAATGCCAGAATATGTTTATTTTCAATTATTCAGATGCAAAAGGACATACACATTGAGGAAACTTGCTTATAGGACTTTGGCAGCATTTTGATTTTCTGGTACTGATGTCACACTATTGGTACACAACTTCTGAGAACGACCCATATCTCTCTTTCAGCCTTGGCCAGGGGTAAATAACCCATGTCTGCACCTGAGTTCTGGAGTCAATGCTCTCTAAAATGCAATTACAGTAGCACATTTATTACAGTAGTGCAATAGTTACAGTAGCACAATGATTACAGTAGCGCAATGATTACAGTAGTGCAATAGTTGCAGTAGCGCAATGATTACAGTAGCACAATGATTACATTTACAGTAGTGCAATGATTACAGTACCGCAATGATTACAGTAGAGCAATGATTACAGTAGTGCAATGATTACAGTAGTCCAATGATTACAGTAGCACAATGATCACAGGAGCGCAATGATTACAATAGTGCAATGATTACAGTAGCACAATGATTACAGTAGCCCAATGATTAGCCTAATAGTTACAGTATCGCAATGATCACAGTAGCACAATAATGACAGTAGCGCAATGATTACAGTAGCACAATAGTTATAGTAGCACAATGATTACAGTAGCACAATAATGACAGTAGTGCAATAATTACAGTAGCGCAATGATTACATTAGCACAATAGTTATAGTAGCACAATGATTACAGTAGTACAATTATTACAGTAGCGCATGATTACAGTAGTACACTGATTACAGTATCACAATGACTACAGTAGCGCAATGATTACAGTAGCACACTGATTACAGTAGCACAATAGTTACAGTAGCACAATGATTACAGGAGTACAATTATTACAGTAGCACAATAGTTATAGTAGCACAATGGTTACAGTAGCACAATGATTACAGTATCTCACACTTCATATAAAGATAACCAGATGTCCAAAACTGGTTCATCAAATGCTGTGGTATGTCCTGTGCTGTCTGTGGGAAAGTGCATATAAAAGACCCCCTTGATGCTTATTGGAAAGAGTAGCCTATGTGCCAGCAGTTGATTTCCTCCAAAGAAATATGTTAGAATGACCATATGTTTGACATCCAATAGCTGATGATACGAAAATCAATGCTCCCTAGAGGTGTCATTAAATAAAACAAACTTTACTTTTTTCATATAAAGATATGCATAAGTAGATGACAACCAATTCAGCTAGACCACCAGAGTGTCTCTCTTTCCAGATCAATTTGGTTTTAACATGGGGTTTGCCTATTCCTGCTATATTATTAGGAATTCGGAAGAGCGTCAACTTAAAAATTCCCCGTATATCGGAAATACATCGTGACAGAAATATATGGTCCAGTGTCAAAGCATCAAATTAGACTATTTAATGATCATACCCTATCCTTGTTGTTCGTTTGAAAATGTTGTCTGATTTTCAAATAAGGATTGCCTATGGACTAAAACCTCTCTAAACCGACCGACCATGGGACCAACTTTAAATGGTCCATTTTGGGAGGTGGTCGGTTTATGGAGTTTTTAAAAATTGTTACAATATGATTGTATGGGAAATCATTTGGGACCCAAATAAAACGATCGATATAGGGGAGTGGTCGATCTGTGGAGGTGGTCGGTTAGAGAGGTTTTACTGTATAAGTTATTATGTGAATATGAATAACGTTTAGATCTATCATTAGTATGTCTACCGACGTTTGCGACGAACCACGGTTGTGTACCCATTGTAGGCTAACCATGTCCTTGCAGCTAAATCACAACACTAGCACCACCACCGGCTGCTTTCGACGCTCTTCATCATTCTTTCTCAGCATCCAATATTTGTACATATATGTGATGTAAAACACATTATGCGAGTATGAAGGTGCAGAAGGGAATTATTGTAATTATTATGATTGATATTATTACTGTCATTCTGTATATTGCCACCTCCTTGCTATGCTCATGACTGGTGGCGCCACCACCGCCACTCCTCCTCCCTATCGTGCGCGCCAAACCACCACTCACACCGGTGGAGGATTTATATATCAATTTTAAATCGGAGCTAATGTGATACTGACGCGCTCTGGGTGGCATCTGTCTAAGTGGTGGTGGCGCCAGCCGAGTGCAGCGGGAACTGGCCCGCAGCAAATAGCACAATAAACAATACGTCGATCATAAATAGCAACGAATTAAATACAATTTCTATAAAACCATATAGAATAGATGCTCCGCCCCTTTATACTCATACTACAATATATATCATATGTATATGTAGTGGTCTGCACTGACCTCTCAGGCAACGAACCACATAGACAGGTAGGCGTGGGTAGTGTGTTGCTATCAGGGAGCCTAGGTGGTGTACTGGTTAACACACTGGCCCGGAGTGCAAAGAGATGTGGGTTCGATTCCCGCTCTAGGCACAATATTTCCCATTTTCATCGTCCCCACCACATATATATAAATATCAACTCCCTGCACATATATGTGTGAATTCTTATGTGAATATATACATATTATATGTGTATAAATAACTCCATATATACATATATGTGCCCGGGCTTCACTGTGTAATTGCGTTGTATCGGGTTCAAAGGATGCCATCAGTTGAAACCCAATACGAAGCAATCAGCCTGGAGCGGTCTGCTCGGACCATCCTTGCGCTGTGTGTGAAGAAACCCATCCCCAGTGTGACGTCATTCCAACCTCGTTCTGGTGTGAGTGCATACATTGGGGTGACAAAGGAACCCGATGCCGCCTTGACATGATTCCAACCAAGGAAAATGAATCATCCTGAAGTCGGGAGGATATTATAAATAAGAAGAATTCAGGGGCAAATCCTCGTAAACGTCAATCCAAACATTCAGATAAACATTGGAATTAAATCTTCAAAAAGTTCTTTTCTTTACATTCCTATTTTGTTGTCCATTGCTCCATAATCATTTCTTCATAAGCAAAGTGAAATTATTGAGAAGTAAAATTAGCTTCAGGTAAAAAATCTTTTATTTTAATTCAATTTTTGGATTGGCTTTGATTGGGATTTGCACCCGAACTCTTCAATTACCCGACATTATTGACACGATTTCAGACCGAGAATTAATCCAATTGAGTATGCATTTATTATTATTATAACATTAATGGTCGTATGCATATGTGAACACATGATTAAATTCAAGCAAATAATCAATTTCATTTTTTTTTTTCAAAAAAAGAAGTCTCCCTGATCTGGGATTCAAACCAGGACCTGGAGATCCCCATTCTAACACTTTACCATTTAGTCTACTGAAGCTCTATTGACTGTGATGGAGCTCTAAGCCCAGGTGTTGATATGCTGAGGCCAATTGTGCTGGTTGAACTTATTTTTGTCATGTATCATGTTTTATTCTCTTGTTTTCCCTAATAATAATACAAATTATTTTAAAAAGTTCATAAGTTCATGAAGGGACGCACAATTGAAACATTTCAATAATGTTGATTTTGTTACATCAGTAATCCAATGTCACACTTTCGATCAATTTGCAACATTTAACAAACACATCAATCAGGTTTCTGATTTTAGAATTCCGATCATATTCCAACATCTAGCCAATGTGAGACTCTTGCTATCCGACATATTCCAACATCTAACCGATGTGAGACTTCTGATATCCGACATATTCCAACATCTAGCCGATGTCAGACTTCTGATATCAGACATATTCCAACATCTAGCTGATATCAGACTTCTGATATCAGACATATTCCAACATCTAGCCGATGTGAGACTTCTGATATCAGACATATTCCAACATCTAGCCGATGTGAGGCTTCTGATATCAGACATATTCCAACATCTAGCCGATGTGAGACTTCTGATATCAGACATATTCCAACATCTAGCCGATATCAGACTTCTGATATCAGACATATTCCAACATCTAGCCGATGTGAGGCTTCTGATATCAGACATATTCCAACATCTAGCCAATATCAGACTTCTGATATCAGACATATTCCAACATCTAGCCGATGTGAGACTTCTGATATCAGACATATTCCAACATCTAGCCGATATCAGACTTCTGATATCAGACATATTCCAACATCTAGCCAATGTGAGACTTCTGAT